>CM071644.1:0-600000 GCA_036419045.1 Scirpophaga incertulas | reverse complement strand
GATGTTAAACATTCAGGTAGGTATTCACCTGAATGTTTAACATCGTTAAATAACGTAATAACAAACAACATTATTTTGATTATTTAATGTATATAGGTATATACTACTGACAAGAAAGATACTAATATAAAAAATAGGGGTATTTGATACCTATTTGTAATAAATGAGATGTGATTCATTTTAAAAAATTCATCCTTCTTAAAGTTCATTTTCTTGTAAGGTGTTTCGGTGTACTGCATTGTGGTTGTGCATAGCAGACACAAGCAGATGATGTATGAGAAGAATGAGGAACGATTCCAGCATTCCGGCAAGATATACAAGGCAGTGGTTACCGATGATGTCGGAGTCTAGTCAAACTGCAAGCAAAATCAGCTTTTGGTTGTAAGTGAAATTAAGATTTTAAGCCTTAGACATTTTAAGTAAAAAAGCATTGATATGATCATTGCAAAATAATAATTTAATGGAATATTATCGAAAATTACAATTTCGTAGGTACTGCTTTAATGACAGATAAACGATTATCATTTTGATGTCATCAAAGCGATCATTCTGACTTTTTTAGGCGATAACAATTGTCTGTGAAATCCATACATTCCATTCGTTCAATTGCTATCAACTGTCAAATCATTGTCAAAGCGATTTTGATAAGTTATAAAATTCAAATATGACGTTTAAGCGAGAGCTAAACCGATAGTAATCGTATCACATTTAGTTAGGCGGTAACGCTGTAGTGTATGTTCCATATACAAATAAACTCTATTACGATTCATCCCTCTTTACTCTATAGCAAGCCATTTCCAAATCTACGAAAGCGCATTAGAGTTTATGGTTCTTGTCAAACTTTATTATTATTACAGTAAGGGCTTTAAATACATTGATGGTTCATATCGAAATTTAACTTTTTCCTCAACTTAAAATCAAGCAATGAATTTTAAATTGCTTACGGACCATTACCGATTTTCACTTGTCTCAAATATATAATTAATTTGCAGTTAAAAGCAACTGTCTATTTGACAGACAGAATGAACGATGTAGCGTATATTTGATTGCTTCCGTCCATAAGCAGTGCAAAAGATGTTTTTAATTTATTTTTACAAGTTTTGTCTGATTTTCTGCGCACTCTTTGGTTCGCACTCTATTTTGTTTGTGTTAGTATTTGTTATTTCCTTATTTATTTAGTGCAAAAGATTTGAACAGTTAGTTTGCATGTAAAATATTTGTTACAAAGATGTATAAAGTGAATTTGAAGAAATTAAGTTCATTTCGAATTTATACTGCACAACTATTTTCTGTTTGTACTAAACGATTACATCGTTGAAGATGTAAGACCGTTTATAAATATGCACATGAGCATTTCGATCAAATGTATGCATGCAAATAGCGCACGCGAACGCTGATAAAATGAACCGTTAAAGCTGATAAAAGATATTAATCTTTTGTACAATATCATGATATACTCATCTGTGCTCTATGGTGGTACGTTTCGTTCCACGACTTTCTGCTGTACATATTTATGCCCGTATTTTAGCTTCACAAAAAAATCTGTGAAAGACCATGAAAGACCTAGTAATGAAATATAGTCTATAACACACTAATTTTTAATTAATATCACTAGGTATTTATTTCGTGATAAGTGATAACAAATTATAATTATGTACACAGTGAAATTTATTTGTGTTCTGTTAGAGTTTCTGTGTTGATCGTAGATAATAAAACTATGAACGTTACAAAATTTTCTGATCTGTAAACAATATATACGGAATTACGGAATCACAGATGAGTAAGTATTATGTTTACGGAATTATACTTATCACACTGTCGCTTTAGTATTTTATACGTATTTCAAATAACTAATTTATGTCAGCAGTATAAGTTGTAAATTTACTGTTGATATCCTTCATATTTTCCAACATAATAGTTGGTAAGTTGAATTTATGTATTATAAAGACTGTTTATGTTGTGTTAATTCTTTTAAGTTTGTGTCTTTAGTTTTGTTTAAGCTTTTTAATGCTTAGTATAACATTACTGAAGTAGATTTGTATAACAGAAATGTACTTAATAATATTGTTTCATTTGAACTTGTTTCATTTTATAATCCACTGTAAATATGTATTATTAAATGTAAATATATAACTTTTGCACCAACTTTATTTTTTACAGGATAACTTTTTTGTTACACAAAAGTTGACATTTTGTAAACAGATTAATGCCAAAGTATTGAGTAAATGAATTGTTATGTTGAAATAATATAAATTGAATTGATGAAAGTGATATATTGTTTTTATTTTTTAAATTTAATGTTCTATTTTTACTACCTACTATTTTTATATTAGACACCTTTTATATAGATATTTTGATTATATTATGATATATTCTAGGAGTGATCTTGTGTTGCTCATTTTTATAAAATAAATTTAATGCTTGACAATGCATAAACTATACATTGTGTACTTTTACTAGACATTACCGCTATAGAGTCGATCAATACACTACAGAGTGGTAACCATGTAGTTATCATAAATGAATAGAAGTTTTCCAAATTATAGGATATTTGTAATACATGACTTGGACTGGAATTCCCAAATATAAACTCTACTAGATTCCATGCAAAGATTTGCATTCAGTATTATTAATGAATTGAATATCACAATCTCTAATGAGGCTTTGTAGCAGTGAAGGTTTTCTCCTGATTTTCCTTTCATAAAGAATTCTCTGTGGAACTCTTTTCAGTAAAGTCTGTATGATAGTTTTACTATCATACTATCACTATGGTTGAGTTCATTTGTATTATCAAGAGTTTAGGCTAGATAAATAGATATTTACATCATCAGTCAGTCGGTATATTTTAATTGATGTGGTAGCCAATGGAATGTCATACTACGGACAGGGTGTGTCCATTGATTTATAGTCAACCAAACCATGACGGTTTAACAATTTTGTTAAGTGTTTGTATGACATAGTTAATACATATTAGTAATCAGTGTTGATAATATTTAATTTATATTTGTATTAACTATATGTGCATTGTTCTGCAAAACCCATAACACCTATGTATGTAACATTTAAGACAAATAAAGTATTCTAATTCCAATTCTAACTTGGGTAAATATCGAGGCCAGTCACTTTTTGATTACTGCCCTGTCCCCATTACTCTAAAGTGGTTGGGACTCGGGACTGGTTGAGGCATCAACTTGATTTCACAGTATACCCGCAATCGTCGAGCATGTATGAGGAATGTTATGAAAGTAGATGAAGCGAAAGAGATATGTAAGGACCGTAGCAAGTGGAAGGACGTAATCTCTGCCTACCCCCGTGGGAAAAGGGCGTGAGTGTATGTATGTATGTATGTTTATTTATGCAATTATGTTGGCTATTTAATGTTGAATTCATCATCTTTTGTTTAGCTAATAAACACCTAAAATACCTATATAACTTAATTAACATTACAATTATTCTATTGAAGGTTAAGTTAAAATGGGCTGAACCCATTGCTTGCAGGACAGATTGCCGTTGGAGCAAAGTAATCATCGCCTCGTTTTCTAAAATATAACTTAAACTCAAATCGCTGCTTGAGTTCATTAAGAAAAGGATGATCCTCTGGAGCCTATATAGTGTCATCTCTTTCCAACTCACTTTAACTGCAGATTTTTGAGTTTTACTTTACAAGACGATCCTTAGAGCAGCTGGCATGTGCTGCAGCATGGCTAGGACTGCTATAAGGTAGGCTGATGGTTTGGTAAGCATTACAGGAAGATAGCTAGAGGCTAACAGTGTGCGAGATTTATGTTCAGCAGTAGACATCGCTCTGCTGAAATAATATTTCATACTATGGTTGTATATAAATATTATATGTTTTTTTATTTATTAAACAGGGTTTATTCAATTTGAATATTTCACCCCCATCGGCAAAAAAAGCAAAGATTACAATCTTAACTTAAGGATATGTTTCACTAATGTGTAGGTTTCTCATGCTTCTTTAGATGTGGTTGCACAAGTATACTATTAAACCTGCCCATCTCATGAGAATGATCGACCAGAAGGTGTTGGCGGTGAGTCTATCCCTGAGTACACTTTGCTAAAATATATTGTACATCTTCTACCACACCTTGAGCACAGAAGGCTATCTGTCCTGCCCCCTAGACAAAATGCCTTTCTATTAGCGTTTTCTATAATAGACAACATAAAAAATGTATGGAACTGACATTTCCAGTAGATATGTCACGTGACTTGATGACGCTGATAGAAAACTCGCAGACAAGATGCTAACTGTGTTTCTATTCTATCGCTCGTCTGTGTTCTATTTTGACAGTAGAAGAGTTCTATACAAATTCATAGACAAAATGTAGTTTGTGACGTAAAAAATAGATACGGTTCTATTCTATTTCTACTCAACAAAGCGATTGCTCATACCCAATAGATTAGTGATAGATTGTTTGTTTGTTGTTTCAAAATAGTGTGTATTTGCCAACTTATTCCTAAAAATGCAGACAGACAAGAGTTACTTTTGCAATTATAATAATAGTATGGATCTTTAATTTGATAAACTTTTTATGTAATCTTGATTGTATAAATATTAATATTATGTCATTTTGAAACAACCGTAAGTAAACAAAGCTAATTTGAATTCAATACTGACACACGCTTTTGTAACGATTTTTAATTTCAAATCCAAAGTTTGTTTAAATTTGTCCTAATTAATGTAGGTAAATAATTGTGAAGTACGCACGTTTGAAATGTTTTGAAGTTCCTCCTAATGGCATTTTTTCTCTTTAAGCAAAGGAACTTAAAGCGAAACACGGTAGATTATTTTCTATTTCTATTCTATTTTCTACTGTCACGGTAGACACAGCCATTCTATCAGTAGATACACTTTGTCTAGCATTTTTCCATAGAAAACGCTTAGTCTATTATAATAGTAGAAATAGAATAGAAAAGACGTGCGTGCATTTTGTCTAGGGCTACTGATGGGGTAGACTAATTTATTCAACTGTTATAGCCACAGCGCAATCTAAATCGGATTCTTGAAACCATGGAATGTGTAGAATGTTAGGTTGGATGGTTTTATACCATATACCCTTAAAACGACTCCTTTCATCAAAACACTCCGACCACATCGAAAAACATTTTCTTCTAACATCTGGCAAGAGATCTGGATATATAAATATTCCATGACACTTACCTATCGGGGACGCATGCAAGGTTTGAGGATCCACCCAGATTGTGGTTCCGTTGCACGAGTTAATTACAGTCTGAAACAAAGGACGTTAGGCAAGCAGCTGATATTATCGCCGAGCTATTGTGTTCGCACAATTATAACGATAGCTTTCACTTGCTCGTCTGTTCCACCAAAAATCATACCATACGCTCTGTTTATAAGGAAGGTGGGTTTGTGGGAGGAATGGATGATAACTGATTAAAATTAACGACTTTTCATAATGTAGCTTCCACTGTTCAAAACAACTAGATAAAAATGAAGAAACATCTATTTCAACATTTCTTAAATTTATAGATCAGCTATACGGTTTGGTATGGTATTGAAAATCTTTTGTACTTGTGCTGGCCGCTGCACTGACTAGAAGTACTTGCGTGCGGCACAAAAATTAATTTAAGAACTATTTGTATGCTAGCGTAATAAGTCAGTTTTGAACTCGGATTTCTCATGACAAATCTTTTCCGAGATTGTGATATAAAACATTTTTTTATAAATATTAAAAATGTTATGACATTTTGATATTAATCTAATTTAACATAGTAATATATAATATGTATAAAATGTGTCGGGAAATTACGCGGCATATTCTCGGCCCATCCACCAGTGCCTCAAGACTTAAGTCTCTTATTCGGGCGTATTGCCTTGTGCTGTGAAACCTGTCTCACCCAAAGGGCGATGGAGAGGGCTATGTTAGGACTTTCTCTGCGTGATCGTATCAAAACTGATGGAATCCGCAGAACCAGTCATCGATATTACCCTAAGAATTACGAGCCTTAAGTGGCGGTGGGTAAGACACATTGCTCGCAAGATTAATGACCGCTTGGGCAGAAAGGTCTTCGAATGGCAAACGTATCCAGAGGCCTCAGCGTTGGCAGGTCTCCCATTTGAAGGGCAGAGGATTTGCTGAGGACCGCACAAAGGCGCTGGACTCTAGCAGCGCACGACTGACCAGTGCGTCCACGTCCTTGAGGGAAGCATATATATATTATATATTTGTTACACTTACACCAATTAGCCTAGCCCAAACTAAGCTCTATACGACTTGTGCTATGGGATAGACATACATAAATTATACATATATAAATATTTTTTTACACAAATATATATCAACAACCATGACTAAGGTACAAATGCTCGCATTCATCACACAAACATCTGCCCCCACCGGGATTCGAACCCGGGACCTCAGAGATGGCGACACCTTGAAACCGGTATACTAATCCACTCGACTTTGGAGGTCGTCAAGTCCATTGTGTCTTTCTATTGATTTATTTATTGCAGGTTATATAAACGTATTCAAAATTTTAATAATGTTTATTTGCATAAATCACGAATAAAGTTATCATCATACTGATTCTGATTATTAAGTATTCTCTTATCGCGTAGGTTAAATATGATTTGCCGACGTCGGCACAACGTAAAGTAGATACCTACGTTTATGTTACTAATTAAATATGTAATTATTACATTGTTATTGTCAAATGAAACCAAAGAAACAGATGTCTAAAATGTCAGTTGAGATTATCAATGTCAAAATTAAATCTATAATATTATACAGTGACATGCTACAAATAATATATTTAAATATTCAAATAAAAACCTGAATTAACACGATGTCAAAATAAGTAGGACACAGATCGTATAGGTTTTTGGAAATGTTTCTATTTGAAAAATATCTTCACTCCGAAAGAAATAGTGAATATTCGGGATAGAATAACATAACTATATAGTAATATAACGATAGAAATATGTATATAGAATAGTTATAATATTATAAAATAGTATAAGGAATAAGGTTATTTTTCAGTATATGTAAGAAATAGACAAATAAATAAACGATAAAATAGGGCATAAACAAGCTCGGAAATAAAGTTATAAGAATAGCGTAAAAAAAACCCGTCATAAACCTAACAAATATGCTCTAATTTGAACACTGTATGTTTTCATTATGTGTCAATTCGGTAACTATATTACTTCTATGTACAAATGAAACATATTTAAAGTAACATTCGCGGAAATAGCCATCACAAGATAGCGATTTGTTTAAAAGAAAGCTGTAAGTGTCCTATAGCACACATAAAATCGCATATATATGAATAAAACTGCGCAGTTAATGTGGCCGCCGGTTAAGATATACGAGTTGACATACTGCCCGAACATATGCCCTAAAAAGGAGGGGCTTATGGATTCTCAGCCTCCTCTCCTGAGAAAAAAAAATCCCGTAGGTAATTTGTGGGAGCTAAAAATATACAAAAATAGGATTTGAAATTCACCCTGGAACCGGGATAATCGAGAATAACTCGAGTGCTATAAAAGATAATAGCAATATAATAAACAACGATAGATACAGGAAAATAAGTTTTTGCAAGTTACCTACACATAGTAAAGGAAAAATAAAACCACAATATCAAAATCAGGGATTTTATAGGGACAAAATAAAGGGCCAAAAGGGTTAAAAAGTAGCTTCTTGTATGGTACATTACTTCCGACGGGGAACTAAAATCGGACATTCTGCCGCGACGAAACGGTGTCCGAAACCGGGAATAAATATCTCTCCCTTCCCGACACGGATTACCGGGAGTACCACAGAAGCTCCTGAAGACCATTCCTGGCCGAGTGATCCGAATAGATTGGCGTTAGAATTCCTCCTGCACCAACCCCTCGTTCGGGATTCTTCTCAATCCCAGCCACAGTTAAGTGTGCCAGCGTTGTGCACAGAAGTATTCAGCTGAAATATGATATACGATAATTATTCAACATGAAAAATGTATTCTTCAAATAGAATTTTTATGATCACCTTTGCACGTCAATACGCACTTGGTTCACAAATCTACGGCAGGAGACCTTGTACTGGAAAGAACCAGTAAGGGGTCAGTGGAAACTGGCCTCAGATAAATAATCTGACCCCAACTTCCTTTACATGTTTAAACAAGTTCACATTATATCTATAAAAGCTGTATAGTTTTATTATGTTACAATAGTCAAAATATTTGTCAACATAAATATCGAGTCGTTAAAATCAAACCCAAACATTGTTAATGTTTAAGTAATCCTTAACAGTGCTGTGATCATAATAGCTTGTATCCACTATGAACAAATCTGATGCGTTAGGTTGCATAACTATTAAGATTATCATTTAATTATGAAAAAACAAAGTTTTATAAAATAATAACTTTTGATTATTTATATTTTTATAAAATAAAATTGCACAAAATAAGCCATAAGTCACGTGACAGCAAACACCAATTAAAAAGTGTTACGTCACGCCGTGCGAAACGTCAAAGTCAAAATGTCATTCCCAAGTGTCTTGTGGAAGTGCGAAAAAGAATGGGCATCATTCCTTCTCGCGAGTGTCAGCCACTTTTTACGTATCTGCTGATTGTTTGGCACGTATATAAATAATTTTTTTGGTGTTTTTATACTTGTGCTTGTACACTGGGGCACTATGCAGTACTTGTAATACTATGAATCCATTTTTTATTAAAATAACTTCACAATACCGAATATTCCGATACTAAAACAGCTGTGTTTTGCACGGCGTGACGTCATTCAAGACGCCATGACAGTCATGAGCGTTTTTGTTGACTAATGTCAAATATTTAATTAAATGCAAAATTATTCTTATAAATAAGCATTTTTTTTCAAAAATAATTATTATTTTGTATAGAATAGGCATCAAGATATATTAGTATCTAACTACTGAAATTTAGGCAACAAGCCTATTATTTGTGAGAATATTCAATGGCTAATGTCGCAGATGCAACTACCGAGAAAACCACAAGTTGACAACATATTGATTAAAAATAGCATCCCATCGGTGCTTGTGGGAAATGTTCAATCAATAACTTGTTGTTAAAGCGACCTTGAACACTGAACTCGAGACTAACAGGATTTTGTGGCGCACGCGCAAGTGACGACAGGGTGCTGGTTTAATGGATCTTTTATACCAATGCCGCTTATATTGATACATCTTCTATATTTATAATAAATCTGTAGAGGGGTCAATTCTGTACATTAAATATATTTTCAAAATCAGGGGGTGATTCGGGATCGATACTGATGCCAAAAATGCAATTAGTAAAATTTTTGTCTGTCTGTCTGTATGTTCCTTATCCAAAAACTACTGGACGGATTTAACGAAACTTGGTATAAATATTCTTCATACTCCTGGGCAGGTTATAGAATACTTTCTATTACGCTACAATCAATAGGAGCAGAGTAGTGAAGGGAAATTTTGGGAAAACGGGAGAAGTAACTCCATCTTTTTAGCTTCCGTCGCGTGTGTAGCCTTAATGGTTAAAGTTTCATAAAAATCATGTATGACGGAAATATTCTACATAAAATTGTCTAAAAAACATCCCGCAACAGCATATGTCTATCTTTTATGGTTGACTCACAATAATCTATACTGATATTATAAAGCTGAAGAGTTTGTTTGTTTGTTTGAACGCGCTAATCTCTGGAATTGCTGCTTCGAATTGAAAAAATATTTTTTTATTGAATAGTCCATTAATCGAGGAAGGCTTTAGGCTACATAACATTACGCTGCGACTAATAGGAGCGAAGAAATAATGGAAAATGTGGAAAAAACGGTGAAAATTATTCATCTTTGAGGGCTTCCGTTGCGTGCGCTGCGAAAACGGTTCTAGATACCAAAAAATATGTATGAAAGAATTATTCCTCTTAAAATGATCTAAAAAAATGTCCGCGACAGTATATGTCTATCTTTTAATGTTAACTCACTAGAATCATTTTTATGGTGATCAAATTTGGATATGTCGCGTTGTCAAGATCGGGTAACAGCTGAGGTGGTTGTTTGCAAAAATAAATATGATGCTCAAAATAACTATTCCACGCGGACGAAGTCGCTGGCACAGCTAGTATAAACTATATTGGTAATGTAAACATAAATTTAAGCGTCTTCTTTTTTTTTATACCAAACATGGAAAGATGGTGGCAAACAGGCCTACGGCCCGCCTGATGGTAAGCGGTTACCGTAGCCTATGGACACTTGCTTCTAATCGAGAGCTGAGGAATTCGATACTGCAATGTACCATGAACGTTTTTCGTGGTTCGAATTTTATATAAACAGTAGGTCTTGCGATATTTTTCTCGTTTTTCAAACAATGTGTTGCCCTCGTCCCACAAAGAAATACTTCAGTTCCTTCTTACTGATACTATGTAGAAGGATCCAAGTGCATCCCGCTCTCACCGCATGACTTACGCCAGCCAGCTATAAGCAGCATCACCATAATTAACTGGTCTTTGCGTACTGTATTGTGGATGTCTGGGGTGCTATATTTTTATTTGAGTCTCGTTTACCGGTCTGTCCAGTTTGTTCGTCAGTGCTCTACTCACCCTCCTAGCGTAGTGATCTGGATCACCAGGTCTATCAAGATACTTTGGTTTTCTGCCATCATGGATTCCTGCGAGCGGTAAGTCAGTTATATATTAAAAAGTAAATAATAAGCCTATAATATCTTATAGGCTTACTATTCTTAATATCTTATAGGCTAAGTATTCTATTGAATACTTAGCCTATAAGATATTAAGAATAAATCTTTGAGGCGTTATAAAATTTAATGTTTTACGCCCGCGACTTCTACGTGGAGTTTAACAAAAAAGTTAATTAGATTTTTCTCTTAATGTTTTTTAAATTATCATTTATTTTCCGTTTTTGTATTAGCTTTATAGAACATTTTTTGTACAATTTTCTTAAGCTATAACAACAACACTACTGGCATTCCCGCGTGAGCTGCGCGAGATACTGGACAGTATTTGGACATTGCAACATTACTACATTTTTATAAAATAAGATTTTTTCTAAAATAAAAGCTAGCCTAAATTACTCCTTATTACATCAGTTACTTGCCAATAAAAGCCCCGTCAAAATCGGTCCAGCCATTTTAGATATTAGCCGGACAGATAGACAGATGACATTCCAATTTTATTTATGTGTAATGGAAAAACTCAAAATATTTTTTCTTTAGTTTCTTTACAGCAACTGGGAAAAGGTTTTTGCATGAACCATGTATTGTATATGCATGAATTTTTTGTGTGTTCAACTGGTGTGAATGGCATAAGAATCAAATCAATACAATGTTGATTTTGGCTCTTTTGACTTATGTTTTATTTTTCTGACAATACTTATGAATCTAATGAATAAAAAATTGGATTCATTTTAAAATATTATTTATAATGTAATACAAAAGGAATATTATATAAAAAGAAATAAAAAACAAATATTTTTTACACGCCAAAAGTAATCTCAAATTTGTGTTATGGGATCTAGA
The DNA here is from genome assembly GCA_036419045.1 of Scirpophaga incertulas. Taxonomy (NCBI): domain Eukaryota; kingdom Metazoa; phylum Arthropoda; class Insecta; order Lepidoptera; family Crambidae; genus Scirpophaga; species Scirpophaga incertulas. The sequence continues at coordinate 588,495 of CM071644.1, read as the reverse complement.
GTAACGAATAAGACATACACATATTATACTTATATAAAATTTTTTGATAGATATTCATGTTAACAACAATAACCAAAGTACAAATGCTCACATTCATCACACAAACATCTGGCCTCACCGGGACTCGAACCTGGGTCCTCAGAGATGGCGCCACCTTGAAACCGGTATACTAAACACTCGACTCAACTCAAATCTCTGCTCGAGTACGCTGACCGTCAAACGGGGTACCAGATGGGATCAGTAAGAAATTACGTCTTTTATGTCGATACAAAAATGCTTTTATTAACTTTAAAATAATATAACAACATTAAGTGTCATTTAGTTATTTCCAGGTGACATATTTAATTTAAATTTAATATTGTTTTACTTTTTTAATTAAATTTGTATTATATTATCAATAAAATTCCAGAGCAACGTACATATTTTTTTATGTGAGAAACACCAATATTTAAGTGAGAAACACACACACACACATACATAAATATCTGTTTTTATAATAAAAAAAATAAGTTTGTCAATTACAAAAGTACAATATTGTTTATGGAGAGCTCCTTTTGAGTTTAATGGAAAACTTATGTCAGGAACCTCCGTTCTTCTTGAAGCATTATACAATGCATAGAGATTTATAACTTAAATGGTAGTACCTATTTTGTATAATAAATATAATCGTAAAACAAAATTACCTCGACTACCTAAACTATGTGCGTGTGTGTGTGTTTGTGCACTTTTTGTATTTCCCTTGTTACTTACATAAGCGATTCAGTGGCGTATAGGGTAACTGCTTAAGCCAATTTGGTAAGATCTTTTTACAATGGCGAAGTTTCATTGGATAAATTTTGTTGACAGTTTATTTTGTTGTATGTACATTGTGACTTATTTTGTCGATTCGCAGAAACAGTTTTAGTAGATTTTGAATAGACTTCTAAAATCTAATTGCAATTCTTTAGCTGAAATTGCTGCTAATGATGGCATAGATTTCCATTTCATTCCGGCGTATGCTCCTCATTTTGGTGGGATCTGGGAGGGAGGCGTTAAGTCTACCAAATTTCATTTAATCAGGGTGTTGAGAAATTGTAATCTGACGTACGAGGAACTGTACACAGCGTTAGCGCAGATAACCGCTATTCTAAATTCTCACATTGACACCGCCTCCTCCGATCTTGCAGACTGCACTCTCTTGACGCCAGGAGACCTATTTTTGATTAAATAATGGTTAAATATATATATACATACAATATATATGCTAGATTCATATATATTGTATATAGACTGAATATAGACTGAAAAATCAAACAAAACATTTCCACAAGTATGACTTGATTACGAGTGGGTGAGGGCAATCGTAATGAAATCACACCTGTGACTAAGGTAGTCACATCAGTGATATTCAAAAATAAGAATTATTGGAAATCGGTGATTATTAGTCACATCGGTGATTTCGAAGTCGCATTCGTAATTCAAAATCAGGTCTCCAGGTCATTTTATAATTGGTACGGCCGCTGACTTGTTTGCCCCATCCAGAGAATATTATGAGAAAAATTTTCTTCATAAATTGTCTCGTTTTCTACGTAGCTCCACTAACACTTCAGGTTGAGATGAAGCAAAGAATACGTTGCAGAATTACAACAAAGGACCAAGAGACCTATTTTTGAATTACGAATGCGATTTCGAAATCACCGCTCTGACTAAATAGTCAGCGGTGACTTTGAGGTCACGGATTCCTAAACATCCAATTTTTGAAAGTCTATCGCAGAGCTGCCAACTTAGATAAAGTACACACATAAATGTAAGAGTTCGGTTCCACGCAGAATGTAGTCGAATGTAGTTATTGCCAGCTTAACCATTGTTATTATATATATATATATATATATATATATAGACTGAAAAATCAACACATCAACTTCAGACTCTTGTCAATATGTTGTCTAAACAAAACACAGATAACATTTCCACAAGTATGATTTGATTACGAGTGGGTGAGGGCACTCGTAATGAAATCATATCCGTGACTAGATAGTCACATAAGTGATATTCAAAAATAAGAATTATTGAAAATCGGTGATTATTAGTCACATCGGTGATTTGATATTTGTTAATGCCTGCAATAATTTTCACTGCAAATTTTATATCTCACCACACTACTTTATATGTGACGGCATAATTGTAATTTTACTTTTTTACCCTCGATATCTTTCTATTATAATATATAACACTTTACTAAATTTTCGAGTTTTTTTTCAAAGTATCCCCATTCATCCCTCAGCACCATTTTTGCGTCCATTAATTTATGCCGGATCAAAACAATTATGTTGATGAATTCTAAGTGTCGTACGCATTATGTATAATTGGGTAGATAACAATTTTTTTTTATTCTATATATAATAATAGTACTCTTTCAGTTGAGTAATATTGTAGAATTAACGATGTATCTGTTTGTATTCACGTACACAATGGAGCCAAGTAAAACAAATCTTTTAGTATTAACAAGTATAATTTTGTAGTAATTAATAGTAGTAGTAGTAAAGTAATTTCGTATTGAGATGTTAACTTAAGAGCGGTCGGATAGGTAATGGCCGATACTACGGTGACGTATTATAAGCACGCAGCCCCTGCCTTCATATGGTCAGCAATGAGTTCATTTTGTAACATTGCAGTTGTAAATTTTTGCGGAGAAACTGTGGGCCCGAACAATCTGCAATTATGAAGATACAGCGACATGTTTGCGGCGCTGTCGCGGATTGCTCAAAAACGCTCCATACTAAAAACACTGCATTCGTGACGTCATAATTTGTTTTTTTTTTTCCCACGGGGGAGGGTAGTGATTCCTCATAGGGGGCGCGCCACCACAGTGGTCGCTATTGACAACCCCTGGTGCTCGGACGACCTCGCACCGGATACCACCCGCAACCGGTTTACGGCGGATGGTTATGTTGGACTCCAGCAGAAGGCCAGCCTACCAACTAAACACTACCTACAGCCTTTGGTCGGGCGGAAGGTCTGGGACCCTATCGGCTTGAACTAACGCTCCCGCCCTCCAGAACGGGGCGGTGCACCGTCATAATTTGTATGAGCGTATAAACAAAATTGCCAATAACTTTGTGGTTTGTATGTTTATAGATCATTTTACTTTCTATATTAAATAATATTACATTTAATACGATGACAAAGCTAGAAATGTATTCGTTTTATTAGAATTGGAAATCTTCGTGGTATATTGATTATATTACAACGTGATACATGATTACAACGACACTTCAAACTGTATCGTATTACTTTTCGCAAATTTGACGTAAATTTTGCGAATGTTCGTCTGTCAAATGTCAAATTCAATTCATCGTTGTCATTTGAGGCTTTCTTATGTCAAAATTAATATCGTTCGTTCGATCGTTCGGTGGAATGCTTGAAACGATAGTAACTAAGAGTAGGATACGACACGACGAAGTCCACGATATATCGAATATGGTTTTCAAGAGTACGCTCTCGGGTATTCTTCTCTACGCTTATCTGCGCTGAGGTAACTGTCCGGGGCGTTGTAGCCCCCCTCAGTGGTGTCAATCGCCAGCCATTACAATGGCTGGGGCATTGGAGCGGTGGGGGCGGGTGCCCTCCCACCTGTGGCTTCGTGTGCTTCTCTGGTATTATTCACTCTCCTCTGATGAGGAGAGTATTAAACTCCTAGGGAGCGCTTTTCTGTCTGGTGGCCTCGCATGGTACGGGGCCAGATGTTGGAGGTGCTGGTGTTCAGAACTGGCGGCTCTTCTGAACATGCTGGTTGCTAGCTGACGGATATTGGCGTCTAGGGTCTCTACCTTCAGGTCTCGTCGTATGACGTCGTTCCTGACGTACCTGGGAGCTAGCGTGATGGTCCGCAGGGCCATAAAATAATACATAAATAAATGTCAACCTAATTAATTATACATTTTGATAAAGTTTTTGAATTTATTTATACATAAATTGAAGTTAAGCTATTAGCATGCACGATACAAGAATACATTTTTATCATATTTGATGTTAGTGATGGATACAGAAAAATATCCCTACAACAAGCGCTAAGAGCACTGGGACATCTTAAATTGATATTATTTAATGATATAAATTAATGATCGAATCTAGCATGTTATTTTGACAGTTTGAATAATAGTATTGTTCAATATCATTCATTTATTTGTAAATTCAAATGTATATTCTGATTCCAGTCAATCCGACTCTGAGCAGATCGACAGTATGGCGTTACCGCTAGTCACCACGTTCTGCTGGTGTATGGGATTGGAGACTGGTGCCAAGCTGATTGGTTATCTGCATTTGGTGAGTTGACAACACTGCTAGATTTTACAAGATCAGTAGTATAGGGTGTTACATCACCACAGCTGCTAGATAATACTTAAAGCTAACAGGCAGATTGAATGCTAATGTGACAGTAATCACCGCTTCTACTCAGTATGTTAGTATGAGTCAGAAAACGCGGGAGTTTAGCTCTCGATCAACCCTTGACAGTTCCAGCTCACTATAGCATACTACTTCGTTAATATGTGCAATACGCAGGAGTATCTTTCAGTTTCGCATTGCCGACCTGATTTGGGTGCGAGAGGAGACGCTAATAACACCTCGCGGAATACTTCTTCATTCTCATTCTGCAGACCTTAAGGAGGCAACGCATCTTTGTGGAGTCAGCAGCTTACATAGTTACATTCTCACTGAGGAATCTTGGACTACTTTAACTAAATTAAAATGGAACCGCTGAGAGAACTTCTTTTTAACTTGTCATGTAGGTATGGCTTGTCAAGGTTGAGACCTTGACAAGACAGCAAAGCAGACAATGCGTACACGCAAGTCAGACACGTAGACCTTGAGACTGCCTCTGCTCCCGACGCTATTCCAAAAGCTGTTTCAATTGTTTGCAGAATATTTAAGGATTCTTTAAAACCAAAATCAGCTGTCAAAAACGCATTCTGTATCAGTTGACAATTCATCCACAAAAAGAAAACGTTTTTGTATTCTTTTGCGTTTTGATCTTACACCATTGTGATGATCAACCACTGTTAAGCTTCTTCCCTTGTCTATGCCGGTCGACTCACGATGTGTTCCTTCACAGTATGATGACAAAGCCGCCAGTCGTTCTACCAATCTAGTCTTAGGAGTTTTGACCGACAGAATACAGCATCAGAGATAAATACAAATAAAATCATTCTCAGCCATAACTTGGAAGATGATTTTGTAGCTTTCATGGTTGCGGAATAGTGACTGACCCATAAGATGTGGCTTCTTCCAGTTGGGCTCCTTGTCACTGATGGTGGTGTGCGCGCAATATGCGGCGATGGCTTACCAGCGTGTGGGGGCTGTTGAAGATCCTGACGATTTATTCTCGGTTATCTACGTCGTAGGTGCGGTTATGGCTGGCATTGCTATAGTGCACGTGCTACTGGCCCTGACGCTCATCGTGTCAGTGTTTAAGGTACGAAAATCACGCACACACCATGCAAGGTACTGACTTAGTATAGTGCACGTGCTAGTGCCTGTAATAGTACATTACGATATAAGTGCGTTATAAGTTATAACCATAAAAATACGATAAACGCACGTATATCGTACGACGTTTTTTAACACATTTGCGAGGAAACAGATAAAAAAACATTTAAATAAACTCAATCTGTGAATGCACACTGTTGCTTTCCCGCCATTTTAACTACTGACTGGCGCCGCGCGGCGGTATTTCGAAATTTGTATTGCAACAGCGCGCGAAATGTCAAATAAAACTGTTATGGAGTTTGTATGGACTATAACTTTACTATTTGCTTTGGTAACACACGCGTTTTTTATGACTTTACATATTTAAAACCGGTGGAATTACATCAGCTTTACGAGCAAAGGTGTTAAAAAGCTCATTATGTCTGTTAATAAGATACTACAACGATCTATCTTCTTTATTTATTACTCGTAGGATACCAGCAGTGCATGCAGTAAATACATCGCTTATTAAATAAACAACAGACGCAATCCAAAAATCAACTTTTTACAGGACGGTCTAAACACATCCCCCCTTTTTTCCTAAGATTATTTTTTTGTAACTGTTCTGTCTATGTCGAGAAAAAAGTAAAGACATGCGATTAGCATATTTTTTTTAGAAATCTAGGTGTTTTATCTTTGAAAAGTACACTTTAACTTTTACATATAATAGATAAATCAAAAGTTCGAGTAAAACATCTCCTCACAAATTATGTACAGTATATTTAGTATATCTACTATACCAGTATGCCATTAAAATTAGTATTTTTAATAGGATAGCTACTAATTTAAATGATATACTGATATATTATACTAAACATACTGTAGGTATACCAATATACTCGTATCACACAACATTGTCAGGTATCAAAAAGAAAATCTTAAATAACCAAATTAATCACAATTATTTAACAATTCTTTGCATCATGTTACACAAAATAATTATATCATTCAAATATTAATTAATAATACATTAAATAAATCTATGATAAAATATATTTATAAATACTTAAGGGGATAACAGGGTTGAAATCTAATAAACACTAAACACTATGTCTTTGAATAAATTTGTTGAGTAAACCGTTTGTTCAAGAGTTACAAATATATATATATATATATTGTAACTCTTGAACAAACGGTTTACTCAACAAATTTATTCAATAACAAATATATATATATAATATATATATATATATATATATATATATATATATTATATATATATATATTTATTTTATTTTTATTTTTATTTTTTATTTATTTGGGATAACAACAGCGATTTACATATTATATTACAACTTAGTAAATACAATCTATAAGCCAATTATAGTTATCCACGGATAAAATATTTATACCAAGCTATTTTATTATAATTATAGCTACAAACTACTACATTGTTAACCATACCTAATTAGCAACTACACATACTACAGATAGATATATTCATATAATACATAAAATACAATAATACGTATAAATAAATACTTATACTTACATATATTAACAAATTACAATAATTTTTATCAATTTACTTTTTATTATTTTCGTAAATCATTTACCTACCTATTATCAACAATCTTACCTTGAATTAAATCAGCTATAATTCCATTACGTTTACATAAAGATTATGCAAATTATTTGAACGAAAACTTAATTAATCAAGGCCCAGAATGGAATTTCTAATATTAGAAATAAATAAATGTTTGGATCTTGTGAAGGGGTCAATTTTTTGGAATAATTTATTATATGTTGCAACGATTCGTGTAATTACCGAGTTTTTTCCGTAGTTAGTGGGATGATGTGGTACGTGGAACAACGAGGTGTGAGTTGTGCGACGTCTGGGTGTTCTTAAAAAGATTTGTTGAACAAGCTCTGGACAATCAAACCATATATATATATATTAATATATATATATATATATATATATATATATATATATATATAATATATATATATATATATATGCTATTCTTAAGGATACATAAAATTAATCCTATTAATCAAAATCATAATATCTTTAACTGACTCATGTAAAAAAAATCACGATATGTCGTTCTTATTTAACACTTTATTGCAATTTATCTCTGAAACTGCTTATTACTAATCTATGAAATTTGCACCATAAGATAGCTTTCGATCACTACAATTGCTATTAAAAGAATTTTAATTTTCTTCGATGTTCTATTAAATAATAAAGAAAAACCTAAAACAGCACAAGATCCCCGCGCTAAGCTCCCACAATTTTAGTGTCAAACAGACTCTGGCAGAGAGAGGATCGTACGTGCGTTACTTGTTTTTAAAAATTACAAAAAAATAATTGATTTGAATGATTTATAAGTTAAATCTGTTTGTGAATAGTGTGAATATTATATGTACCGTAACTCTGACGAGATAATTTAAGTTGTAAATATATTTAAAGTGGTTTTCAATTTTATTTCCTTGTCATAGAATAAATCAATTGGATTTTCATCATTTTATTTTACTTTTTTTATAACATGATTCATATACAGACATATACCAAATTACAGCTATCTAGTACTAATAGATTTTGAGGCCGCGGACAGACAGACATACATGGCGAAAACTATAAGAGTTTCTTATTTACGGAACCCTAAAAGCACCTGCTAGGGTCTCCACTGCTGGAAGCCGAATTACCTCACAGAATAACGAGGCTTATCTTTTGTGCTAGATGAAGACTAGGGACATATTTTTGAGTTATTCTTCTGAAACATATAGGTAATATGATACGATCAAAACAAATAAAAAAACCTATGTTGTGAAAATTCACCCTGGAAGACGTATATCTCGAGTGCTATAATAGATATAGTGACATAGTAAACGGCAAAATAGAGGAAAAAATAAGCTCCTACAGATTACCTATATATTAAATTGATGGAAATATGAGAACATATAGCAAATAAGCATTTATTGTTACCGGAACGGTCCAGCCACGTGACCTACCGACTAAACTCAGCCTGGCCTAGGTTCTAAAACCATATAGGCAAATCGTGAGGGCGACCGCCCCTCAGGAGAGGGGCGATGCAGCGCAGGCCATAAAGGGGGCCCAAAAGCGCTAGAAGAGGCACGGGAAGTCAAAGTGACGCCGGCCTTATCATGAGGGAAATTTATTGTATAAACAAAGGGATAAATAAAGGGAAAAAGGGTTCGACAGGTGCTTTCTGTACGGTACAGCCCGCTAGGGGGGTCTCAAAATAGCATTTTTTGGTTGGGATGATTTTGGGAATAAATTGAGAGACTCCCCCTTCTCGGCACGGAGAGGAACATAGCCCCATACCATGCCCGCCCACCAGATATCAGAGCGCAGCCGAGAAGCCTCATCCTCTCCTCGGAGAGTGAAGAATAAGAAGAGACCGTAACTGCAGCTCCAAATAGGAGCACACGAAACCAAGCGCGGACGACTGCCCGACCACAACCACAGAAAGCTCCTGAAGACCCTGTTGGCCGACTGAACACAAGAAAACTGGCGTTTTGATTTCTTCCTGGAACAACCCCCGGGCCGCACCGTTCCTTCACTAATCCCAGCAAGCGAAGTGTGGCGTCGTACACAAAATAGGTAAACATAAATTGAATGTAACAACGTATCTGTATTCTTGCTTTATCTTAGACTGAAGCACACTGTAGTGCGATTGTCGAGAGACAGATGGCGCTGACGCGAAAACATGTTTGTCACTAAGCAAATCGTCGAAGTCATTGGGCAATGTAATCCCCTTAAAATATAGCCTTATAAAGAATAAAAGAAATGTTGGTACGGAATAAGCCAAATTCTTTGAAACCTCCATACAAAACAGCAATTTTATACTTTATTGTATATACTTTGTAACAAGGCGCTATATTTTACTCCTTGCCTCCTGGCTGGCTGCCTTGATCATTTTAAAAGGTGTACATCAAGCGTGAGCTTATTGACAATTTTGACATCACTCGAACCGTTATTTGCTGAGCATATCATATGAAATTGAACAAAATTACAAAATAAATATTAATATATATAATAACAACTCTCAGAGTAGGTAATAATAAATTAATATTATAAAACGTTACGAAGGCACTTATGTAAGTAGCTCAATATATTTAAAGTATTACGTATTAGCTGTAATAGTGTTAATTTTGTAATGTGATTTATTGTTACAGTGTGCCTTTAATTTATACCTACTATAGGAAACATACATATGAAGTGACTATTGGTGCTTTTCTTTTAAACAACCCAAGTCACCCTGTCACAACCTAGTGCCACACTGGCGCCCAACGTGGGGCGTCACAACCTAGTGCCACAACTTACAGATCTTGTTGTATCATTTCAGCGTTGGAAAATGGGAGTGCACGCGTGGGCCGTCGTGATGGGGATGGTCACCGCGAGCGCGGTGCTCTACGTCCTCGGACTCTGTGCCTTTCGCTTGTCAGCGCCTGGCAACTCTGATCCGACATCGGACATCGTCCTCACCTTCCTCGAGGAACTGTTGTTCAAAGGTAAGTTTTCACTATGCTCATTGATATACATTATTATAGTCTGTATAGCTTTGTTTATATTATTTCACTAGTTTCACATTATAACCATTATTTAACGCTAATAGCGCAGAAGTAAGTGTAACAAGCAGAAATAGTGAAATAAACAAAAGATCAGTGACTAGAAAACACTAGGCGACTAGAGACGAATGCTCGAGTGTCACAAAATGGCGATCCTCAACGCTATTTAGGGTTTGCGTTGTTTACTAGAAACATTAAACTAATTACTTATATTTTATTTATTAGAAATTCCAAGAGCAGAACGATGTTTACGTTGATAATAATACAGACAAAGCCCATACATTTTATGTGTTAGTAATAATATTGTTAATAATCGCTATCGACAGGGAGTTCATGCCCACACAATGGAGCCTAAATGGTCCCGTACAGAGCGGTTCCAGAGGAATTTCCTCTCGAGTACACTTCGTTTGTGGAATGAGCTTCCTACCGAGGTTTTCCCGCAGAGCTACAGTATGGGGTTCTTCAAAAGGGGAGTAAATAGGTTTTTGAAGGGTCGGCAACGCGCGAGTGACACCTCTGGTGTTGCAAGTGTCCATAGGCTACGGTAACCGTTTACCATCAGGCGGGTCGTAGGCTTGTTTGCCACCATCTTGGATCAGCAACCTACCTAATGCTTTTGTATAGGGCAGTCAAACCTATCAGCAATAACCTTTAGAATGCTATTGGAACTACTACGTAGCCTTAGCAGCAATGATGCCGCTTTTTTGCGAACTATCGCTGTGAAGCCATCCGTTCGGGCGAACATTCCTGAAGCGCTACATCGCCACGGCGGCCGCAAAAGCATTCTAAAGGCATTGTTGACTGATTTTTTCAAGATTGTCAATCGGTTGTTTCTTTTAAGCGCAATCTAAAGGAACACTACTTATGTAGTTTGTCTTAGACTACTTTTTGCACTTGATCATATTGTATATATATATATATATATATATATATATGAATCGAGCTTTATATATAATAGATTGTATATGTATGTATATATTGGTATATGTATGTATTATGGGTAAGTATATTTATAATTATGTGTGATGTTTCAAATTAATTAATTTGTGTGTTGCAGCGACAGTCCTGCAGTGTTTGTGCTATCTTGAATTATATTGAAAATATTTTATACTTTTCAGGGTTCGTCGGATACTGCAGTCTGGTCGTTTACAGTTACTACCGGAAGCTGAAAAGCGAAGACATGCAGGGCCCTGGTGTGTGACTAATAGCTGTATATATACTTATAACTGTATATATACTTGAGGTTGATCTTTAGAAAATCTGTGATTTCTTACAAAAACAAGGGACTTCAAGATACTTGGCAACTAATGGTAGCGAAATAAGTAGGAATTTAGCGGTTAATTGATAGACATGTAGGTAGGTAGAAATATGTTAAATTATAAAACAGCCTTTGTTTATATTAAATCTGTTGATAAAAATAAAAAGAAATGGTAAGATGCTGAAACTGTCTTTTACCCTATGCCCACATTATGCTAAAATACTACGCCCCCCCCCCCCCTCCTAGAGGTCGAAATAGGGAGTCGGAATTCATACTAATATTATAAATGCGAAAGTAATTCTGTCTGTCTGTCTGTTCCGCTTTCACGCCAAAACTACTGAACCGATTTAAATGAAATTTGGTACACAGATAGTCTAAAGCCCGAAAAAGGACATAAGATAATTTTATCGATGGAAAACATATCCTTCCTGTGGGAAATTCGAATATAACGCGGGCGAAGCCGCGGGTGGAATGCTAGCAAAAAATAAATTAAACAAACAATATAAACGATTTTAATTAATATTTTATATATTTTAATTGATTCTGGAGCTACTCACTGCGCCCCCCTTGGTTCTCTCTACGCCCCCCAAGTGGGGTGCGCCTCACTGGTTCGGAAACCCCGATTTATGGTTTAATACGAAAATGAAAAATCAGCTCGTAGTTTATACAATTTATTCACCGAAATATCCGAAGAATTACGATGACCAATTTCGTCTTAATTTCAATAAATATATAACAATTTATAATTAATTTAATGCAACACTGGTATTACAACTCGTGCCGCAAGGAGTTTTAAAATATAATTGAGTCTCTAAATACATTTCATAAAGCAAACAGTTTTATTCATAATCTACCCTACCAGTTAGGGGTGATGCATTAATGTTCATGGCTTCAAGCTCGACACAGTGGTAGCCATGCGGCGCATTATGTTATATTAAAAAAAAATGCAAAAATTAATCGCAACTTTTAATATACGGATTTTGAATTATTAAAGTGAAACGCAATCCCTATTTTAAGTTATAACAAAATTTGTTTTTTGCTTTTTCACGTGTAATTAGTTTTCAATTATAGACGTCCCTGTCATATAACTATTTAAATAAGTTTTTATTCTTGTTCATATGTTTATCAGTCGATGTACTTAAATGCTGAATTATTAAACAAATAACATTAGTGAATCAACCCCTTGGAGCGGCTAGTGTTGCCAGATCAGAAAATATTTCCCCACGGCCCGCGTTTTTCAACAGACACAGCTATTAATATAAATTTAAAAGGCTATGAATACGGTAGGTTTGAATGAGTCTACAATGCAAAATAATAATGCAAGCATTACAACGTTACCAAATTGCTACGTCTAAATTATACGCTCCACGCTATTTAATTATACAAAACAAGTAATACTAACAGAACTAGTTTATTATTAGGGAGACTGATGAAGAGAATTGTATGTGTTTTTAAATTAATAATTTATAACAACAATGAGGGATTTTCTGGTAGCCCATTAATAATAAATAAAATGGCCCCACGTTGGGCGCCAGTGCTACGTTTGCGGAATAAAAAGACAACCAACCCTAGTAGACAAATTTATTTATATTCGTGTTCTCAGGGTCGAGAGGTCTACCGCCGCCGGTTGTACTTGTGAGTCTTCCTACTTTCCAATGCAGTTGAGTCGGTACTAGTACTGCCCTGGTATGTGGTGGTGGTAGTGAGGCTGGAGTGCAGCCGGAACCTCAGGGTCAGTAATGGTGGTGGGTTCTTGTGCGTCGTACGATTAACTTTTAATTTTCAATTAGGAACCTTGCGTTTCCAACAGGAACGTGGAACCCGAAAATCGGGATTCGAATACGCACAATTATTATTTTGATGACAATATGTCACAATTTTATATGACTACAAGAGTAATAAAAACTGCTTCGCAAGAGCCACGCGTGAGGACACCAAGTAAGAGGCGAACGTGCTCGTTCCTTGCAATCTGTCTTCGCAATCGAACCACTGCGGTGACAGGTTTGACGTTTCTATTTATCCTATTGTAGTTAATTCGCAATCCTAGCATTGCAAATATTTGCCGCCACTATTTGTACAGGCAAAATGATAATTACTTATGTTTTCGGTGAGTGTATAGTTTTAGCTATAAAGAACAGTACATTATTATTACTTTATAAGTTGTAAATAGATTAAATTTCCTAATTAAGAGGTAAATCTTATTTTGTTTAATATAATTTAGCTATAAGTCTTTACTGTAACATATTTATGTAACAGTATAATAAAATACAGATGACGCTTTCATCTTAAGATAAGTCAAAATAAATCTTATAATTTAATCTATCGAATTGCACATTAATCGAGCGACATTTGTTAATAATGCAAAATTGTACATGACCTACAGAAATTTATAAACACCGTTTTTAATCTATAAAATGTGGCTTGAATTTAAGTAGATACGTAACGCCATCTATGAACAGGCTTGGAAAACCTATTCTGTCACTCGAGAGCCGCATTCTGTCACTAGGAAAACTTGTTCTGTCACTGGGAAAACTTATTCTGTCACTAGGAAAATCCCTCATTATCGGTTCACGTAAGTACTTTGACGATTAACATATTAAGTGCTCTCTAAGTTACATTATTGTGTTCAGGAAAGGTGAAAATTATATTTAATAACCTAGATTATCATAAATTATTTATGATAAAAGCATAAAAAACTCTTTCAGTAATTTACAGGATAAATGTAATATTCATTCTTTCCTGTAAATTCGTTGTCTGTAACTATAAATAGTTCATTTTTTACTAAGCTTCAACATCTTAGTTTATCAGAGATTAACAATAGATTTAATTATTTATTTATGCTAATAAAAACATTTTCGCTTATTATGACAACACATAAATATTTAATTGATTCCGTCTAACGAGTCTGACAAATAGGCGCAAATATGAGAATTTGCGGCATAAATTTATAAAAAGGAATAATTTAGAATGTTTCTTTCCCGAACGCAATATAATCACTCATACATTCTCAATTAAGTCCAAGACATATGCAATACAAAAAATAAGTACTACTATACATTACTAATAGTAATTTTTAATCACATTAACAAGTCGAAACATATTTATATCAAAATGACGATTAGCTCTCTCTCTCTGTTACAAAATTACAATTCTGTTGGTTTTCAATATTATTTATCTTAATAATTTCGCAGTAAACCTGTTAATTTCCAACAAAATAATGATAAATAAATTGTTAGTTCTGTGTATTGTTAATATACATTGTCATTGCTAATAAGAATTAAGATTTATATGTTTTCTTACAACAGTACATTATAAACGAATCTAAACGTATGATCGTAAAAATTTTGTCGATTTTTGAAATGGCTAAAAATACTTATTTGGAACATGCATTATGATCGTTTTCTTATTCAGCTGAGACACGTAATTGTTACATGGATACAATAAGTACAAAGTCTAATTCTGCAATGGAATGTTCGATGTATTTTTTCGTTTCAACATTACAAGAACAACCTTTGGTTCTCTCGTAGTACGAGGGCGCTAGCCCAGCACGGTTCTATAAACTTTTTCAATATGCAATTTTGTTTAATATTTAAGTACATATTTTTTAAAATTCGAAGAGAATATCACATTAAACATATAATACAAACTTTGATAATTGATGCGAGAAAAATACACAATGTTCGCATACAAACAAATTCATTAGCATAGAGAAAAACGATTCGTTGATAATTTTCATTAAAAGCCTTACGTTTCGTTTATTGGAAAGAATTTCGTATTACATTAAGAGTTTGCTTAAATTAGTTCAAGTATTTAAGATTTACATAGTCTCTCGCGCGAAGTCCTTACCTACGGGAACCTACGTGTGGGAGGAGTCTTTATACAGTTAAATGCTAACAACGCAACTACACAGATAAATACTTATACAAAGGTATTGCACGTAAAACTGGGGGATTTAAATAGGCTTATTCTAGAAATGTACATAATTACATCGGAGCGTTGACCCCTGAGTGTTAATACATTTGACATTGCACTACCGACCGCGTAAAAAATTGTAAAGTGTTATCTTGACTTTAATTTTATTATTTTAAATACACACGTTTTATAATTAATTCCAAAATAGTTCAGAAACCGAAGAAAATTGACAAACGTAGGGTAATAATGTGTGTATTTTTTTTTCTTTTTATCTATGTTTTGTTTTGCTTTGTTTATCCTTTGATACTCGGTAATCCAATCCAATCATGAGTTTTGTTATTCCAAGATAAAGGATGTTATTCGCTGCATGTTAACAATACAATAAGTAGAATGACATATCTTGGGTTTCAACCTAGCTTTTAAGGTACGATATAGATTGTTTTTGTTTTTTTTTAATTTGGCTGTAACCTGTTTTGTACGTATAATTAAATAAATAAATAATGAATGAGTGAGAAAATTCTTACAGTTTTAAAGTTATTAAATAATTCTTAGTTAATTGCTAAATATAATTTTTATAAAATAACTCTTTAAATAACACTTTATTTTTTTTATCATATGTACTCATTTGCAATATCAGATCTTAATGACTTTGAAACCAATAAACATTCAGTCATTTGATGATACTAGTTAGTGACGTGATATTTTTATACTTTCGTTTAAAAGTAGGTCAACGACTGGTGGTGACAACAGCTCAATTATGAGACGCTTTTAATATATATTGCTTTCCGAAAGTGTTCCATATTTGAATTTCATATTCATAGGAAAATAGTTACTGTGGCCACTGCCATAGATTAAAAAGTTTTTATTAGGAAATAGAGTAATGTAGTGCTAGGTCATTACAGTTCGGTTTTTGAACGCATTTTAAGGTAATTATAAAATAGGTACGTAGAAAAAATATTAAGATTTGTAATAGATTTTTGTACTTGGACAATTTCCAAGATTGTTGATAGACATAATGCATAAATTTAAGCATTATGTCTATCACATTTAAACTTATTATTAAATATTAATTTGGTAATTATTGGTATGCCCTTCAATGGGTTTTGAACTTTTTAAAAATAAATATAACACAAAATGAGTCAAATCAATATACTATCTTAAAAGGAAACTAATAACACTGAATTTGGAAACTTCGATTCTGGGAACTGAGAGAAAAGAAATAAGAATTGTATACATAAAGAGCATTGTATCAATAGAATTTTATCCTTAATTTTAATTTAAGTTTAAATAGATTTAAGAATAATATCAAAATGTGTACTTAATTATGTTATAGATTTTACTTATGTGTTGTTTTATATTTGTATGTTGCTCAGGTGTGCGTTGTGTTTGTTCAGAATGTATGTAATAACTTTCTGTGGACACTTTATTGGTTTGTGTTTTGTTAATTAGTTTAGTCTTTGTTTATTATTATAACTGTTTGTGTCCCTAATAAGAATAAATAAATCAATAAATAAAATAGAACATCCATTTTTTTTGTGTATTTTATATTTAGCAGGGACTGATGATCGAAAATTGTTATGCTTAATCGATTGATATTATTGAAAAGAATTACAAACCCGAAGTTTGATTATTTTTTTATAAAATTAGGATTTCTTCCTTGGAACTCAATTTGGTTGGGCGTATGCAAGATCAGTTGGACGTGGATGTAGATTAGAGGATACCCCAGGTATGGTGGAGCAAAAACAATCTAACTAGTACCAAAGGGGAACATTAAACCCAAGTAGAAATATGACAAATTATTTTACACAACATTAAGATCACTAAACATACAAGTACGTCGTTTTAATTGGTAGTAAAGTTGGTAATGTTAGTGCAATGTCAAACATCGGCGGAGAAGCCCGCAGTAAGGCTTCAGTAAGGCTGGTGCAGCGAGGCGTGCGCGTGCGGCGGCAGCGGCAGCGGCGGGTGCGGTGCGTGGGCGGCGTGCGCACCGTGCGCGGGGTGTGCGGGGTGCGCGGGGTGCGAGCCGTGCGCGGCGTGCGGCGCGTGCGGCGCGTGCGGCGCGTGCGGCGCGGGCATCGCGGGTGTGGGCGGGCGCTCCGTCCCCACGTCGATGTCCGCCGGACCTTCCTCCTCTACACTGTCGCGGCCCAGACCTCGCACCTGCGATCAGACCAATATTTTTATATATTTTAATATACTTTAATTGATGACGAATGAGAGGTGAGACAGTCTGTTCGTCGGTCGCCGAGGCGTCCTGTTGGGTTATTTTGAAACGTCGGAAACTTTGCGAATCCAAGTGACATTCAATCCGAATCGAATCCATTCGACTCGAAAAATACTATTCTAAACCACCGTCGGAAACGGCCATGGAAACTTTCCGTTCGGAAAGTCAACCATAGAGTAACATGTAATTACCTTTACGTTTACAAAGTATGATTGAAAATGGTAGGTTTAGTAGAAAATGACACGCACCATATTTTAGTTTCGGCACATATAAATAATGTAATAATTTAATATTCAAAGGGTCATTATATATATTTTATAAGCACATTAAAATAACCTATATCTTTTGGGGTTTTAATAAGTGTCTTTTTTTTCATAACTTTGACCATGTTATTCACGACTTCCTAGTAAAACTATCGTGATTTTAACAGTAAATAATCAGTTGATAAGGTATAAGATTTACATGCACAAAATAAACAACATATTAAGTACATTCTATTGTACATTCACATTTCCATCATTCCTTAATCAAAATCTTTTTTTATCTGATGTAATTTATTAACTTACCTCTAAACATGTTACAAAAGGCCGAAAAACGTTGAAAATACAGTTTTTTGGCCAAAACTCGAGATTCGACAAAAGTTTCCGACAGCAAAAACCTCACGCAATAGTTTCCGTAAGCTAATGTTATTCGTTTCGAATACTAATGTCAAAATCTCTCGATCCGACATTTCAAAATAACTCGCCTTCGGAAAGTTTTCGAATCCGAACGGAAAATGAGTGTCCGACGTTTCAAAATAACCCTACAGGTCGTCTCAAGACCTCCGGTCTTGCAGTCAATTACCATCAGCCCAGATGAAGGTCAAGAATGTTCAAAAACTCTATTTTGGGTGGAAAGCGTGGAATAAATACGATAATAAATTTTCTATCAAAATGGACAGCACAGATTTTTTCTTTTATCTCTTGTCACAAAGTACCAGTATTACACCATATACTGTTGTTGTGTCAGCCTGATTTGCAACACAAGCTGTAATGTGTATGTTAGTTTAGTAGCTGCAGCAGCTGCAGGTGGTGATTATGTCACTATGTTATGTAGCGAGAAGTCATTGAGTCAATGTTAACCAGGAGGTAGTTGTGTCAGCCTGTCCTGCAGCAGACCTTCGAGTGGTTACTACACGTGATCCAGGGTTCGAGTCCCAGAAGAGGCAGATGTTTGTGTGATAAATGCGAGCATGTGTGCCTTAGTCATGGTTGTCAATGTATAATTCTATCAAAAATACTTAGATATGTCTTAATCTTTCATCTGTCCTTTAATCTAGAGCCCATAATACCAACCTTACAGTGTTTACTTTGGGTTATGCTAATTGGTGTGAGTGTAACAAATGTTTATTTTATTCATGTTATTGTTAGCTGCTGCAGAAGGTTATTGTGTCAATTTGTTGTGTAGCCGAGGTTGTGAAGCCAGTGTCACCTGCAGGAGGAGGTTGCTGGACAGCAGGCGCGCCTGGTGCTCCTGCGCCTTGGCCCGGAGGCAGGCGATGCTGTGGTTGCGCAGCGCGTCGGGGTCGTCGTCACGTGGTGGATCTGGGGACGCGCGACCTTTCGCCGACGACGACGCCGTCGTGCTGCTCCCCGGGGAGCTTTGGGCCTGAAAAGCAAACTGTATTTATTTATTTATGTGTATTTATCGGTTCGAGTCAAACTCTCATGCTGGACAATAAAAAATAGATAGATAGATAGATAAGAAGTTTATTTGTTGCAACACACACATTTATACAAATTACATGGAGTAGGTACAAAGTACAACGATCAGACATGAGAAAATGTTAGTAATGAACGCGTGTGCAGCAGCAACATGGGTCTTAGGCTCCGTGTGTGATGCCTGACGACAAAAGCACCGATTTTCAGCCGTCACCCAGAGGTAGAACGCGGGCACCAGTAACTGCGCTCTATAGACTAGGAATAGAATAATATATGTGTGTGTGTGTAATAGGGAGAGAGAGAGATAGTTGAGCAATCTTGTTACATATGTATATATCTTAAATATTTGTGCATTAACAGTGTTCAAGCTATAGTTGTTCTTTAAGGAAATTAATATATATAACAAGTAAGTGAATAAAAATAAGAAATATATTAATAGTAATAATAAAAATAAATAGTAATAATAAAATAAACAGACGAAGACTCAGACCACCACCGCACCGGGATTCATACTACCACCGAGTCGGAAGACCTAATCTCTGTATTGCAAGTAAGTGAGAACGTAAACGTAGTTTAAAAGTACTTTTAGAGGTTAAGTTCCGAATCGGCGGCGGCAAGTCGTTCCAGCACTTGGTGGCTTGGAATTTAAAACTGCCCCGGAATGCTGCCGTGCGATAATGAGAACTTACGAACGGCAGCCGAAGCGGTCTGAGTCCATACCTATCATTGGGAGTTGCGTATTTGAGCTTCTCAAACAAGTATTGAGGCCGCTTGTACTTTTTTAAATCAAAAACGAGACACAAGAGGTTCATTAGTCTACGCTTCTCCATCTTTAGGATTGATGCAGCATTAAGATAAGGCGAAATATGAGATCGTGGAGGCACGTAGAAGCAAAATCTGCAACAAGCATTTTGAACCCGTTGAATCAACTTTTGCGTTCTTGAGAGCAAACGAGGACCCACCACAATGTCCCCGTAACTAAGCCAACAGTAACAGTAAAATAACTCTGGCGTTCCAAGTGATTTGATTCTGATTGCTCAAAGACAACGATGTTCAAAGACAAACACAAAGACGAATGACAATTTTTATTAGAATCACATTGTACCACCAATCTCAAATATACCTGCTTTAGTACACCAGTTAAAAAGCACCAGCAGATATTCGAGTTTGAGTCTCCTTCTGTAATACGAACCTTAGCCCCGAAAGAGGAGAGAGAGAGAAAAAAAATATGAGATTAAATCCATGTCCATCCATCCAGGATTGATTTATTATATTGATGTACAACATCACATAATTTTCAAATAATAATGGTTAATCATTTATCTCAAGACCTTCCAACCAAGACCAAGACCAAGACCAAGACCAAGACCGTCTTTAAGACGTTGCGTCACTGACAGTGCAGTTACCGCTGACGTGTCACTGACAGTGCAATCACTGTTGATAGAGTTGTTGTTTGAAGGAAATTTGGGACGAGTATTAAATAATTGCACCTCTACTAAACCTAAATATAATTTTACATACAAACAGAATTCTGCACGTAATTCATAAATCGTCTTTAGAATTCCATCGGGGCTGTGTCTTGACACGACAATTCTCATTAACACTATGCATTTGCAAAGATCCTAATGAAATAATGGCTGCGTTCTGTTTTACTCCTACAACGATTGGGATATACATTTATTACTTATATAGATTTGTTAGTAGTAGATATAATTGTAGGCACAAAAAAAAGCAACTATTCCAAAACAATTAAAAGCAATATAATGTATACTCCGTTTGTTTAGGTCATTAACTAAAGGTAAACAATAAAAATGGCGGCGTTCAGGTATTTTCAACCTTTTATTACAATGTTTATTTGTATATTGAGGTGTATAAAAACTACATTGCATTACAAATTATTTATTACGTAACAACATAATTGTAATCAAAAGTAATAACTACTAAATTCAATAACAAAATAAGAAAACAGTAAAGAAACTCAAAAATGCGACGAAAGTAAAGCGTTAAGCGAATAGTGAAATGACAATGACACGAAACGAATGGCGTCTGGTAACCCGGGTAATTGAAATTACAGTTAAACGTGTTGCCGCTCTATCGTGCAGGATCACTTTTTAATTTAGTAGGGTTATTTTAACTATGAATTTACAAGAAATGTTTTGAACACCAGTCTTTTTAGGTTCTTTACAGTAGTCACACCTTGCAATACTTGTGTGAAACTATTATAATCTAAGTTATTTATTATTTTTAAACTAAATAAATAATATTTACTGTTTAAATTAAACGAGGTAGTTATATATAGAAAGATATAATAGTAATTATTATGTTTAAATGAACCAATAATTTGTTTTGGTTACATTTTATCTCGGAATAAAAAGTGGACCTATAAAAGAAACCTTTTTATGATTTGTTTACATTTAATTAATTACCTAAACAAACGGAGTATAGTTACAATTATTATTGTTGGTGTCTGTGTCAGGTCAGCGTCATTTTTACGTGTTCTACTGTTTCCTTGACTGCAATTTTCCTATAAATTGTCACGCACATATTTAACGCAAATTTAAGACTGGTATGGTTTTCTTACGGACACCATTGTCAGATCAACAAGTTGAAATGATAACACATGCGTAGCACCAAATAACAAAAGAATCATCAAAGCCGGTTCATCTAGTCAAAAGTAATAAACATAAAAAATGCTTTCGAATTATGAACCTTATCCTTTTTTGAAGTTAGTTTTTTTTTCTTCTCCTTAGCTTCGAAATGCTTCTGTATTATAATATGTTACATTGATTGTTCCTAACGTCGAAATGGTTGCTTTTCTTTTCTTTTTGCACTGATTTTTATTCACCATATTCATTTTATGTTTCAATAATGTCAAATAATGTCACAGATTAATATATATGTCAAAGTACTTTTGTATGATAATGTCACTGTCATGACCACAGACTATATAGTGTGTTGTACTGTCTTTTACGTCCGATGTCGGGATCATGGAGGCAATATGCACTATGCCCACGTGCATGTTGCTTCAATGATCTGAATCAATGGTCCTACCTGAAAACCAGCGCTTTTGCTGCGTATAGCAGTAATAGCATTAGCTGAGGTAGGGGCCTTTTTGGCCAGACTTCGATGTTTTTATTCTATTTTATTTCATTTATTTTTATATCATAAGCATACTGTACAAGAATGGCCAAATAAATATCTTTTTTTCTTTCTTTCTTTCTTCGCATGGTTTGTACATTTGCCATTTACAGTAAGTTAAAAAACGTAAAGGGATTAAAGGAGACACGGAAGAATGGTGTTAACTGTATAACTTTTGAAGTCAGTTAAAAAGGATGACAGCCATAATAAATAGCATTGCTGCTTCAGTCTACCTATCTGTCATATGAGCAATGGACACACTTTAAAATAGTTTTGGTACACTGTCGCATTTGGTCTTAGTCTGTAAGGACAGAGTAAGGACATAAAAATCTGTATATGTGTGGATGTATCTATAATAATAATACATAATAATAAGACATAGTATTGTGATTTTAATTAATATATTTGTTCAGATTAGAATATTAGTCTGTTTATTTAAATAGTTTTATAATGATACACTATCGCGTTAGGTGTTATCAAAATCAAAACTTAGTCTGTAAGGATAGAGTAAACAGATATAAAAGGTTATTATTAGTGCTCGGAATAGGTAGTTTAATTTTATGTACTTGCGATTTTGTGACATCAATAGTATGGATCTGCCTGGGAACCGGGGGAGGTAGTGTAGCCACCCCCGGGGAGGGCTCCCCTGTATCGACGGGGGAGCGGAGGCTGGGGGTTCCCGGAAGTAGCTTGGTAGTTCCCGGGGGCTCCCTACATGCCTGAGGAAGGCCATCCCTGAGGTTTTTAGTGGGTAGGCCTCTCCCTTCTGGGGAGGAGAGTCCCACATAACCGCCGGCTCGCCACAGCCGAGGTATGCAATTTAATGCATTTTCCTCAGGGGACAAAAAAAAATGGATCTGCCTGGGACCTTACTATTTTCAGAGATTGTAAAAATATTATATTGAACTTTCAAAATAGTATTTCATCTTTTTGCTTATTGTTGTAATAATAAGTTGTAAACATAAAATTTTACAATAAAAGTGTAAAGAAACGAATAGCAAATAAAAACAGAAAATTTTAGGTTTATCCATATTGGTCCTCCCTAACGTGGGAGGGCCAGGATCGGCGTGCCGTCGGTTGTATCAGTGCGGTGTCATGGTGCAGAAGGTCATATTTGCCTCCCTCAAAAAAAAAAAAAGGTTTATCCATATTACGCTTACATTGACTTTCTTTCTGCAAGTACATAAATTAAACTACCTATTCCGAGCACTAGTTATTATACTGTTAATATATGGATTAGTTAAATGACAACAATGCTTGGGTTTAATTTTAATAACTCAATAGTTACGTTGACAAATATTCTGACTATAGTTAATAACATAATGAAACTGTAGTTTTTATAGATATAATATGAACTTGTTCAAACTTGTAAAGGAAGTTGCTTTCAGACTATTTATCTGAGGCCAGCTTCTGATTGACGACTCTGCAAAAATACAGGGAGAAGAAAAATAGTCCTTGCTGGTGAACCAATGGCGTAGCATCTTTGACATATAAAAATGTTTGTAAAAAATCGACTAGAAGAATAAATTTCTGATTTTGAAATAAATAAACATGACAGTGACTAGTCAGTGACGCGTCACTGACAGTGCAGTGAGTTAGATCATCTACCTGGTGGTTGTGCGGGTCGTGCCGCGGCGAGGCAGAGGCGGCGTTTGAAATAAATAAACATGACAGTGACTAGTCAGTGACGCGTCACTGACAGTGCAGTGAGTTAGATCATCTACCTGGTGGTCGTGCGGGTCGTGCCGCGGCGAGCAGAGGCGGCGTTTGAAATAAATAAACATGACAGTGACTAGTCAGTGACGCGTCACTGACAGTGCAGTGAGTTAGATCATCTACCTGGTGGTCGTGCGGGTCGTGCCGCGGCGAGGCAGAGGCGGCGTTTGAAATAAATAACATGACAGTGACTAGTCAGTGACGCGTCACTGACAGTGCAGTGAGTTAGATCATCTACCTGGTGGTCGTTGCGGGTCGTGCCGCGGCGAGGCAGAGGCGGCGTTTGAAATAAATAAACATGACAGTGACTAGTCAGTGACGCGTCACTGACAGTGCAGTGAGTTAGATCATCTACCTGGTGGTCGTGCGGGTCGTGCCGCGGCGAGGCAGAGGCGGCGTTTGAAATAAATAAACATGACAGTGACTAGTCAGTGACGCGTCACTGACAGTGCAGTGAGTTAGATCATCTACCTGGTGGTCGTGCGGGTCGTGCGCGGCGAGGCAGAGGCGGCGTTTGAAATAAATAAACATGACAGTGACTAGTCAGTGACGCGTCACTGACAGTGCAGTGAGTTAGATCATCTACCTGGTGGTCGTGCGGGTCGTGCCGCGGCGAGGCAGAGGCGGCGTTTGAAATAAATAAACATGACAGTGACTAGTCAGTGACGCGTCACTGACAGTGCAGTGAGTTAGATCATCTACCTGGTGGTCGTGCGGGTCGTGCCGCGGCGAGGCGGAGGCGGCGCGGTCCTGCTCGGGCTCCGAGCCCTCGCGCTCCGACCCCGACTCCTTGAGGTGCTGCGCTGCCTCCAGCGACTTGCGGTGCATGCCTGCAATAACAACCACCATCATTTTATTCAGTTATTCATTGATAGCACTGTAATTTAGATTTGTGTATAATGACCGTTTATGTTAAAATTCTACTTGTATGTGCTAAATAAACTAAACTAAATTTATTAAAATTTATAAAAATTTATTACAGCTAGCGACGGCGACTTCATCTGCGCTGGATTAATATTTCAAGAGAGAGAGATAATTATATTAGTGTGGCGTATATCCATAGTAATATTATAAATGGGAAAGTGTGTCTGTCTGTTTGTCCGTCTTTCACGGCAAAACGGAGCGACGAATTGACGTGATTTACGTGGAGATAGTTGAAGGGATGGAGAGTAACATAGGCTACTTTTTATCCCGGAATTTGTTTTCGAACAGATTTTCATGCGGTTTTCATCAATAGATAGAGTGATTCTTGAGCAAGGTTTTGTGGTATTTTTTATCTCGGAAAAACGGATAGTCCCACGGAAAGCGCGATAAAACTTCGCGCGACTTCCGCGCTTTGAATGTTGTTCAAAAAATGTAAAAATTACTTAAAGTGATTTTTACATTTTGTACAAATTTTTATACATACAGCCTGTGGGCCAAATATAGTATCTTACAATGCCCTGCGTATTCAATAATACAATAACGCTTTCAGCATGCTGCTGGGATTTCCCCGTTTTTGTAGTGCATCAGGAATGTTTGCGGAAGAGAAGGTTGACCGCTTTTATACCACCGTGCGGAAGAGATGCATTTCCATGGTGCGTAGAGTTAGGGGCAGCACTAACAGTATCCTGAAAGTGATTGCCAGTCGGCTCGACTGCCAGTACGTGAATCATTGCTGCACCACATCTGCCGGTGTGGTGAGGAAATGATTCACAACAAATGTATACAATATATATACATATTCTGGGGCTTCTCTACAGTCTGTTGCATGATGTTGGTGTTCCCGGGTACCTCCGAGACTGCTTCCAATACCGTACGATGCCGGATGCTCGGCTGCGACCTCGCAGAGTTTTGGATCTCATGGTTCCAACATATAATTCCACCGCACATAAAAAATCGTTTGCAGTGATGGCGGCGAGGCTCTGGAATTTGTTACCTGACGCGATTCGGGAGACTCCTTCCATTGCAACCTTCAAGAGGCAACTTAAATATCATATATTTGTAAATAGACCTTAAGCTGTATTTTTATTTTATTATTATTATTATTTTTATTCATTTATTTTTTTTATTTAATATATATGTATATGTATATATAGATTTATATATTATTTTATATATATTAGTGTATAAGATTATGTATTCGTGTATGGATATATATGTATATTTTAATCATAATCTCCCCTGCCCAATTCAGGTTCTTTGATGTGTCAAAGGTTAACTGGAAGAGATCCCGCCAGGGATAAGTTCGCCTTTGCAAATACATAATATGTTAAATGTATTATTTATGTGTATGTGCAATAAAGAGTTTTACTATTATTATTATATCGCGTTTCGGTGGTTATGCTAATCGCGTTTATGCGCACATACCAACATTACAAAACTATATTAACTACTAATTTATATTCTTTCTAATTTGATTTAAATCGTTTTCGTTTCGATAATTGAAGGGTACGGACGGTTGTTTCACGCCCCCTTAGAACAACATAACCTTAGGTACTAGAACTTTGAACGTAATTCAGTCTTTTAAAATCCATCCGGGCGGAGTGTCTCTACGCGACATTCCCCATTAACCCCCATCCCCTATGCAGCTATTCACAAGCACATATCCTAGTTAATATGGATGAGTGCGGCATTGCTGCTTGTCTGTCTGTCTGTCATGTCGCTACGTGCGCCGCCTTCTTATCACGTGAGATAGATGCGCTCGCATTAATAAAATCTCCAGTTTTCATAATTACATCGCGAAATGAAATATTTGTTGTCTTATTAAAGATAATATTAAAGGAATAATTCGTACTGTGACACTTGTACGAACGTCAAAAAAGATTTATTTCACATTTTAATGGAGTGTGCCCGCAACGAAAGAGACAATAAAGTTACCTAATGCATGATATTAGATGTAGTAGGCAAAAACTGTTAAAAAAAAAAGATAATAAAGATTTTTATTTGAGGTTGATTTCCGGAATAGCTAAAGATGCGTGCATCATTGAATTAAAAAATGTTATTCAAATAATACGCCTTTTATCTTGTTCTTACTAATATTACTAATACGAAAGTTACTCTGTCTATCTGACCGTCTGTCTGTTCCGTTTTCAAGCCAAAACTACAGAACTGATTTTAATCTATTTTATTTAGTCTAGACTTTAGAGCCTGTGACAAACCATAGGCGACTTTTTGCAATATTAAGAATGGAGAGAGTAGATAATAGGGGATGAAAGTTTGTATAAAAATACGCCTTTGTTTACAAAGCTTCTGCTTTCGATTAGATATTAGCAAATACGACATTCAAAGTTTGTAAAACTTTTGCCTAAAAGGAGGCAAAAGGAACGGTTTTTATATATCTATTCTATTTATATAAATCAGATAAAAAACCTGATATAAACAGTTGGTTGGGTTTTGATGCAATTTGGTATGAGGATGGTTGAAGATCCATGGAAGATAACATAAGATAATTTTTACTTGGGGAAAATATATATTTCCTTTTGAAAAAGGTATTCATATAAATGCGATACCCGACAGGATCCATAATATGTAAG
Organism: Scirpophaga incertulas; assembly: GCA_036419045.1. Lineage (NCBI taxonomy): Eukaryota > Metazoa > Arthropoda > Insecta > Lepidoptera > Crambidae > Scirpophaga > Scirpophaga incertulas. The sequence continues at coordinate 560,985 of CM071644.1, read as the reverse complement.
CACTTTTATATATTTTATTATATTTATACATACTTACTGCACGGTTTATACACATTGTGATATAGCGATTTATTACTTACATCTGTCAAAATATAAAGGATAAATTCCAAGATGGCGGTTATATCGCACGATAAACATTTTATCATTGTTTCGTTGCTCCCGCTTAGGGAGCTGGTTGAAATAAAGTACATATTGAGACATATCACCCCTGTAACCACGTCTTGACACAACTACACAATGTTACCGCTACTGTATAACTATAATTATAACAAAAATAAAAAAGACTGATAAAAGTCAAACGAATTGTTCATTAAAATTTAATACAATTTTAACATTCGTTTATAAGTTATCATAAAAAATAAAATAAATATTCTTATTAGCCTAAAAACTAGCTCAAACTAAGCTCTTGCACAGGCTTGTGTAATGGGAACTAGGGTAACGGATAGACATACATATATTATACATATATAAATATTAAAATATATACTAAAATATTATATATTAACAACCATGACTGAGTGGATGATTAATATAAAGGTTTTAACACTGAAAGTATCTGGATATCGTCCCACTAAAAAAGAACAACAGAAGGTAACTGAAATACATTGAGCACTCAAAACTATTCAATTTCTCTAATATAAGGAAAAAATAAAATATTAGGAAACAGTTTTCTATATACAGACAACGTCTGCTACGTATTCGAAATTATTTAGACTTGAGACGCTATGATCTGAGATACTTCACTAAACGAACAATAATAATTCAAGGCTTCTTACGATGACAGCGCATTAGCAGTCTGAAAGCTATCACGCATTCATCACTTCATAAATGCATAATAAATTCGCGCCGTCAGCGGCGTGCACGCGCGAGTGTGTCGCCGGCACTAATATCACGGCGAGCGTGTAGTTTTATGAGATTTTTACGTCGCCCGCGCCGCCATGCCGCCCGCGCTACGTGGCGGGAGCGCCCTGCATTTTAAATATTCATGTGCTGACTTTACGCGTGTTTGTCTGCGAGGGGACTGTGGTTGAAACATGAGTTTTTGAGAGTTGAACACTTTAATACTCTGACGCGTAAAATATGTACTCACTTGTAAATAAGTTTATAACCATACAAACAAAACATGATGCGATTGTTAATTTCTTGTGATTCGTTATTTTGCACACGATTGCACTTTGTCCGTTTTAAGCTTGAGGGAGATAAAGTTATCTTCTCTTTCTTTTAAAATAGGACCTAAAGTTCGATTTTTAATTCGAGTCAGTAAAATGACATTTCCAGTGTCATGTGTCACAAATCATATTATTTAATATGGTATGTATTACATATTTACAATAAAAATCGGGTGGGGCTGTGCCGGGGCACACGGCCGTTGGGTTTAACGTGAAACGTCTATGTTAGGGAATCGCTTTTAAAGTAAAAGATTTAAATAAAAACAAGATTGATGGTGTTTTAAGTATTTTATTAAAAAAACTCAATGTTATAACAGCGAGCTGACTATATAAGTCAAATATTCACACCACATTTTTGTTTCTAAGACTAATAGTTTTTTAATTATTAAGGTACGATGATATAGACCTTTTCGTTACGGTCCAGTTTTTAAACCTGGTACCCGTATATTTCGGCGCGATTTTAAAGACGTTTCACGTCAAAAAACGCTTTGATACCTAATAAAATAAAACATGACAAAATGTCTAAATCTATTGATTGCCGAACATCACTATTGTAGTGGGTTGTAGTGGGTCACCCTTTTTTGTATCAGTGACAGTTGCACTTGTCATTTTACTGACTCGAATTAAAAATCGTAGTTTACATGTCTGTTATTGAAACCATCTTCAGTACAGTACAAAGACAATTTTGGTGGAGCGTGTAAATAGCCCACCACTTGGGGAGGCGGTGATATGCAATTTGCGGGAGGAGAAAGATAGATCAAGCAAACACCGGACACAAATTTTATGAGGCGCAATGCCAGCAACAACTCACCAGTGCTTCTTCGATCTCTCTTCTTCAGGAGCGGACACTATTCTTGAAGCCACCACAATATATTTGGCTTGAATAAATAGCAGTTTTACTTATATTTTAGTACAATCGAGCGGGAGCAGCGTATTGCGTGCGGCGCGGTAAAATACAATTCTGACAGTAATACTCGTCAAGAAAAATAATAATTTGGTATCTCAATTTGATACGTGTAGCGGCATCTAGTGTTTCTGATCAGAATCGATCACGAATAACAGCAAGCAAGCGCTGATGGACATATTGCCAAAAAAAAATGTGTGGTGTTGCTTGAAATAAATACATAGATATTTTATATATTATAAAAGGCCCAACCAAATTTTAATCCTATTCCAATAATAATGTGTCAAAATGTGTCAAACGAATTTAATTTCATTCTGATTATACTTTCAACATTACAGATTTCAACAGCAGATCTCGCAGTCCTACGTGGCAAAAGCAATAACAACCATTACTAAGTTACATTCGTTCAAAAAGATAAACTATGATCTGCGACTTTTAAATAATACCTAAAATATTTTGGGGTCGTTTCAACAAAGATTTTTCAAGTCTAGTTTGGTTAATCTACGTTGTTGTCTCGGTCCATCTTTCAAACATTATCATATACTAGCTTTTGCCCGCGACTTCGTTCGCGTGGACTTCAGGTTCGTCTCGTCTAGTCTAGTAATAAGTAAGTTGTTTTGATCTATCTTGTAGGATTCAGTCAGCGTTTGCAATGTAAGCGCAAAAATGTGTTTTTTTACGACCTCACATTAGAAACCTCAAAAATTGTAGCCTATGTGTTACTCTGATGTATAAGCTATATTGTGGTAAAGTTTCATTCAAATCCATTCAGAAGTTTTTACGTGAAAGAGTAACAAACATTATAATTCGCAATATTATCATGCCTTGAGTTCATTAAAATGACGATAACTTTTTTTTTAATGAACCGATTTTGATGAAACAAAGTTTAGATATTATTCTGAGTTAAAACAAAGCAAATAGTGAAAGTTTCAAGCAAATCGGTTCAGTACTTTCGGAGATAAACGTGAACAAACATACAGACAGACAGACAGACAAAAAATTCCAAAAAATTTTTTTTGCTTTCTAATAATCTATTTAAGTGCCCCTCTATCCATTTCAGTCAAAAATACTAAATGTACAGACAAAATATTTTTACTGTCTTATTATATGTATAGATTAGAAAGAAAAACAATCTGTCAAGCTTAACTTAACTTTCAGTATAGTTTTCGAGATTGTCTGTAAATCAAACAGATTATACAGAAAGTGTGGAAAATCGGAACCAGTAATGAAGTCTTCATACTCTCGCTAAAATATGTGACCGAATGAAATTATATATATTCCTTTGATAAGGGTTCTTGCATGGGTGGTAGGAAAAAAATTTGGACGATTGAAAAGTTTTCTATAAAGTCATATTTGAATACAGTTAATTTTGATTATAATTATTCACAATTTCATAAGTTCGTTTTGACAGAGGCCATCGTCATAGTATGTTTGTCTATGACGACAAATAAACTGACACATGTCAAAATGGACTTCTTACATTGCGAAAACTTTGTGCGATATCTACCTCTTGTTTGTATATAGCATCATTATTGACAACAGTATTACTTTGTGACTCATTTCAACAGTTTAATGTTAATGAATAATTTCGGCGACACGCGCTGTCGTTTACTGGATTATGGTTAGTACCAAACCAATTCTCTTGCTGCTGGTTGAAACATTCGTTAAATTTATAATTTTGTATTTCCTTCAAAATATTTTAATAAGATTACTTATTACGAGGGCTGCTACTTATGTATCCGGAATAGAAAAATTAAACAAACGTATATGGCTAAATATGGGTTTATTGTTTTTCAAAGTATTCTCCGCGATGATCGATACACTTTGCATACGTTGAAACCAATTTTTATAGCATTTTTTCCACTCTGATTGCGGTATCTCTGAAACGTGTCGACGGCATCTTCACGGGTCGAAAATCGTTGACCACGTAATTTATTCTTTACATTTGGGAATAAATAGAAATCATTAGATGCCAAGTCTGGGCTATACGGTGGATGACCCATCAATCAATCAAATCTATTTTTAGACGCTCCAAAAATGTATTTGTTTCGCGTGATGTGTGACAGCTGGCATTGTCGTGGTGTAGAATGATTCTGCGTCGCTTGTTGTTTTTACGTATTTCTTCAAATACTTCCGGCAAACAAATGGTCGTGTACCACTCCGAATCGACCGTTTTACGATTCTCCAGTGGTATTGTAGCCACATGACCATTAATACCAAAAAAGCAGGCCACCATTTGCTTTAAAGTGCTTTTTGCACGAGTCACTTTCGTAGGGTTCGACTCATTTTGAAACACCCAAACTGTAGATTGTTGCTTAGTTAGTTCGGGATCGTACGCATAAGAGTACATAAGGAAAAAAAAATAGCGGCCAATATTTCAAAAAAAGAACGAATTTTACCATGGAGGTCCTATATTGCGTTTAACAATGTTGAAATCCCAGATTCCGGATACTTAAGTAGCAGCCCTCGTATTTTTATTTTCTATTAATAAGTCCATTCAGCGTTCATTAAGATTTAGTACGACAGCGTTTTATGCGCCTATCTAGTTTGTGTAAAGAGTGGTCTTATCCACTGGTCACTACTCAAATAATAATAGAGATTATTAGAATAATCTTAAAAACTATTATCATTGGCAATAAAATTGTCAATTTTATATATTTCGTACGGTTTAGATATGACACAGCTGTGATAATTCATTTGCAATTGTCACCAGTTTTTACTATTTCTGCGTGAAACGGAATATTTGTAATGTTTATTGTTATGTTGGTATTGTTGGCGAACGATTCAAAATATATCATCGTACAACCATGATTACCTATAACTTCATTCGCTGTATAGATAAGTAATCGATGACTCAAGTTACAGGTGATTATCAAAAAATCTTGCGTAAAATATGTCTGTTTGTCGGTGTGGCAGGTTTGATTTGCGTCATTTTGTGCGTTCTTGCATTAGTTTCGTACACAGAAGAGTTCGTATAGTAACACTCACAGCACAACACATATCATTTCCATATCTTAGGTGTGGAAATTTTATATTAAACTTACTGTCTTTTACTATTAAAGTACAATATATTTCTATCGTTATTGCCGAAATGTTTTGAGTGATTTTTTGAGTTCCTCAAATATTTTTCGGAACACGTCTGTAACGACCGGCATTTCGAATAGGAGAAAAAATTACCGACCATTTGTATGGAACCTTTAGTCCAACGTTTAACATTTGTATAATGGTCAGTGTTAGCTAACTATTACTAATGTCTATTCACACTCGTTAGCCGGTCAGACCGCAGGCTTTGGCCATTAGCAAGTTGGACGATTACGCTGACAAGCCATTAATCCGCCTGATTTAGGCTCAGGGGTCACTGGGCTGATGAGCTGGGCAATTATAGACCAGACAACGCATAGCCTATGTAACTATTAGGTAACCGAGTAACACATGATCTATATGCTAAAGTATTGTATATATGAACAACGTCCTGGGCCCTGTTATCGTTTTTTAACACCTTTGCTCGTAAAGCTGATGTATTTCCACCGGTTTTAAATATGTAAAGCGGGTCATAAAAACGCGTGTGTTACCAAAGCAAATAGTTAAGTTATAGTCTATACAAATTCCGTAACAGTATTATTTGCCATTTCGGGTGCTGTTGCTAATCAAATTTCGAACTAATCGCTGCGCAGCGCCAGTCAGTATTAAAATGGCGGGAAAGCAAGAGTGTGCATTCACAGATTGACTTTATTTAAATGTTTTTTTTTTTCTGTTTCCTCGCAAATGTGTTAAAAAACGTCGTACGATAAACGTGCGTATTGGTTATAACCTGCTCGGCTCAATTACGCCTTCGTCTTCGGCTCGAGCTGAAATTCCGCCTCGCACGTTATAACTAGAGATCGGATAATCGGATGCATATTTACCCAATATTAGTTTAAGACAAAGTATGGAAACGGCTTTTTATTGTTTTGTTAAATAAAATTTTTCACCTTTTCTGTTTTTTTATTAAATTATTTAATTGATTATTGTTTTAGTCAAACTAGCTCACTACTTTCGTATAACACTCTTGATGTAATAAATCGTACATTCATAAATCGCACGGGGAACTGAAACTAAACTTAATGTAAATACGTATGCATAGTTGTATAAATGAACCCGGAGTCTCGGTCTTTTGAAAATAAATAGCACGTGCTAATTTAGTAATTTTCAAACAATATCACAACGTTAAATTTGCAGTGTATTTTAAAAACCCGTTTCCATAATTTGTGAGCCAAAAATTAACTTTAGGTAAATATGCATCCGATTATCCGATCTCTAGTTATAACCATCATAACGCACTAATATCGTAATGTACTATTTGTTAAATGGCAAATAAATAAATTGTTACCGCGTTTTCACTACGCCTTCGGAGAACCCTAGCTCGACCATAGGAATAATTAATAAAGAAAGGAAGGCGCAAGTCGCGTACAGATCGGTTTGTTATTGTCAGTCCAGCCAACACGTTGCAACAAATTAACTAATATCTACTAGGGAGCTCGTGCGGGCAACAAGCGCGAAGCAGGTTTATGGCGTAAACAAAACTACTTTATTCTTATTCTGTTCTGCACCTATTCATTGAGCATAATCGTAAAGTTTATTTTAATCTTAAAAGATGATATTAAAAGGTAATTACGTTTGACGCACCGCCATCAGAAAATTTTTAAGTTGTGTTATTACTGGAGGGAGAGTTGCCAGACTTATCAGATATCATAATTAAATTCAAATTCAAATTCAAAATCATTTATTCAGTCTGGGCTGTTAAAAGCACTTGTGAATGTCGAAAAGCTACGCCATCGGTTCGCAAATCTACGGCGGGAGACCTTGTACTGAGAAGAACCGGCAAGAAACTCAGCAAGGGCTGTTTTTTTCCCTGTATTAAATAGATACAGAGTCGTCAATTTGGAAAATGACTTCAATATTGATAATTCATGAAGTCACTTTCCATTACATAATAAAAAGTATCGTTATTACTGAAATTTATATAGGAAATGTGAGTTAAGGACAAATCACCTAGCAGCTAGAAGCAGGTAAAAGCAATGTGTTAAATTAACATACAATATTCGTTGTATTACCTTACTAGGGCTTAAATTGAGTAAATACAATTACTTTCGGTTGAAGAACCAGCGATTCGAAATACCGACGCCTATATAGCCAGAAATACCCTCACTGAATGAATATTATGAGTATTCTACCCGATATTACTAGTAGATACGCGAGTAAATAATCGGATCACGTTCTCAGAACCTAGTCACGCTATGCTTAGATTTACTGAAAATATTTTTATGAGCGCTAGGCAAAAGAAGTCGTTCCGCACAGCCGTCGTCAAACGACATGTGAACGAGAAATTCCTTGTATTATTTTTTTCTAATACAATTTTACAAATTGATTCTAGAATAATCATATCAAGGTATTCATATACTGGTGGTCTGAGTGTGTTATTATCATTCATTTATATATTTTTATTCTTTATTTCATATATTGATTTTTATACTAAATAAATACTATATGCACATATTTATCTCGCGCATTCCACTCACGCACAAACATAACTATTTGTTTTAGTTCGATTAGCACAGTGAATTGAGCCCGCGTTTCATTTCTAGGTAACAGTTCAAAATCGGTGTACTTGTCGTCAGACAATGACACACCGAGCCATTCTTGCTGCTGCACACACGTTCATTGCCACTAGAAAATGTTATGTCTCATCTTTGTATTATGTACTAGCGGACCCGACAGACTTCGTCCTGTCAAAAAGATTTGTACAGTGGCAGTTTTTTGTTCCTAATTATTTTATAGATAATGTCGCATAGCCAACCAAATCGCAAAAAAAGTCTAAATGACCTATTACATTTTGTGGCTATTCGATTTTGGAACGTGACATTAAATCCTCCAACGATGTATGCTGTGCTCCAACGCACGCACGCACACTGTTTTGATAGATATGATTGAATTTCAACTATATGTAGCGTTAATAAAGCGCAAATTGACTCTTTGATGTTAGGAACACACCTTCATTGCTTAGACAACAGTGAGCGCTTGCAATATGAACTTTATACAATAACAATAAAGCTCAATTCGACTATACGTTTTAGTTAGAAAACGTTTGCATGGGAAAATAAAAGGGCTGTTTTAGGGTATTTCCGATAATTATTCGAATTTTCCTCATTGTAAAAACCCTCCTTGAACTTCAACGAACATTACAAAAAGAATTGGCCAAATTGGTCCAGGCGTTGTTGAGTTATGAGCTTACCAACATATCTTGCGATTCATTTTTATATATAAGATGAATGTGTCTGTTGTAGCAAATAAAGTCATTATCTATCACTTTTTTAATCGTTTTCGATGCTAAGGGCATTTGCAGTCTAATTACTGCTACCGATATCTTTCGTCTACGATAAATATCCACTGTGTATGTTAACAATACAACATACAATCTCCAATACAGTATACAACTCAATAGACACATATTGGAGAATAAGCTCACTATCACCACTGTCTTCATTGTTCATCACCCAGTTGATGAGTCATTAGATACGATCAATAAGGCTTACGCACTTTAAGTCTTTTAGAAATCTGGACACATTTCGTGGGCCATTTAAGAACATCGGGACATCATAATAATTACTAGCAGCTCTCCATAGATCAAAGCTAAAGCTTCGTACTCATCTTAAAAGCGGTTACTTTAATCATTATCCGGCAAACAGATTGCTAAAAGTCATTTATGACACAGAATCCTGTTCCCAAGTGACAAAGTGCATTCGCGTCACTCACAGTAATGGCCTAGGATTGCGTGTGTCATTTGGCAAGATGAAAGCACAAAGCAAGTGTATAATAGGCAGATAATTTTATAAGGTGCTTTGGATCCATTTATATTGACGCGACATCTTTGTTGTGGCGACTGCTCTTGTCTAAGTCTTGTTAGGTCTATGGGCTGATGACGAACTATTAAAATAAGTATTTATAATTGTTAAGATTTTGTATCTGTGATTGTTGATCGCAGCGCTACTAAATTCTGAGAGTACTAGCTGACCCGCGCCCACTTCGTTGGGCATAATATTAATAATCCCCGAAGCGAGCACGAAAGCGAACTGAATTAAACCCGAAGCCATCGCGCGCCATGATGATGATGATGATGATGATGATGATGACACTCAACAATAATGTGGCTTTCTATTGGTGAAAGAATTTTTAAAATCGATGATGATGATGATGATGATGATGACACTCCGCAATAATGTGGCTTTCTATTAGTGAAAGAATTTTTAAAATCGATGATGATGATGATGATGACACTCCGCAATAATGTGGTTTTCTATTGGTGAAAGAATTTTTAAAATCGATGATGATGATGATGATGATGATGACACTCCGCAATAATGTGGCTTTCTATTAGTGAAAGAATTTTTAAAATCGATGATGATGATGATGATGACACTCCGCAATAATGTGGCTTTCTATTGGTGAAAGAATTTTTAAAATCGGTTCAGTAGATCCCGAGATTACCCCTTACAATTTACAAACACACAAACTTTACTTCTTTATAATATTAGTATAGATATAGTTTATCAAATTAATTTGAATATCAACCAAACTCAATATCAATAGAGATAATTACTTATTTATTTATTTAAACTTTTTAAGTTGAAACTGCAAATAATGAGCTACCTATATGCAAAATTATTTTTTTAATTAAACGTTGGTCTATGTTAGCTTGGACTTTTATTTTTCTAACGATTACTTTGGAAATCATTGAATGTTGCAACATACCAAATTATATACCTATCGCTGATTTTATTGTTTATTGATTTAATTTTATATAAGTTATTATTATTACACATTTTTAATAAGTCACAAATTAACATAGAACGAATTTATGACACAGAATACATAACTATAACATACCTGTCTACAATTTACCTATATAGCTTATATAAATACTTAAAAGAAATATGTAATATCAAATATATATATTTAATTAGTTCTTTACAAATCCCACTACACAATTGACACTTTATAATCAATTATGAATTAGTATAATGACCCATTTTCATAGCATCGGAGCGATGAACGACTTTCATTTCTCGCTACTGCTATAAGGCGAAATAAAATTACACCAATTGCCCGAAATTGGAAAGTGAATTTTCAACGCGTTAGTGCTATATGTACCTCCGGTTTGTACATAACATTATAGTATGTGATAACTAAAAAGTTATCACCTTCGTCAAAGCACATAATTTTAGTTCGCCATCTTTACCGCGTATTTACTGCATCGCCAATAACAAAACTCTACCGTCCACCTGGGTTATAATTAATATGTAGTGTGCCGCGTTAATCAGCGCTTAGACAATGCTCCGCCATACTTTCGCGCGCCCCCCGCGACCCCGCTCGCCGCGGGGTCACCCCCCGACCCCACCTCCCACGCGGGGCGGCCTTAAGGGGAATACAGCCTGCACTGCCTTATTAACATAGGGTTTATTGAAAGGCGTGACTGAAAATATAATATTCACATTCAAATCCATAATTACGTAGCTATCTCTTTGCTGATTTGTATGGTTACTTAAGACGTTTTGCAAGTTCATATTAAGTTATAAAACACATCGCTTATCTGTGTGTTTAAGGCTATACACACATATTATGGAGTTACATAATGCTGATTATGTATGGCACATTAGTACAGATTTTAGTTATGACGATAAATAACGAAAGAAATCCATTTAATTTTTACTTCACACGGCAGTACATAATTAGCATATGTAATACATATATTTTAATTTACATTATATCGTCGTGTTATGTCAAAATTGTAAACAGTATTTATAAACATGCAGGGCACGCAGCACTGTATTGCTGTACGCAGTGGTGACTTCAGGTTTATCCATCAGACAAAAATAAACGAAAACAAAATGGCGACACATAATTAAAAGATGAAGTTGCTAATAGTGAAGAAGCTCCCTTCATCATAGACTAGAACGTAGCTATTATAGCTATATCTATTTACAACTTACAAAGTGATGCGAAACATAAGTGTCCTCGAGCGTAGACTCGGAACACAACTGAACGCAGCCACTTAGAATTGAGAATGAATGGCCTAAAGGACTAGAAGCCAGGCCAGTAAAGCATCCCAAAAAAGAAATTGAGAATGACATTGACATTGACAGCCCGCTTGTTCTGTCACTATGAAATTTTACGCGTCTCTAAAACTCATCTCATAACTTTTTGATTGATTGATTTGATTGATATAAATATCAAAATTATTATCTAAACATGTACTCATGGCGGAAGGACAATAGAAATAGAATCTTACCTACACAACGAGTGTGGATTAATATGGGAAGTTTATACAAAAAATCTATCAAATTTGTGACTATTTGTTAAAATACATTTATCAAAGGAACTCAATGACACCAGCAACAATATATAAAACCAGTGACTATAGTTTTTTTTCAGTTTTCGATAGTTATTTGATGTACAGTAATCTAGTAGAAGTGATATCAATCTATTAGTTCTAAAAACAATAATGAGTTTTTAAGGACAGTTTTTTGTTGTGCAACGATAGAACCGCTTTATGCTTAAAAACTAAAACAGTTTTCGTCGCATAATCACTGGATTATTTGACAGAAATTCGTGCTTAATGACTAGATAAATACAGTCTGGAATACAATTAAATTTAAAGCGGCAATTTTTATTGCAACCCATTCACTCGTTGAACGTTGATAACATTTTAAATAGATGCTTTTTTGTTTCGAGTTTCGTTACGTATGTGGCCAAATAGTCAAATAGTAATAACGATATATTTCTAGATTTTTGAAAACTTACTGATGTTCATGCGGTCGCATTAGGGATGAAATTGGACAAAACTAGAATCGAAGTTAAAATCTAACTAGACCTTAAGCTTAACGTACACCAAAAAAACTAGGAAGGCACACGGATTTTTCCGTCCCTGCTTCGTTGATTAAGCCTTATAAAGAGTCCGCTGACGCAATTCCTTTAGCACTATCATTCGTAAGACCCTTGGTTACTCAAAATCCGCGGAAATTTCATTTACACCCATACAAGAAATATTTTTAAGTCAATCCACAGGGAAATTTGAAAATAAGATTCATTTCTATTTAACTATGTATTATAGAAATTTACTGGTCGTGTATTGTGTACATCTTTACAAATAAAAGTTCCTATTTTTTTTTTAATTATTACCTACTCAAATGTAATAAGCGCAGGTATACTGTTGGTTCTGCAATATTTCTCAGGTAAAAGAGTACTTTTATTATATATAGAATTTAAAAAATTGTCGTCTACCCAATTCTAATGGATACCACCACTTAGGTGTCTAAGTGCCACTGTGATTATGGTATCCGACAGCTCGAGGCAGTTCGACCAAAATAACCTACCGACTAAACTCAGCCTGAGCCTTGGAGATAAGGGCCCTACAGCTAGTACGCAAACAAACAAACAATAATAATTGTTTGGCAATCCATGTCTCAATCGTTTAAAGTGTCTATTCTATTCGGAACCTAAATATCACCAATCATTGATGGTCTTTTTATAAATTGTCAAAACGAAAAGATATAATAGATTTCAGTCATAGATTATAAATGGAAAAACAAGATGGCGTCACTGCTTGGTGTCATTCAATACTTACATATTTATTGGTTTCAGAACATTCAAATTTTAATGTTAATAAGGAACATAATTAATGAAAGAAAGTACCTATTTTATAAGGTACGGTTTTATAAAAATAACTAATCAATTAGAATCTATTTTCGAACAATTTTAAACTGTCAATCGACTGTCAAACGAATCATAAGTAGAAAGAATGACGGAAATTTAAAAAAAAATCTTGTGGTAGCAACACTCATTATACTCTGAGAGAACGAAGTTAACACTTGTATGTTTTTATGAAACTGCTAGATGTTCAGCCTACTCTCGTTCAACTATATAAATAAATAAATATATATTTGTTACACTTACACCAATTAGCCTAGCCCAAACTAAGCTCTGTAAGGCTTGTGCTATGGGATCTAGGGTAACGGTCTATCCGTTACATCCATACATATATATAACATATATAAATAATTTTTATAGAAATATATATGAACAACCATGACTAAGGTACAAATGCTCGCATTCTTCACACAAACATCTGCCCCCACCGGGACTCGAACCCGGGACCTCAGAGATGGCGACACCTTGAAACCGGTGTACTATCCACTCGACTATGGAGGTCGTCAATATATAATGTGCTTGTTCGTATACACAGGATTATTTTAAATTAATATTATTTTAATTCACATGACTGGTTTACGTATAAATAAGATGGCGTCCCAATAAATAAGAACTATTGAAATGAAAAAGTTAAGATAGCCTTATTGATAAATCTTCGATTACTTTAACTAATGTTATAGGTGTAAAATATTGACAATCTAGATGGAGAATATCCTTATTTGCGAAATTATATAAAAATCATATACTTTTTTATAGCAGAAGTTTATTTGACAAAACAAACTTCTACTATTTCGCACAATTCTTTTTATTTGATCAAAACATAACCCATCCTTCGCCCGACGAGGACGTGCGAGGACAAATGAAGGCTCCTCATAAGCTGTCAGCGTATTCTTGTTTCATTTTGCACGTATAACCACCCTGCAGCCAACACAGTCCATCTCACAACCCAACAGGGTTTAATTTTCCACGCAACAAACGCAAACATAATATTTGCGGAGATAAAGCCTTCTCCGCGAAAAATGAGCATCTCTTGTTGTTGAGATTAAAAATTATACGTCCCTTTGTTTGGGGGTGGGGGGTGGGAGGGGTGATTGTTTGTCCGCCAACTGTTTTCTCGAAAATTGTTTTGCAGAGTTGCGGTCGGACTGTTTCTCGATCAGTGAACTTTTATTGTCTGCAATAATACTGTTATGAGGAACCTATAACAGTGATTATTTAGACAAAGCAAACGTCATAATTTTTCATTATTTACTAAATACTCGATTTCAGTTTACAGGCAGTTTAATATATTTTGATTAATTATCACGGATAATTAATCAAAATATATTAATTAATTAATTTTTTCTCAATTAAATACACGCAATTATATTTAAGCAAATGTACAGTAAGCCATTGTCTCGGAAAGAAAATAACCTGTCTATAGGTTCAATTTGTCTCTACATTTGTTAATACCTACGCACAGAGTAGCACCAATATCTGCTACTTGTACTGATAATATCTTAAGTATATAATATATATAACTAGCGACCCGCCCCGGCTTCGCACGGGTGCAGTGAAAAAATGGTTATGGTGGGTTATCCCTAAGAGATAGACATATACCATCGCGGACTTTTTTGTGGATTTTTGTAAGTTGTACAATACTGTAGTACATTATTTTGGTCTATCTCGTAGGGTTCAGCCAGCGTTTGCAATATAAGCGCAAAAAAACGTGCTTATTTACGACATCACATTAGAAACCTTTAAATTTATCAGTGTTTCTCTACTATGTTATGCATTTATTATACATACAAACCTTCCTTAAGAATCACTCTATCTATTAAAAAAAACCGCGTCAAAATCCGTTGCGTAGTTTTAAAGATCTAAGCATACATACGGACATACAGCGAAAGCGACTTTGTTTTATACTATGTATTGATGATTGATAAAGCAAAGTCTAAGATCATTTCACTGTATTAACTAGCGCCGATAACTGGCTTCTATTGAGTACCATTATATAACAAATCTACACTAATATTAAGAAACGAACTAATATTAAAGAGGAAAGATTTGTATTTTTGTATGTAACGAATAAACTCAAAAAGTACTGGACCGATTTTAATAATTCTTTTGTCATTAGAAAGCTACATTATCACTGAGTAACATAGGCTATATTTAGTGCTAGATTACTATAGAAATTCTTATTAAAACCATCCGAAGGTGTAAAAAAATTTGCCATAAAATGTCTTTCATCGCATACGCTGCGAACAGTATTAATGATAGGACAAAAAAATGTTCGTCAATATTATAGAATATATCAATATCTACAAAAAAACTTCGTGAGACCATATGTCTAACTATCGTAGTTACGTCATTATAATCTATACTAATATTATAAAGAGGAAAGATTTGTTTGTTTGTAATGAATAGGCTCCGAAACTACTGGAACGATTTCAAAAATTCTTCCACCTTTGGAAAGCTTCATTATCCCCGAGTAACATAGGCTACTTTTTATCCCGAAAAAATCGACAGGTCCCACGGGATGCGGCTTCGCTCAAAAAACTACTGCACAGATTTTCATGCGGTTTTCATCAATAGATAGAGTGATTCTTGAGCAAGGTTTTGTGGTATTTTTTTTCTCAGAAAAACGGATAGTCCCACGGGAAGCGCGATAAAACCTTCGCGCCATAAACCGACTTCCGCGCATAGGTAGCCGTGGGCAAAAGCTATGACCACTATAGACCCAATCCCGAAATCCACGCAGGCGAAGCCGCGGGCAGAAAGCTAGTTATGTATAAAATAAGTAGGAACAAAAAACTGCCACTTTACAAATCTTTTTGACAGGACGAGTCTATTGGGTCCGCTAGTGTTATTATATGTATATACGTGAGATTAATTGTAGATATCTAACAAAGACCGTCAAATATGAATATAATAATTTATTTAAGCATAAGATTTTTAAAATAAATAGTGGAAAGATAAAATTTTGTGATTAAATTACGCCAAGCATATATAGAAGCCGCAGAAAATTGTTTGAATTATGTTCCATTTTTTAATCAATTTAATCACGTTTGACGTTTAATATTGGTATTTAAAAGTTTCATCAACTTCGCTTTCCTGTTTAACTAAAATTTTACAGATAAGAAAATGTTGTTATAAAAAAATCCATTTTCTAATATAGTAGATATAAAAGCTCATAAGGCATACACTTGCACCAACATAACAACACTTAAATGACATTACTTAAAATAATCTGCCAATGAATAGATAAAATAAAAAAATCGGCGTTCTCGCAAAACCTGTTAAAAATATACTGTGTAGTTTTTATAACATCTAAATTACTCGGCGTACTAATAAAGCTATTTTTTCAAATGTCACTTCAAATTAATATTTAAGTTGGGGTAAATAAACTTTACTATACCGTTAAAATGAACTAAAATAGCAGGGAGCTTCAGAATCCATTCGATTCTTTTGACAATTACTTAGGAAAGAACGGAAGGTAGACAAAGGGATCTATTTGAAAGACCATGCATTGCTCTGATAGTCGAGGCTAATTAGTGAAGCAGTGGTAGTTAGTTAGTGACTCACCGGAGCGCGGTGGTCGGGGGGGTCGGGGGGGTCGGGGCTGCTATGGCCGCCCTGCCACTGCTCTCGACTCTTGAACAAAATTATCACGGTCAGTATGTGGCACTGACAAGTCACTGCGACTTGCACGGATCGTGTGATTCTACAGTTGGCAACAGTGAGTTACTCACAGTGACAAAGTAGAAATTCACATTTCTATGTATATGCAGTTGTTTGGTATGCTACGTTAAGTTTCTTTGAAATAAAAAGGCCAGCCTCACTGTAGGTATTAGTGAGTGCATATTTATTGGACTTTTCATGAGACTCTCAGATGAGTATAGAAAAAAATAAACGCAAATGGGAGAATTAGCCGATAATTACTAGAAAAAAAATTATATTAGTTACTATAATTAAATAAGATTTTTTATTATCAAAATACGATACAAGAACGCATTCTTTAAATTCCCTTATTCACGTCACTTTAGCTATTTTCTATATTTATATAAGTTTTATAAATAAAGTCTATTTTTTAATCTTTATCGTATATTGATGCTTTATGCATATTGTTTTGTGCTACTTTTATAAAAGTTTTCTGTCGTAAAAGAAATATTGATCAATCGTCAATTATTATATATTATTTTATTTAATTTTAGTACATTACAGACAAGTTTTATTGACTGAGAAAATAGTTTGGTTTGTCTTTTTATACTTAAAGTTGATAAAAATACATTTTAATTAATTAAAAGTCCCCAATTAATTAATTAATTAAGGCGAAATTATTAAAACTGTACAAATGTGATCTGGTGAAGAGTTTGGGAATGTGGTTTTATACAGTAGCCAATTTATTGTCACAATTGACAAGATATAAATAAGGATATTAAAATTATTTGGGCTTGGTCATGTAGAATATTATATGTAATTTATTGGTAGATTATTTAAACGACTGTCAATACTGTCAAATTTTACATTTATTTGAAAGTTCGTTAGTAGCAGAATGAGTCCTGTGACAGCTGTCATTCCAAACATGGTCAACAAGTTCGGAAAGGAGTATGCCCATTCGTAGTATCACCTTTACTCGTCCTTGTGCCTTAACCAAACTAATACCAAAAAATAAGTAACAATTTTTAACAAAACTCTGCAATATACCAAGCCGAAACTTCGCCGGAGATAAATCCACATAATAATTAGTAATTATTTCACTTCCATTTCATTCGCCGTGTATTTTTATTGATGATATTCTAATTTCATTGATAAATAGTCTCTTCGGTATTGCCATATATTAACGATCGGATCGATTGGTCAAAAATATATTCGATACATTCTACTGTCCTCTCGTGAAAGGGTAAAAGGAATACTAAAACAATTAATTTTCTTTAGTCTTTTTTCTAATATTTTAGTCATTATTCTGCTATTTGTAACGAAGACGAATCCGCCAATTAGATAAATTAATCCAGCCGTTTTTACTATTGTATGTAAGCGATCTACGACAACTCCGTAAACATGTCGCTGTATATTGAAATGTAATAATTGCAGTTTAATTCTGCAAAATTTTCAGTTTATAATGTTAAAAATATAGAATAAAAAAATGTTAACCCAATTTCTTCCACTATTACATAAAATTTTTGCAACTGGTCTTATATAAGACAGGTTTCCTTAATTTTGATGATAAGTCTTTAGGCTGTTTACGCTACAGGCAACCACTCTGGCGCAGTGTAAGTTGGTTGACATCTTAAAAAGTATAGAGCTTTCTTGATTTGTCTATAGTGCCTCGCGTTATTTTCACAAAGTACTGTTGGATAAATGTAAAGATAAAAATCGAATAACATATCTACGATGTGAAATAGAAAACCCAATCGAATCTCCCGATTGGACATTCCTGATCTAGAAGTGAACGCCACAGGTATATTTGTTGTCAAACTTACCATGCAACCGAGAACAAAATTTTCCTCCTTGCTCCTTATTTACTTACTATCACCGACAAACGATAGAGGATATAAAAATACACTTTAGCCTGTGGTCTGTATACTAAATAGTTTTCAGGGTATGGCAGTCCACTACATAAATGCCTTCAATCCTATAGAGAAACTGTTGAATCCAGCTGTGCATGGTGATGGTACTGAGAATTTAATGCTAAATCCGATAGTTTTGTATGAACGTATGTGAATCAGCGCAAGACAGGAAATGGGCTGCTACCTGCCAGCCAGCTACCTTATCCCACCATTATAAGAGGACTAGTCAAGAGGTTAAATATGAGACTTCTTGTCTCATGTTTAGCCTCTTGGCTTGGCATTGCACCAGGTCTTCAATGATTTTTTTGGTCCAATCAATATTACAATGATATCCTCATTTCTTATTCCAAAATAAAATAAAAAAGATCAGGGTTCAGGTCTCAGGAGACTTAATATAGTCTCTTCAGAGAAATACTTTACTTTGTCTTGTCTAATTTAGCTGGAAAGTGCTGTTTTCTGGCTGTGGTCTTTACTTGTCTATTTACTACTTAGAACATGAAAACGTATAGTGAAGCTTACAGCACCTCATTATAGCTTACTGTAGCAGACTACCATCAGATTAAAATTATCGTCAAGCAGCCATGGTGCTTCGGAATTTTCTTATGGATGGTCTCACCGGTCTAGTAGCTCCTGGAGCCGCATTGTGCTATGATGCCCCTCCTCGGCTATAAGGTGTACCATCAGTGGTACTTCTTGATAATTTACTAATATATAGATTGCTATTACAAACTGGCCTGCCAATTTGTATGCACATTTTTGTTGTACAGTCTTGACTCACCGAGCAGCCAGGGCGCCACGGAGTCGTTCTCCTTGGCACTCTTAAGAATGGTCTCCGGCAACGGCAGCGAGTGGCGCACCATGGCACCGTACAGGCCGTACTCCGCCATGATGGTGGACCGTCCCCAGCACTTCTCCGTCTTCCGCCATTTCGCGCGCCGGTTCTGGAACCACACCTGAGGACAACATATGCTCGTTAATTCATATAATGTTATATTTGTGCAGACATGGAATGTCGGCTCTCATAGAAAGTAAGACCTTGAGGTTTTTGGGAAATGCGAACGCATATATCGAAATAGTTTAAATATAACTTTATAGAAAGTTCTTTTGAAAGTTGACTTCACAGTAAGGCAACATCCACATGTAAAGCTTTAATAAGACTACATCGTTCATGGGATGTGAGAGAACAAGGAACGTGTGGCTCCTGGAGTAGGTTATGAACACAGTTTCAAACATTATCATGAACTTACGAGGGCTGCTGCTTAAGTATCCGGAATCTGGGATTTCAACATTTTAAACGCAATATATGACCTCCATGGTAAAATTAGTTCTTTTTTTGAAATACTGGCCGCTATTTTTTTCCTTATGAACGCTAGTGTATTGTTTCTGATGGGTTTAAAATGTCATATCGCTGAAATGATGGAACTCACACGTGAAAATATTCGTGCTATGATTTATTACGATTTTCAACGTGGTTTAACGAACGAGACTGGACGATAGTTCAATGATTTCTTGAAAATGTGTATTAAATCCTTACTAATATTATAAATCGGAAAGTGAGTTTGTTTGTTTGTTTGTTCCGCTTTCACGCCGTAACTACTGAACGGATTGCTTTGAAATTTTGCAGACGTAAAGATAAAAGTCCGGATTAAATAATAGGGTACTTTTTATCCCGGAAAAATCGACCGATCCCATGGGATGCGCAATAAAGGCTTCGCTCAAAAACTACTGCACATTTTTTCATTCAGTTTTCATCAATAGATAGAGTGATTCTTGAGCAAGGTTTTGCGGTATTTCTAATCTCGGAAAAACGGATAGTCCCACGGGAAGCGCGATAAAACCTTCGCGCTATAAACCGACTTCCGCGAATATGTAGTCGTGGGCAAAAGCTATGACCCTTAACCCTCTATAGACCCAATCCCGAAATCCACGCGGGCGAAGCCGCGGGCAGAAAGCTAGTTATAAATAAATACAATAAATAAATATTTCTTACACTTGCACCAATTAGCCTAGCTCAAAGTAAGCTCTGTAAGGCTTGTGTTATGGGATGTAGGATACGGATAGGCGTACATCTATACTAATATTATAAAGAAGTAAAGTTTGTGTGTTTGTATATTTGTATATTTGTTAAATTGTAAGGGGTAATCTCAGGATCTAATGAACCGATTTTAAAAATTCTTTCAGCAATAGAAGGCCACGTTATTGCTGAGTGTCATAGGTTATATAAAAAACCGAAAAATAAAAAGGTTTTTACGTGGTAGTCCGTTTTGCAAAGTGAATCGGAGAAAAAAACAGGCAGCGGACGGCGCGCGATGGCTTCGGGTTTAATTCGGATCGCGTTCGTGCTCGCTTCGGGATTATTAATATTATGCCCAACGAAAGTGGGCACGGGTCAGCTAGTATATTATACATATATAAATATTTTTGATAGAAATATATAATAACAACCATGACTAAGGAAGAAATGCTTGCATTCATCACGCAAACATCTGCCCCCAGCGGGATTCGAATCCGGGAACTCGGAGACTCCTTGACACCGGTATACTAACCACTCGCCTTAATAATGTTAAACTTAATACTGTTAAATTATCCAGAATCAAGGCTGGGCTATCTATTAGTTAACAATTCATAGACAATTTAGCTATCTATATTTTCAAATGAAATGTTATTTATTTAATGAAATAATTCAATTAATTCTTGCGACCTTCGTCAACTGACACGTCAGCTCGGGACCAATTCTCGCTCCAGTTTGCTGCTGGCTGCGGCTGAAACCGATGCTGTTTCAGGTGAAATAGTAACTAAGCGCTGAAAACAAACCAATTATCGGGACAATACCTAACTTAATTAAATTCTCAAATTTGCAGAGCGGCTGCTGGTGGCGCTAGGGTTGCCACTTTCGAGTTTCAGTATTTTTAAGAATAATTCTAACGCCAAATTTTGTCTCTTAAGTATGTAAAATTATCATAAAACCGTATTTCCCTTTAGATTATTTTCTTAGATCCTACTACTATTATAAAGGCGAAAGTTTGTAAGTATGGATGTATGCATGTTTGTTACTCTTTCACGTAAAAACTACTGAATGGATTTGAATGAAACTTTACCACAATATAGCTTA
The DNA here is from genome assembly GCA_036419045.1 of Scirpophaga incertulas. NCBI lineage: Eukaryota > Metazoa > Arthropoda > Insecta > Lepidoptera > Crambidae > Scirpophaga > Scirpophaga incertulas. The sequence goes on along the minus strand of CM071644.1, from coordinate 539,508 downwards.
TACATCAGAATAATAATAATAATAATAAAAACGTTTATTTATCTCACAATTACAATATTTGAAGGTAAAGTACAAAATGTTACAGGTATAAAAATAACACATAGGCTACAATTTTTGAGGTTTCTATGAGGTCGTAAAAAAACACATTTTTTGCGCTTACATTGCAAACGCTGACTGAATCCAATTGTACAACTTAAAAAGGTCTACAAAAAGTCCGTGATGGTATATGTTTATCTCTTAGGAATAACCCACAATAACCATTTTTTATCCTTTACTTTGTACCAGAAATAATGGCTTATTTACGAAGCGATTTTAAGCAATACAGTATTAATCCTTATCCAATTAAGTATGTGCTTAGTTACCGTATTTCTTACTTATTACTAGACTAGACGGGACGAACCTGAAGTCGCGGGCAAAAGCTAGTTATATTATAATTGATGATTTGAAATGATCTTTGGAAAATAATTTAAACTATTAGTATAATAATGAGTGATTTGAATGTCGTAGAATCTGTAAACTGCTGTCGCTGATTTTAGGTTTTGAAGAAGATCAAAACTAAATTTGTTTTAACACAATTTATTGTAGTACACTGATTGATGGTTACAGTATAAGACGGAAGTAGTACTGTGACTTGACTAACTGTATGCGACGTAATCGTCTGTGTTGTCATATAACAAAAATCATTTATTACTCTTTGTTGGTGTTACCAACAGAATCTCTAGCCCTATGCGTATGCGTTAACAACAATGGCCATTATTTTGATCAATTAATTAGTTAAGGTATAATGGTGACTAAAAAAAATATATTTCGTTAAAAATCAGGTGTTTCTTGAATTTTATGTCATTACTTATCAGATATATGTAATTTCTTCCTTATTAGTGACACTAACGCATCGTGCAATAATACAGAATGTATAATGTAGTTTTAGTTTTCATCGAAATCAGACCATCCTAAATTCAGTTAGAAATACTATGAGTTGAAGAATTCGATAATGCCAAAGATGTATGTCAGATTTTCGATCGACTGATCGATGGATGGGTTGACGATAATGAAAAAACAAGTCCAGAGCACCCGACTAGTAAGTCTGCTAGTCAGATGCTTTTTATTATATTTATATTAACATAATTGGAAATATACACAGCAATATAGGTTCGTTATAATATTAAGAATAAGCCTGACAGCCCTGCCACATTCCCGCTCGTCTGCGTAAAACAGTTAATTTCTAATTAAATTTGTTAATTAAACCCGATCCGTATGCCAAATTAATACTCTGCTGTATTATGTTGCTCCCTTTCCCCGCCCCCCCCCTCCGTTTCCCCTCCACCATCACACACGCACATTGCCCACATCAGGTTAATAGAGTCAATCAGCGTTGTAATCATTATTATTCCATTATTATTTATTACCTACCAATAATGGTTTTTTTATATTTTCATGAAGTTTATAATAAAAGGCAGGACATGTGTTACGAGTAAATTACATTCTTTAAGGTTCCGTAACTCCAATGGAAAAAAATGGTATCCTAATAGGATTATTCGTTGTCCGTCTGTCTTACAAGACCCTTTTACTTCAATCGAATCTTGAAATTATACGCTGGGTTGCGAAAAATGGTAATCTATATCTATACTAATATTATAAAGAAGTAAAGTTTGTGTGTCTGTATATTTGTATATTTGTTAAATTGTAAGGGGTAATCTCAGGAGCTACTGAACCGATTTTAAAAATTCTTTCAGCAATAGAAGGCCACGTTATTGCTGAGTGTCATAGGTTATATAAAAAACCGAAAAATAAAAAGGTTTTTACGTGGTAGTCCGTTTTGCAAAGTGAATCGGAGAAAAAAACAGGCAGCGGACGGCGCGCGATGGCTTCGGGTTTAATTCGGATCGCGTTCGTGCTCGCTTCGGGGATTATTAATATTATGCCCAACGAAAGTGGGCACGGGTCAGCTAGTTATTTATAAAGGAGCTACAACAATCCTTTAGGCGAGTGGGTTCTTTTTAAATTTAAGGCGAAAACAAGAGTCAAAGCACGTCGTGCGAGCTTAAAAAGTGTTTTAGCGAGATGGTCCCTACTCTTTATCTCTTTGAAAAATTTGTTCGTAATAGACAGTTAAATCTTTCAAATTTCAATTAAAAATAGCTATATATATATATAGCATATAGTTGACACTCCTTACCCTTTGGGCAATTAATTGAGTTAGTGTGCCGGAAGGGCGGTAATCCGCCTAAGCCTTCGCAATCAATGCCCGTGGGCGGACAGACGCAAGTGAGACATTGGACACGACACATCTAATTTAACATATAATACCCTTTGCTGTTGGGTGTAAATATAACCGAATAACAATGACTAGACAGGATTTCTTTGCTAACGTCGAAATAACCTCTACATGTTCTACACATGAGAACATATGAGAGCTTAAGGTTTAAAGATAGAGGTTAAGAATGCTAGAAAGCCGTGTACGTGGGAGTCTTGGTTTTTGCAATGTAATTTGGATTAGTCTAATATTGTACAAGGGCAGCTAGAATTCTGGTTTAGAGAGAGAAGAGTCGCAAGAAATAGGACTAATCCGTTGAGTTAACTTATTATATCGATAAAAAGTTAACTCAACGGTTTAGTCCTGTGGTGTAGTGGTACTTAGTGGTAGTGGTACTTTTATTGCCCATAGTCGAGTTCGACAACTCGGCTATGGGCAATAAAAGTACCACATCATCCGCCATCTTTCAAGCTTGCAAACTTTTGAAGGATAATTTATTTATTTCACCTCCAATTAATATTTTCGTCGTGTCACAATTTAATCCTTAAAACGCAGACCAGTTCACTTCCATGAACAAGCAAGAAAGCGTGACTGTAATATCAAACAAGATAATATTTCAGTGTAATAGCGGCCGATGTGTCGCTCACAACGAGGGCGATTTGTATTCAAGAAACCACCAAGCTAGAAGATATTGCATCAACAGATTATAAGTTTATATACACAACAGTTTATATATTATTGTCTCGATAATACGACTGTTTTTTTTCCTCAGGAGAGGAAGGCTTAGAATCCTCACAAGGAGCACGAAACGTGCCCAGGATACCCCAGGATACAACGGCAAGTGTCACGGAGGTTGTGTCGGACTACCGACTAAATTCAGCCTGTGCCTAAGTTCTAAGAACCATATAGGCAAATCGTGAGGATGACCGCCCCTCAGGAGAGGGGCGATGTAGCGCAGACCCATAAAAGAGGCCCAAAAGCGCTAGAAGAGACGCAGGAGGCCCAAGTGGTGCCGGCCTTATGGAGCGATGCTGAAGGCTGCCGCACTAAGGGATCGTGGGAGGATGAAATACGACTGTTTATGGTCGCTACGAAAGCTGTATCTATGGGTTCAGTTGCGAAGTATTGTCATTTTTAAATAGGTATAAACTATTATAAAATATTATCGATGCGTATATTATGTAATGTGTATTTTAATATTCTCCGATCGAATGGGAAGTTATGTCGTAAAAAAGCTCTTTCTTCTATTTTTCTAAAACATGTTTCCGTTACGGAAGAAACGTATTTATTAACTCTTGTAAAATTTATGACGATAAGCTGCAAGAACTTGACATCTTCTGCGTTAAGCTAAGAATGTTTAAGACTGAAAATTTTATCCATCGAGTTATAATATGTATTTATTATAATTTTAATTTAACTTTAATATATTCCTTTAAAACTGTATGACACGGCATTCCTAATATAGGCATGTTTTCAAAATAAATTTTTATTCTTCATGAATTATCAATATTGAAGTCATTTTCCAAATTGACGACTCTGTATCTATTTAATACAGGGAAAAAAAACAGCCCTTGCTGAGTTTCTTGCCGGTTCTTCTCAGTCAAGGTCTCCCGCCGTAGATTTGCGAACCGATGGCGTAGCTTTTCGACATTCACAAGTGCTTGTAACAGCCCAGACTGAATAAATGATTTTGAATTTGAATTTGAATATAAGAATGCGCTGAGGTCATTCCAATTATGTAAAACATAATGAAAAACATAACACATAGTTTCACATTTGTATATTATTCTTCACAAATTTTCATATAACTATTTATTGCTTTTATGTAATAAGCTAAATAAAAAAAGCATAAATAAAAAAAACATTAATACCGGACATTTGTTTGAATTTGAACAGAAACTGTATCGATACCATTATTCAAACCGATGATAAGATTCGGCAAGAGAGGCGTTAATTGGTTGTAATAGCGGGTTATTGATTGGTTGCTACGGTTCGCTGACGGGATAAGCTGAGGATACCGGAAGCGGGTATTACCGGGACAATGGTTAGTGGATAAGTGAGATTACACCACAATTGCTTGCTTTGGGCGTGCCAACTAGTTTTCAATATGGTATTTTCAAAAGATTGTGCCTTATTGATATTGACGATATTAAAATATAATTCCATATTCAACCCTAGGGTTAAATACAAAATACAGACACAGACATATTAATTATATAATAATAATAATAATAAACTCTTTATTGCACACAAAAAATTTTTGACGTCTATAAGTATTTACATGCAAATGTAAATTTTGAATATAGAATTTATAAAACTCTTAATTGCTTAATTTGCCTTTGACATAAAAGATTCTAACACCGTCGATACTAAAAATCTTCGAGTTTATATTAATACGATAAATTACATTATTAAGACTTACATTTTCACGACAAAAACTACTGATATTACAAGCAAAATAAGAGCTATGTCCAGGTCATACTGACACGTCGCATAGTAATGGTCAAATTAGAATGGAAGCTTCACAATAAAATTGGAAACAATAACACTAAGAAATTCGTTAAATTCGTAGCAAGAAGGTCGTAGCGACTGCGCGCCGCCGTAGCCGCTACAGCTACACCCTACGCGTTATCTACGCGCATTCACTAATTAACATAGAGGTACAAAGGTTCGCGTAATTGTTAATTTGCAGAATTCCAGCGCGGTAATGACGTGTGTAGGGATATGGGGATGCGGGGATGGCGGGAATTTATTGCTGCGAGCGACTCGGCCGCTCGGAGCGGAGATCTGTCTCGTGTGTGTTGTTTGTCTGTCTATACGTGACGGTTTTTTAAATCTGTTGCTGCGACATTAGATAGAATCATAATATATTTAAAATCGTAACAGGGTTTTGTTTGCATATGACACTAATTAATTTAATTTAAACAAATCGCTTATAAGTAATAAGATTACAATGAATTATGAGTATTAGCTTTGGTTATTTAATTGTGACAGCTCTAGTTTTATTCGAGTTTACTATTCGGTGACTTTGTTAGCATTAGAATATTTAACTACCAAAAATAAAGTAATCTTTTGCAATGGAGTAAGGAACGTTTTTCTTTGCAATATTTAAAGTATGTTGCTTTATACATATTTACACTTGATTTTCAATTGTTGTGTTTAGGTACTTTTCAAGCGTTACAGGTACTTTTCCATCTTTACATAATCCTCAGGAAGTTGCACACGCACTCCAATAAGCGAATCCAAGCGCAAAGCTACTGCCACAACGGGTTGGGCCTAGCGGCTCAGGGTATACTGGTCACATTATCGTGAGGGTCGTGTTTGCAATGTTGTCGAAACAATTAGTCTGTGCGGAGTGATTGCCGCGCGTCCGCTGATGGGCGCCGCCTAACTGGGTTGGTTTGGTTGCACTGGATAGTTACTCTTTAAGTCCTCATACAATTCGCAAATATCAAGTTTTCGGTACATTGATGTGAAATGTCATAGTACTGTCAAACTTATCTTAGTCCGGTAGCTTTGTACACCAAAGTGTGTATACAAAACTTAGATCATGACGTTAGAGAGTGGGTGTATGGAAGTGATGATTGCAACCCCATAAGGCATTAACTCTCCTAAATGTTTCAACTTATCGTTAGGTTTGGAAGCTGACATTACACGAAGAGGTTTGCAAGGGAAGGGCTTAATGAGTTTTGTTCTTGATTTATTAGCTATGCATGTTTTGGGTGGTTTGAGCTACATATGAGCGAGATTGTTATGCTTAACAAAAGATTCATAGTTCTGTTTCTCTTTGATTAGTAATAGATTTGGGGCGTGCGATAAATAGATTTTCTATTTTAGTACAATTGACTGTACATTTTATTCATTGAAACTTTATTTATTCAACTGACACACCATTAATTTTATTGATATTTAACGTAATATATTAATTTTGATTATTGATATTCAATTGATTTCTTTAAAATTATTTTTATGACTCTCAAATTCAATGTAATAATATTTTATTGTTATTTCTAACTAAAGAAATAGAATTGGTTAAACTTAAGTCAGTTAGAAAATTATAGTTGGAGAAGGAGATATAAGTTCGCCTACTTCTTCCTAACGGCAGCTAGCGAGATCCCGGGAACCAGGCCAAGCATAGTATAGGCTGCTGTCAGTCGCTGATCACCTGGATCAACGAGATCGTGGAAATATTTGCAACAGTTTGAATACTTTATATATAATAACTAGCTTCCGCCTTCTTCGCTTCTCCGCGGCTTCTCCCGCGTGAAATTAGTTTTTGTCAATCCTGGTCCCTTATGTCTAAGGTACTAAGATTCATGGTTTTATCTTCAATTCAACCCCTATTTCACCCCCACACTGGTAAAAAATTCAAACTGCTAGAACAAACAATTTTTGTTTCTTATGGCGTGATATTTGACGAAATTGCTATACTAGCAAGTTCGTCAAATATCTACTTTCAACCCTTATTTCACCCCCTAGCTGGTCGAAATTTCAAAAATGCTAGAACAAATGTTTAATGATTTCTTATCAAGTGCTTAAATATAAAGTTTCATGGTTTTATCTTTTAAAATTAAGAAATCCCATACAAACTTTCAACCTCTATTTCAACCCCTTCATCCCTTTTTTTCGAAATAAAAAGTAGCCTATGTTCTGTCTCAGGATCTAAAGATTGTCTGTACTAAATTTCATCAAAATCGGTTGCGAGGTTTAAACGGGAAAGCGTAACAGGTAGACAGACAGACAGAGTTACTTTCGCATTTATAATATTTGGTTGGGATTAAAAGAATTTCGATCACACTGTGGTCTCGGCCTTAGAAGGCCAGTGCTGAGACCACAGTCGAGACCGGGGCCTTAGATTTAGAATTATGAAATATGAATACACCTATGAAGAAACTTCATGGTGCACGCCCTGGGCCAGGGTAGTCACCTTACCCCTATAATAAAAAAAAGGTTTAAAATACCGCCAGTAACATGATGATCTAATAGAAGTTCATCTCGAACAAGCGAAGAATCTTCCTTCAAACATATTTGATGTAATATAACATTACAGACTATTCACCTTACCACTCTCGTGAATAAACTACCCTGATCAATAAAACAGTTGCAATGGTTGGGGTGGAAGTTGTGTCGACGATTATCGGCCGCGTCGCAGCCCTGCGAGTGCGAGGCAATCTTTTGTGCGTGTAAACGGATAATGTGATGTTTACACGCTTCCGCTGCGGAGGGTGACCATGCGTCTCGTATGCTGATGGGACATAGACACAATTGTCAACTTACTAATAGCTTTTTATGTGACACATTAACAAACAAGCAGACTACCCGCTTGATGTGAGTACAGTCTCACAAAAATCCCACAAAAACCACAGCTTACGTTACCAACATGTGACATAATTAAATTCAGACAGAATAGTTTTAGGATTAGAGCCAGTAAGTTGTTTAATAGTCTCAATGTAGATGTGGACATATTTCATGATGGTATCCATAGCATCAAAAATGTTCTGCTGGTTTTTTTTCTGAAGGAGGTAATCTAACGCATTTTTGTTTTAGATTCTGTTTTAATTATTATATTTCTTTTTTTTTTGTTCAATTTTGTACTGTTGCACTCTGTTAAAAAATATTATTTTTATACTGTTTTATTGTAGTGTACTGTGTAGTGCAGTGTGCTGATTAACTTGTGGCTATTTGTGATAGCTTTTAATTGGCATATAGTAGTTATTATAGTAGTGTATATTTGTTATCATTGCTGTTAGCTATCCTAATATAATAAAATAAAATAAAATAATATGTAAAATAACAGTGTTCATTAAAGTCTCAATAGCCAGTAATATCACTGCCTAGCATACCCTTCACACTGGAACACAGCAATTAGAAAACACTGCCATTTTGTGGTAGAAACAAATAAGACAAAGGGAACTAAATTAAAAATATAAATATGAAACAATTTCAGAATAAATAAGTGGAAAAATTTAATAGATTAACATGACGTAGGAAAATACATATTTTCCTAATCTATACAAATCCAATAACCACGTCTACCTTAATGGGTATGCGAACAATATTACGTTCACATTTTAACAAAATATAGACAACTACGCCTGTCCCCAATGTTACCGCCATCATGGCGCCCCTACGCATCCCGCGGGACTCGCTCCCGGGGCAGTTGTCTACTTATGAAGATTATTTCGTTAAGAGACGAGCTCAGGAGCTCACTTAATTGGTTTAGCTTGTTCACGGCAATCTGCTCCGTGGCGTTAGTGCTGATTGATTGCAACGTTATTGGTCGAGGGTGGGGAGCTCAAGGAAGATCAGCTTTGTGGCTCTGATTTGATGAACGTGTTTTATATGACCAGCTTCTGGTATTTATCTCGGGTAAAGGTGACGATAAGGTAGGATAAAAACGAGACTTAACGGAAACCCTTGATGATCCAACATCATCAGCTCCCTACTACGTAGTATCGGTGTCTAACTCCAAACTGATATTTTGAAATATTCTATATTAATACTGCTTCAATGTATGCAATCGAAATCAAACTACTTACTAAACTATTGCCTTAAAAAAGACAGGCTAGACTTGTCAACTGAAGTTACATAATGCAAGGCTGGCTCATTTAACTTCTCATAGCTGAGGAACTGTTTACCATAAGCTATAAAAAAGAACGACAATATATGTACTTACTAAAAAAGGTGATGAGTGACGACCAATCAAATCAAGATATAATACATAAACTGGATTAAGGAGATTGTGAAACAGACATTTCAATAAAGTGTACTTAAAAAGCCTCAAGCTTTTTATGTTACTAATTATAATAAGCTAATAATAATAGCTACTTCTATAGAAAGAATAGAAGAGTATAGAACAAAACTCTAGTAACAGATAAGAGATTAAACGCTGGTAAGTACTTAATACCCAAGAACGGAAGATAGCAGATTCACCAGAAGAAACACGATTAATATGAGATAATGTGGTGATAATGACACATGTTTAAATTAAGAAAAGTATAAAAATGATAAAAATCTATCGTCGGATAAAGTACAAAGTAGTTAAGACGAAACGGACTTCGTTAACTATGGATGTAGGTGCGAGTATTTCTAGAAGAACCTAAAAGTTTCAGTTGTTTCGTCAGAAATCAAGCATGCTATCACTGCATTTATGTTAGGTGTGAGTTTTTAAATTTCCGTCTTAACTACATATTGTTTTAAGTGAATAAATACATCACTCAAAATGTTGGTATATAATAATCCATTATTCAACTTAATTCATTCTGAGTTCTTCATATGGTTACATGCCAATAAAAATCAAATTAAACTATTGTTTATTCAAAAAACATATTCAGATTATTAATTATTGTAAATACATTCATATTCAACAAAAATCACCAGAAGACCTACTATCTAGTCTATAATCATTTCAATATCCTCAAGTCATTAATAGTAATGCTATGTGAAACGGTTTCAGCCGCCATCAATGATATTAATTCCATTGGTTGCCATGATTCGACGAACGCTGGTCTATTGAGCTGACACTCACAATGAGCGAGCCAAATACGATCAAACAAATTGAATGATTCAGCTGCACGACCATTTAGGACCAATGGCGTTCCATTACAGCCTAAGAACACTGACAGGTTACTAAAGGAGAGCTTACAAAGCCCTCCTTATTTACGGAGTGCATAATTTCATTTCTTCGCATGTTTGAATGGAACCGGCGAACGGGAGGTAGGTGGGAGAGGGGGGCGTGTCGACCAATCAGGTGCAGACGCCGACTAAATGGAGCCGAGTCTGTTAGCAATTTGGCGGCAATTTGCGGGACAATGCGACCCGCGCGCGCCTTAACAGGTTATTATTCAATCGGGGTGCGTCCGACACGTTTTGATTAGTGAATAGGTTAATGCGCGGTTAGAGGTGACAGTTTGGCAACTTTGTGGGTAATTGGTTGTGCTGGTGACTGGAAGCCTGCGATTGCCGCAGCTTGGGGACTAAACGTGTCTTTGCATGTATTGTTTCAACTTAATGTGAGGCAATTATTTGTTTTATAGGTCTTGTAGTATCAAAGGATGTAAAATATTATAAATTATTATTATTTCTTTTTTATATATATATGTCTACTCCACGGACTCGTAGTCCGTGCCTTTTTTAAACTGTCCTCGTTTGGATCTACTATATACGTACTGTACGTACAGCGTCATATTATCTTATAATACTATTCCGTGACTTAACATTAACGTGAGTTGCGCAGCACTTACTTATCTAATAACTATCCTAATTTATACCTTCATAGAACCATTTAACAATACACTTAATTTTAATACTTTATACAATAAAATTAAAATTTTTTATTATATAAATTATTATTTGCACCACTCGAGTCTATTTTACCGTGTGTAGGGCACGTTGCTTCACTATTATCAAAGCTCTGGCGTTCCATCAACGTCCACTGTATAATGTATTTGCCAAAACTCTTATATTACAATTCTGTATCATTATGTCTAGTCCATCAATATTCAAATTTTGCGTACCTAATTAGAATTTCATCTTTATAATAATTTTATTATATTATGCATTTAAATATAGATGTATAGTGTTTAAATACATTGTTGCTTGAGCCTCAAGATTGGCGAGAATGACAAAAGTTGACTCTGCAGCTACCAATAGGCAAATCCTACGTATCAATTAAGCTTAAAACTTTCGAAGCTTCATTTTAGAATGATCATTGTCAAATAATACTTACAGTTAGACGACTTTAGTTATTAAGTATCAAATAAATTCATCGCAACAATTTTTTAAATTTCAATAGACGAAGAATCACTACATTGACTGGAACAAAAATGGAAAGACAAGCCTAATAAATTTATAACTAAAGTAAGAAATATAGGTAGACTTAAAGAAGAAGAAAAGATCTTAATTTATAGAAAATGCAATAATAAAAATAACATATTTTAACATTATAGTTAAAAAATTCGCTATAGTACTTAAGTTTGATTAAATCTAAAACACACAAAACGTTCTTGTGACGTCATCATCACTTAAAGACGATATCATCAATAAGAGAGGACCTAAAAATCAAATCCACCCACTGTACAATTATATCGCGTCCAACGCCAACGACTAATGCCGTCTATTGAACAACATAATTTTCTTTGAAGGGACCAATTCAATTGAATCGATCCCTGCGGTTCCGGGGCCAACAATGAAACAAGACACGCTTGGGGCGAGCCGTTTTTCAAACAATCGGAAACTTAATTCTAATGAGAATCCAAGAATATTGATATTTAATACTTTGCAATGCTTTAAAGGTGTTTGGAAAATGGGGAGTTGCTTGATTTATTATCTCTTATAAACTGTCCAATTAATGGGATTTTACTCCTTCATGTGTTGCAGATTAAGCTGTGATCTTATCTCATAATTTACTTATTGATTTTGGATTATGTTACATCAAAGAATTAAATTAATTAATTTATCATCATTACAGCCCATATACGTCCCCCATTAGACGAGCTTACCCTTACTATATTAAAGCGATTAGGCCTAAGTGAACTAGACTGGCTATCGTGGGTTATCCCTAAGAGATAGACACATACCATTGCGGACTTTTTTGTTGAACTTTTGGACTTTTGTTGAAGGTGGACATATTATAGTACATTATTTTGGTCTATCTCGTAGGGTTCAGTCAGCGTTTTTGTAATATAAGCGCAAAAAAACGTGCTTATTTACGACATCACATTAGATCTCTAAATTTATCAGTGTTTCTCTACTATATTATGCATGTATTATACATATATAAACCTTCCTTAAGAATCACTATATCTATTAAAAAAACGCATTAAAATCCGTTCGCGAAACGCACGCAAAAAATGATCTTTACAGAATATAGAATTATAAAATTATTTTTATAGATAGAGTATATAGAATTATTTTTATAGATAGAGTGATTGTGATAATATCCATTTAATGGTGGAGAAATACTGTTTTTTGACGTTTCTAATATGATGTCGTAAATAATTACGTTTCAATCAATTATAAAAGTGTTTTTTTAGTTTCTTAAACTATTATTTTTCTGTAGTGTTTTTAGTATCAGCATTGCAGTAGTACATGAAAGTAATGCCTCAAATCACTAAAAAGTACCTGAAGACTAAAATAGTTACAGAAACAACAACAGTTAAGGGACATGACAATGCCTAATTTATCTACCAATTAGAAATAATATATCGCCACCTAATAATCAATCAACACCTGCCCAAGAAAAGCAACTAAAACCGATGTCTCATTCCTCAACGCAATTTGACGAACAATTTGTCTAATTTGGAATAACAGCGCTCCCCATTGAGCATATTATTCAATTACTCGAGAACCAACAACTGTCTAATCTATCAAATCGACGAATCAATGTAATGAGCGGTCTCGGGGTAATTGAGTCGGATTTTTTGTGGCGGAAGTGCGAGGTGTTAGTCTGCGCAAACGCAGATGCGAGTGGCGTATTAGAAAACTTTAATAAAAATTAAATTGTGTTTTAAAAAAGGTTTCTACTTTTCTAGCCTTTACATTTGATGACATATTAAGGCAATTTAATTCGCCATCTTGAAAACGCGACCATATTTTTTTATAAAGGGAATCTGAAGGCTTAGCCTTTTCGTAAGTCACTGCGACCTTTGCAGATCTATTGTGACATCTCCTTGTTGAATTACAGCACCTCCCCAAGTCCTACCTAGTCACCTAGTAAGTCACGGTGGCCTTGGGGTGGAGAGATCAAGTGCGATCATATTTATACAGTAAAAATCTTTCTTGTGACTCGAGTTTTCTATTAAATAATACTATAACAAAAGTATAAGTGGAAACAAAACTTCCATTCAAAAAATGTCAAAAATATGTCTGCTTCAAATCATATATTGACTGGAATTTACAATCACATAAAAATTTATTCGTTTGTGAATTGCAAGGAAATTATATGATGGCGTATACCAAAACAATCTCTGAGCTCACTCAAACGCTTCCTCCTTTAAATCAAGACAGCACCCTAAGTCGTGCTAAATAGGCAACTAGCAACGGTGAATCAGCAGATTTAGAACAACAACTGGGCCGGCAGCAGTTGTCTGACATTGGCGCCAACGACACCCTTAGTTTTGAAAATAAGGAAGCAAACCAGTATCATCTTGGTATCCTGTAACTTAGGGCCTAGTATAAAGTAGTCAAAAGAGATTTTCAATACAATATGCTATAACAAATCTTTTTAATTTTTATACAGTGATCAATTAATAACCAGACTGCTCACTATGGTAATTGAATTCATCGCCTATAGTGCATGTGCTTCTTGCGCGATCTGCAAATCTATAACCTCCATAAAAGACATAATGTACTTTGCCAAATAATATGCAGTCACTGTATTGAGCAATTTCAAATTATCTGTTGGCAAAAACTAGAAATATGTTGTCCACTATTCGAAATATTAAAGTTGCGGGCATTAACTAGCTGGAGTGAGTGGAGATACGGGACGAGGAAGACCTAGGCGAACATATTCCGAACAAAGCGAAAGTGTCCTCAAAAAAGGCCAGGTCAGAAGTACCCGCAATCGTCGAGCATGTATGAGGAATGTTATGAAAGTAGATGAAGCGAAAGAGATATGTAAAGACCGTAGCAAGTGGAAAGACGTAATCTCTGCCTACCCCCATGGGAAAAAGGCGTGAGTGTATGTATGTATGTATGTATGTTATAAATTGTAGCTTATGTGTTATTTCGATGTACAAGCAATTGTAAAGATTCATTAGACTCCATTCAGTAGTTTTTTACGTAAAAGAAACGTACATACAAACTTTCGCATTTATAATATTACCTGGGATCGAATCTATAACCGCAGCTAACACAGACAATTTATCAAACAAGTTATCTGAGGATATTTGATATTGTATTCTAGCCTACGCGGTGTAGTAGTTCCTCTTAACTAAGTGGAACTGATGAATTCGGTTTCACCAGCGCCTGTAGGAGTTTACTACTACTACTGTAGTACTCTCTCATTTTAATTATTATATGCAGTCATTGTAATGTAAATATGCAATTCTACTTTTCATGCTTGAGGTTATACCATGACTTTTCTATATATGACATTATCCGATAGATGGCAGCACAGTGAGCCAGGTGGCTGAATACAGGTGCACATTCGATTTTAAAAGGTGTAATGATTGGATATTACTTGGTCAGCGACATTATTCAGTCAGTCGGGAAGAGTGTAAGTCATTAAAGTCATGTTGGTATTCCATTGCTTGTAACATATAAAAATCATTAATAGTTGTAGTCTAGATAATAGCTGTATGAGAGTGTGACATTTACCTGGCTATTAAGAAAATCACAATAAAAAAATAATAATGCTAACATCGGTAGTCGGTTAGAATCCCGTTAGTTTGTCTATAAAATCAAATCTCAACGTCTTAAGCAGATTATTACATTCTTAATTTTCCGACAGTATATATCAACCCAAATATATATATATTAAATTAAGTGTTAAACCCTGACGAGAATCGGGTAAGTCAAACTATAAATCACCAGTGATTTTTCTTTCTTTTAATGTTAGATATTATAAATTCTAAATAGAATATTTGTTTGTTTCTAGGGTTTTTTTTCCAAGATTATATTTCGATTTCAAGGTTATATTTCAATTTTTAAGTTTGCAAGATTATATTGTTAAATTTCAATCTCAAGTTACATTTCAACTTACCTACATAATCATTTGTCGAGTCATCAGCTCATATACGTTCCCCACCGAGGGGCTCGAGCCTACCCTAACTACGTTAGGGCGATTAGGCCTTAGTCAACCACTGCTGGCCAGTGCGGGTTGGTACTTTGTCGAGTAAAATAGCTTAATGAAGCATTTTACATCCTGACTGGAGAGATTTTTGGGAGCATATCCACCGCCAGTACGTGGATCATAATTCAATATAAGAGGATTGTTGAGGTTACATAAGGCTGCACGAGTGAAGGTTTTGGAGGACTATTTCTTGGTAGCTGCACGGAGAAGTCCCTTCCTTTAGTTAAGTGCTAATTGTTGTCCGTAAATCTGTACTCTTTATAAAAATTACTGTATATAATTAACTAACTGTAAATAATTGATTTACAAGTATTATATTTTTTTGTGTGCAAATTTGGTAAAAATAAAAAACTACCTACTAATACCTAAAACTAACTTAAACTACGCGTACTCAAATAAGAGTAACCCTCTACTGGCTCTTACAGTACCCTGGGTGCGTGCAGGGGGAATAAAATTCTTTCCCGTTAAAATAAAATAAATAAACCGTTATTTCTTGAAGGTGTTGATATTGTTAACAACACAAGTGATACAAAATGCCCGACTCGAAGACTATTTCTATCTACTAGGACCTACAATTAGGTAAGCTACTTCCTCTTCTACTACTGTAGTGAAAAGACACACTATATTTTACGACTTAAAAACACGACTTAAGCGAGACTTAATGAAACCCATCCAGCTGAACATAAGTTGTAATCTACGAATGGCTGATTCAAGAAATGAACGCGCTGAATGCCGTGGTAACCGCTTCAAGAGTTCATTACACGCACGCCAGTCTGCATCCAATAACTGGTCCAGTCCCGGCCACTTGGCATTTCTATAATCTTCTTTAAAAATCTCTTCAAACCGCATTTTGCCAATCGGATTACGCCCCTCAAAGGGACGCAGATCCGGCGTGCTTCTAATGTGTTTTTTAATTACTCAACCCAACGAATTAGTGTTGCCAACTATATTTATTTGTGGGAGCGATTTCAATTACACCTTAATTTTAATTACTATTAAAATAGGAATACTATTAATGTTATAAACGAGATAGTTTGTTACTCGTTCACGTAAAAACTACTAAATGGACTTTAATGAAACTTTACTAGCGACGCGCCCCGGCTTCGCACGGCTGCAGTGCTTATGTAAATATACCTACTACAAAATGTCCTTTTAGTGATATCCCGGGTATCCGTATCCGCGTATATCCGAGGCAGAAGAAAAATCCGTATCCGTGTCCGTATCCGTTACTTTTTGGCTGACCTTTTACCTTATTAATTTTAAATTTATAGATAACTATCATTAATACTCTTCGCAGCGTATGCGATGAAAGACATATTATGGCAAATTTTTTTACACCTTCGGTTAGTTTTAATAAGAATTTCTAAAGATTTCTATGTAATCTAGTACTAAGTATAGCCTATGTTACTTAGTGATAATGTAGCTTTCTAACGAAAAAAGAATTATTAAAATCGGTCCAGTACTTTTTGAGTTTATTCGTTGCATACAAAAATACAACTTTCCTCTTTATAATAGTAGATAAGCTGATATTTAACATCGTACGCAGACAGACGACGATAGGAATACCAATTCATAACGACAGTGGGAACTAACATTATATTTCTATCTTTTTATAATTTAAACGAAGTTCCTATTAATAAAAATAATACAAAACACGCCCACACGTTTACTAGACTGTGCAATTCAGAATTTATATTTAATTAATATATTTACAAACGCTATAAGCTCATTGCATCCGATGCCCTATTTGAAGAGAGCTTCATCCGATTATGAGTATTCGAATTTGGTTTGGGATATCGAAATTGATTTTACTATTTCATGTGCGCGACGAATTAATTCGGGTCGCTATGACGGGTTATGTTGTAATGGCCGATTTTACCGTTTTGATATCATATGAACAGTTGAAAAGGGACTTTAATGAATCGGCATAAAACCAAATACAGATTAATTATATTGACGAGATAATTAATTACTTAAGTACTGTTAATAAAGGTAGCTTTGTTAATATTAAAAGCGATGGATAAAGTCAGTGTATTATAAAGTAAGTGACTATCTAAATGATCACACTATTTGGGAATAGGGACACTATTCATAGAGCCATGTTTGGTAACAACATTATTTATAATATTGTATTATTTTTATATGTGTATGTAAACATACATACGACTGTAGTCGTATTAGGTATGATTGTATCTTATACTATATTGTATTTTTATATTATATTATTATAATTATTAACATTGAAATGAGGAGATAAAAATAGACCTTCAGAGTTTCTTGCCTGTTCTTCTCGAGAAGGCTCTCCCAATTTCCGAACAGGTGTCGAGTCAATATTTTTTTTCCTTATTCGTACGTACGGACAAGGATTTTGATTTTTTAAAGCTTTTTTTTGTTTTGTTTGTTGACGTCAATAAGTGCCTGTAGAGGTCTATGTTGAATAAAGATCATTTTGATATTTTTGTATTACCCTTTTAGGGCACGAATCCCCACTAACCTTTAGCCCTTCAGGTACTGTAACACACATCACACTCTAGCCTTCTTTGTAACTTTAATGTTTATATATTTGTTCTATTTCTCTGAGACATGTTTGGCGCAGCAGTCGAGTGGTCGACTTCTACGCAACGGGTCACGTGTTCAATTCCCACACGAGACATATATTTTATATGATTTTCCGGTCTAGGTGTTTGTGCATGTGAAATTTCTATGTTAGTGATTGCACCTACAGCAAAAGATAAAACTCTAACTGAGTGTTGATACCACCAACAAATATTCAAAATTTATTTTATGTGGCAACACATTTTTTATTTCTCTCTTCTACCGCGTCCATGGCGGCGATTACATTGTATTAGTATTAGTTTATGTTGTATTAGTGCTTGTAGTTGTATACGTGCTTGCAATAAAAGATAATTTCAATAATTCGTTGCTGTTTTTACTTCCCTCAACAACTGGGCACCGCATCAAGACTCCTACAGTGAGGAGTTACGTTTTTAAAGCAGCGTAGTTAAAAAAGCAAATAAAGAATAAACGTTTTATCTATCTCTCTTCATCATCCTCTTGCCCATTTCCCATTATCTGGGGTCGGCGCAGTAGATCTTTTCCTTCCATTCCTCTCTATCAGCCGTCATTTCCATGCTTACTCCTTTCATTCTTATATCATTCTTCACACAATCGATCCATCTTTTATTCGGCCTTCCTCTGCCCGTGTATCCCTCCACTTACTTTATCTATCTCTCTAAATAACATAAAATCGAATTTTTGAATAAGAAGAGAACAGAACTACGTTAGATACGTAGTTCTGTTGTCGGTAATTACATATTAAAAGAGGACTTAAACATGTTAGGAAATTGGGAGAGCCTCTTGAAAAAAATAAGCAAAATACTCTTTTCAATCGATATGTAAAATGAAAACTATTTTTTATGGACACATTGCTGTTAATAGCAAGGAATAGGAAGGATAGAGTGAGGAATGAAGTCAGTGGAAGTCTCAAAGTAGCCTCTATTATTGAAAAATTAAGAGAAAGTAGACTTTTCTGATATACATATTAAGAAGAAGGAATGATCATGTTACTAGGAAACTTATGGACATGAAAATGGATGGACGTGTGGGGAGAGGAAGACAGAAGAAAAGATGGATGGACTGTGTGAATGTTGAAAAAGGGAGTGACTGAAATGACCTGAAATGGCGAGTGATTGCGCCGACCCCAAATGAAATTAGGAACAGGGCAAGAAAAAGAAGAACAATAATGTTCTTCTTATCATAATTAGTAAATGTCAGGATAGATCCCGGGGCTGGCGGTAGAATCGCGGAAGCGCACCCCGCCACATGCGCCCCGATATGGGCTCAGAGAACACCGGGGGGTTTTAGTGGGTAGGTGGGTTCTCTCAGAACGGAGAGCCCCACACACGGCGTCTCGGTGCATAAGGAGCATTTACCCTCGCAAAAAAAAGGGTAGATCCCGGGGTCCGAATCTTTTGATTTTTAAATCAGTGCCGAGATCACTGCGCCTATAGACGCACCATAACCGCTCTTAAAACATATACAATGAATTATCACAAAGCAAACATATAAAGACAAAATAATAGTAATTTCAGTACAAATGCGATAGTACTGACACATTCTATTCTATTATTGTTATGGAACTCTCTCCCGGAGGTTATTAGGAGAGCGTGAACGCTGGAGTCTTTAAGAATCAAGTCCGTGTTCACTTCCTGTCAAAGATTCCTTAACATTAACTAGTTATAGCCTATTGTCCTGTCCAATTGCTGCACTCAAATCTCTAAAGGTTGCCTGGAAGAGATTGCTGTTTAGCAATAAGGCCGCCTTTGGTACATTTGCTATTTGTTGTTTCGTTCTTTTTTTTTGTGTATTTTATGTGTACAATAAAGAGTTAAGTAATGTTTATCAATCAATACATAGTTAGAAACAAAGTCGCTTTCGCTGTATGTCCGTATGTATGCTTAGATCTTTCAAATTACGCAACGGATTTTGACGCGGTTTTTTTTTATAGATAGAGTGATTCTTAAGGAAGGTTTGTATGGTATATATAATAAATGCATAATATAGTAGAGAAACACTGATAAATTTAAAGTTTTCTAATGTGATGTCGTAAATAAGCACGTTTTTTGAACCCTACGAGATAGACCAAAATAATGTACTACAGTATTGTAACAACTTACAAAAACCACAAAAAAGTCCGCGATGGTATATGTCTATCTCTTAGGGATAACCCACCATAACCATTTTTTCACTGCACCCGTGCGAAGCCGGGGCGGGTCGCTAGTTCTATATATAACAAAATGAAACTGAAGAAAGATAAATTAGAAAGAGAAAAAATATCGCCTCTAAAGTTTGCTGTACAATATACACATCAAAGACGGCAATTAAAGGTTCTAAAATTAATCAATAGCCAAATAAAGATATTTGGCATAGCTTGCCAGATTCGTCTATAGAAATCCACGAGCGTGGCGAATGCTCGCATTGACTGTGCTCGTCACAGGTAACGCAGAGTAAACCACGGCTGCAGCCGGTTGGCAAACAGGCGAGGAATGCGGCCCAACACTTGTGAACACA
Source organism: Scirpophaga incertulas (assembly GCA_036419045.1). Classification (NCBI taxonomy): domain Eukaryota; kingdom Metazoa; phylum Arthropoda; class Insecta; order Lepidoptera; family Crambidae; genus Scirpophaga; species Scirpophaga incertulas. Next base: position 519,391 of record CM071644.1, on the reverse strand, counting down.
TAATAACCTCATCATTGTGTGCCGGCCTGCTCGGCCGCGCCACCGCCGCGATGGCGGCCAATGACTAATTACTCAGCCGTACCTGACATTACATAATATTACTGTTCTATAAAAATTCTGTTCTTGAAATAAATATTTTCTACTCTATACCAAACAGCCCCAACTAAGCTCTGTAAGGCTTGTGCTATGGGATCTAGGGTAACGGATATACCTATATTAATACTTATATTAGCTGATCCGGCAAAAATTATCTTGCCATATCACCGTAAAGCCTCCGACTAGCTCTTCCAAATAAAATCAAAATCCAGAAAAATGTGATATCTATACAAATAAATAAAATTGGAGTGTCTGTTTGTAATATTAACCGCTCTCTACTGCATGCATATGAATGTAAAATAAATATTTTTAATTTTTTTTTCTGTCTGTCTGCCTGTTTGTTCCAGCTAATCTCTGGAACGGCTGGACCGATTTAGACGGGACTTTCACTGTCAGATAGCTTATGTAATAAGGAGTAAAATATTTTATACAAATTAAAAATTATATAACATATTTTATACAAATAAAACAAAATCTCTATCTATGACAACTTTTGTCATGTCAGAAACACCGGTCAAAGTATTATTCAAAAACCATAAAGCATAAAATGCGACCCATAACGGTGTTCCTGTTACAGCCATGTAAATTATTTCTAGAGATATTACTAAAACGACCATTAAAAAAGCTGTTGGTGATAGAAGGGTGAACATTAAGAGTTGTATGTATTTTAACGCTACGTTATAAAAAAATTGTGTAAGAAATAAAAAAATGTTAGGAATGGACAGCCTTTATCATTTAGGGGTTTATACCCTTAAGATAGTCGATAGACGTCAATATCTTCAAATCAACACCAAGCATTGGCATCATTTAAATAATCATTGACTTTGTAATAGCCCTTACTCATTAGCGTCTTTTTAACTTGTACCTTGAAATTATGAAAAGGCAATTCAGCTACACTATGTGGAATCTTGTTATAAAAATTAATACATTTGCCCATAAACGAACTTCTAGTTTTTTGTAGCCTGAACACTGGCACGGCTAACTGTGCTATTTAAAAATCAAAATCATTTATGCAGTCTGGGCTGTTACAAGCACTTGTGAATGTCGAAAAGCTACGGCATCGGTTCGCAAATCTACGGCGGGAGACCTTGTACTGAGAAGAACCGGCAAGAAACTCAGCAAGGGCTGTTTTTTTCCCTGTATTATATAGATACAGAGTCGTCAATTTGGAAAATGACTTCAATATTGTTAATTCATGAAGTCACTTTCCATTACATAATAATTAATTAAATGAAATTATATTTTTATTAATTATAATAAAAATATAATTTGAAAACATGCCTATATTAGGAATGCCGTGTCATCAACTTAAACAAGTATCTATGAACAGTAATATAACTAGCATTGTGACATTATAAATATATTAATAATAAATCTATCCCACAAACATTTGCTGTCATCGTGACTCGAACCTGGGACCTCAGAGACAGTTAGATCTTGAAACCGGTGTCCATCGCAATATTTTCATTAGTAATACTCAAACACTAATCAAATTATTAATTGTGTCTTCTCCAGAATTCTGTGTTTGATTTACCATGATTTATTATGAGGACGAGTCATCAGACTTATCTTCGATTCGTAAACTTCAGCATTTAACTTGTTTTACTTATTTTCTTCTGGCAGTGAATTTCGCTGATGGCTAGTCTAAGTTTACTATCTAAATGGTTTTGATATGTTGTGTTAATGTACGAACTATGACATCCAAATTCAAAATGGCTGACATTATTCCCACATCCACGTCATAATATATTGTACATCGCCTTTGTTTTGTTTATAGCTGTAAATGTTTATTAACCTAAAAATATATATTTATTTAATTAATTACTCGTACACTTCTGTGATGAATTAATCTGATGAATATTCAAATGGGAATAATCTATTGACTGCGCCATTTTCGTCGCAGTAAAAGATGTAATAATTTATAGCTCAAATTGGGCCAGCAGTCAGGTGGGCCACCTCAACAAAAACGGCTGTGCAAGCATTACACAATAACCGGAAACCGTTGACGTTGTTATTATAGTGTGCCTCGTTTAAATAAATAACAAATTAACGGTCGTGTTTAATATTCAGAGGCGACGCGTGTAAATAATGAAATTTAGACAGTAATAAATAAAGGTAATAATAAATAGGCTTTGTGCGCCTAATTGAAATTATGATAATTAATTTGTTGATTAGCAAGTAATTGGAATTTGGCAAATAAAGCATTGCTTATTTTGTTATTAAAATGTTATATCTTACATATTTACAGAGATGTGAATTATTTGAAATACATATATTTTCAAATGCAAATACATAATGCAAAATACCCATTTTTATTTTATATTCGAAATACTTTTTTCTAAATGTATTTTATTTGAAATACTCTATATAAATATTTAGTATTTATAAAATACAAATAGTTTCGTTGCATTTTTAATTAATTTTTACAATTTTTCATTCTTAAATCCATGATTTCCTTATTTATGAACGCACTGATCGTGATCGTAGTGTTGTCATTGTCATTTGTCAACTAGAACAATAATGCCAACATTTAGGCCACATAGGCGGAACATGAAAGATGAACTCTTTGAACAAATACTAGTTTTAAAATCAGTTCAATAAATAAAAGTGGTTATGCTTAACAATGTATTTCATTTTCAAAACCTATTTTAAAAATACGTATTTTGCATTTTGTATTTAAATACTTTTATTCAAAACTATTTTGTATTTCTATTTGAAATAGTGCTAGCAACTATGCATTTGCATTTTGTATTTAAATACTTTTACTAAACATATTTATAAGGTAATTTTGCTTATTTCGCGATGCTTGTTTTAAGTACACATGTGGAAATCTATTAATTCGTCTGCGCAGGATTAGTATTTCGAGTAACTTATATTAGCGTGGTCTTTATAAATCAATTTAAATATATATAATATATAGCCTATGGTTATTTTGATGTATAACCTTTACTATTGTAAGCTTTCATTAAAATCTATTTAGTAGTTTTCACGTGAAAAAGTAACTAAAATTCATACAAACATTCGCGTTTGTAATATCAACTTATGAATTTCTTCTTCCCCTTATGAAGGGCTCAACTTATGAATTTTGCGATATCCAATTTTTGAAGTGAAAACTTCTTTAGCGGTGCTGAGCACTTTTTGTATGGGTAAAAACTTCCAAACTCGCGTCAGGGTCACGTGCTGCTGATCGAAAAAGCGTAAGATCGAGGGGAAGGGAGAAGAACTAGTATCTCCCACTCTTTCTGCCGTGCCTGAGTGTGCTGCTCCGTTTAGGCGGCACAGGCGCTTGCGCGAGTGTCTGTCATATTTGTGTACGATAGCGCAATAAATAAACATTGTATTCTACCAATAAAATGATAGTACTTTTGTGCTTATAATTAAACACAACGTTAATATTGAAGTTTTTCACTTCTGCCGGCACTCCCGGAGTGCTACCGGTGTTTTTTATTATTTATACTAGCTTTCTGCCCGCGGCTTCGCCTGCGTGGATTTCGGGATTGGGTCTATAGAGGGTTAAGGGTCATAGCTTTTGCCCACGGCTACATATGCGCGGAAGTCGATTTACGGCGCGAAGTTTTATCGCGCTTCCCGTGGGTCTATCCGTTTTGCCAAGATAAAAAATACCGCAATACCTTGCTCAAGAATCACTCTATCTATTGATGAAAACCGCATGAAAATCTGTGCAGTAGTTTTTGAGCGAAGCCTTTATTGCGCATCCCGTGGGATCTGTCGATTTTTTCCGGGATAAAAAGTAGCCTATGTTACTCGGGATAATGTAGCTTTCCAAAGGTGAAAGAATTTTTGAAATTTCTTGCCCGTGGCTCCGCCCGTTGCTCCGTCCGCGTTAATTTCGATCCCACGGGAACAGTAGCTACTTTCTTCCGGGATAAAATGTGATATCCTTCCCCGTACCACAGACTATGTGTATGCAAATTTTCGTGATGATCGGTGCAGTAGTTTAAGCGTGAAGAGGTAACAAACAAACAAACAAACAAACAAACAAACAAACACACTTTCGCATTTATAATATTAGTTGGGGATGATGATGTGACGATTTTCATTAATAAATATGAAAAAGGTCTTCAATGAATCGTGTCGACGCGTTAATTATTCGACAACCGAGTACCATGTGTCTATCTATTACCACTTCCCTTTGTCAAGCAAAATGTACTTTACATTTTGTTTACTGGTAATAACTACTTACCGAATTGGCAATATTAAATGATTTCTTGAAAATTAATGAAACAATCTTTAAGCTCTTTTTTAATAAAATGCGTAGTTAAAAACATTATTATTAAAATGAACTTATCAAAAATTCATTCAATTTAATTCTTGAAGCTGTGACAATCCTTTTCGAAAAACATACACATCTACGAAACACAAATTTTAAGTATGTTTTAACTCTATTCAGTTATAATTAAACTAGCGCCCCGCCACGGCTTCGCACGAGTGCAATACAGATACTAAATGCACTACAGAAAAACTGTGAATGTTGTATATAATAAATTATAGTTAAAAAACTATAAATGGAAGAAACAGTAAATGACAAGAAAGTGTTATTGTAGGATATCTCTATCCTACTACTATTATAAAGGCGAAAGTTTGTAAGTATGGATGTATGCATGTTTGTTACTCTTTCACGTAAAAACTACTGAATGGATTTGAATGAAACTTTACCACAAATATAGCTTATACATCAGAATAACACATAGGCTACAATTTTTGAGGTTTCTAATGTGAGGTCGTAAAAAAAAAATACATTTTTGCGCTTACATTGCAAATTGTCTGTTGTGTCTGTTTATAGGAGCATACTGCAGTAGCTACCTATAGGCCTATGATTAGGGCTCTGCAGTGCTTAGTTACCGTATTTCTTACTTATTACTAGACTAAACGGGACGAACCTGAAGTCCACGCGAACGAAGTCGCAAAAGCTAGTTATTTTGATAAATCTCGTAGGGTTTAGCCTGCGTTTGCAATGTTAGCGGAAAAAATGTAATTATTTACGACATCACATTAGCAACCTCAAAAATAACTTTATTTCTGCACTATTTAATGGATGTTATTATACATGCACCTTCCTCTTTAATCACACTATATATTAAATCTGTTCGGCAGTGTCGTGTGAGGCGGGTCGTTACGTTCCCTAAAACATGGTTGAGCGAAGCGATGGCTGGTTCATGCGTCATGCTCGTGAACGGGTGCTGCCAGCGGAGATGAGTCTGCTCTTTGCTATACCGGGTACTACTCGTATTAATTATAATTTTAATTTAACTTTAATATATTCTTGTAAAACTGTATGACACGGCATTCCTAATATAGGCATGTTTTCAAAATAATTTTTTATTAATTATATTATGTAATGGAAAGTGACTTCATGAATTATCAATATTGAAGTCATTTTCCAACTTGACGACTCTGTATCTATTTAATACAGGGAAATAAAACAGCCCTTGCTGAACAAGGTCTCCCGCCGTAGATTTGCGAACCGATGGCGTAGCTTTTCGACTTTCACAAGTGCTTGTAACAGCCCAGACTGAATAAATGATTTTGAATTTGAATTTTGAATTAAAAAAACGGATCAAAATCCGTTGCTAGTTTTAAAGATTTAAGCATACATAGGGATAATACGGACAGAGAAGCGACTTTGTCTTATACTATACTATGTAGTTATAAATCGTAGCGGGAGAAATAGTAAAGAACTATCAAAGCTTGTTTTATGATTGTTAATATAAATTGTCACAGAAAAAATAATTTTGTTTGGCTTTAAAAAAAATTAATTCAGTCCGGTAAGCATTCTTGAATTGACAGTTATGTTCCGTATTCTCAATGACAATTATTTAAACCGGCACAGTTACTAATGTGCTTAGCCCTCTCGAGGCTGGTTAGGGCTCTTCAAGCCAATATGACACCGACGAAACCTCGACAGCCCAATAAAGCAGCCCTTGCCCGCGCGGCCACACACGCCTTCCCCGAACACTCATAGATTCCACTAATCGTCATTAAAATGTATTTACTCTCAAAACCTCATCTGACACTTCGAGATGCAACCCGTGTCACTCAAGAATCAACACTCCAGCACATTCCAACATCAACAAACCTTAACACAACAGTAATATAACTCAAATCCATTTAGCAATTTCACACTGATCTTAAGAGGTGCTTACATCTCATTAGTGTGTTGTAGGACAAATAATAACAGAGTGCCTATTGTTGGGATATTGCAACAATATTGTAATAATAAGGCTTTAATAAAGCCTTTTGTGTTCCGCTTGAATAGTGTTTGTTCTTCGCCCTTTATCTTTTGGAATATCATTGGGGAGTTTATTATAATTTCTGAGTGGCGAGAGGACTTTCTTGTTATTCATATCCTCGTCTAGCAGTTGTCAACGTTTTTTAACAATTAAATAATGTTACTTTAATATTATTTTTACTCGGTGTAGGTTTGTCGATAATATCATTATTACAGTTCAAGTTATCATTGCGGCTTTACAAATGATTCCAATATTTTACTCGGTGTAGGTTTGTCGATAATATCATTATTACAGTTCAAGTTATCATTGCGGCTTTACAAATGATTCCAATATTTTACTCGGTGTAGGTTTGTGGATAATATCATTATTACAGTTCAAGTTATCATTGCGGCTTTACAAATGATTCCAATATTTTACTCGGTGTAGGTTTGTCGATAATATCATTATTACAGTTCAAGTTATCATTGCGGCTTTACAAATGATTCCAATATTTTACTCGGTGTAGGTTTGTCGATAATATCATTATTACAGTTCAAGTTATCATTGCGGCTTTACAAATGATTCCAATATTTTACTCGGTGTAGATTTGTCGATAATATCATTATTACAGTTCAAGTTATCATTGCGGCTTTACAAATGATTCCAATATTTTACTCGGTGTAGGTTTGTCGATAATATCATTATTACAGTTCAAGTTATCATTGCGGCTTTACAAATGATTCCAATATTTTCTAATAGGTTAATTAATATTGATAATGCTACAGTGCCAATAAAAATATGTGACCTATGCCAAATAAAACATACACGAATGCAACGAATTACTAAAACCAATTCCAGCATAAATTATTGATGTAATTTATTTGTTTATTTATTGTAAACAGGGCCATCAAGAATTGTTACAGTAATACATCTGTATAACAAGAATCCTTAACCTATAGAACATAACATTGTTTTTAAGACAGTCACAGCACACACTACAAAATACATGGTAGGAATACAACAGTTAAACATATATAACACTATTACAAAACGAAAAAAACATGAAACAGCACAGGTGATTAATAGTATGTGTGATGGCAAGACAAATCCGAAGTCAGACAGTCAAACAGAAAAACTATGTGTTACCAAAAAAAAAATGTAATTAGGAACATTGAAGATTTTTTTAGTTTATCCTAGCTTAATTGAGATTAAGATTGAAAGATGAAGAAAATATCTACTAACATAAAGATATTATTGACGAAGAACTGCGAATCAAATAGTATATAGATTGCTTTAAAAGGGTGGAAAGGAATTAATCCCTACGAGGCTATAGTCCGAGTAGGGTTTGATTCCTTTTACCCATGTGTAGCACTCTACTTTTCATTTCGATTGCAAGGAAAATAAAAAATAGCTTTTCTAATAACTCCTAATATGAATAGAACCTATTTAAAATTAATTGTAACGTTATGTTGTAGGGGATGAAATTACCATACACATTTAATTCTTCATTATATCTCTATTTAATATACAAGATAAAAACTCATCTTAAAACGTTACAAAAACCCTTGCACTACAATTTCCAATACAACTATTAAAATCTTAATACCAAACACATTTTCTTTTTCTCAACCTACCAAAGACAAAATTTCAACCTCTTCAACATAATTCGAGAACTGTATGTTTAAATTTTTTCACAGGTATTTTTAAATTTGGAACACATCGCGTTACCTTTTACTAGCCATTCAGCCAAATATTTTTTTCATTTCTCATACTCGAAAGTTATGTTGTTTTGATCTGATTATTGGGTGGAAAATGCTGCTTCCCGACATAGTGAGGGAAAAACTCATACAATTTACTTCCCACCCAAGGGCCGGAATGAACTTTAAAAATAGAACTACGAACTGTCAGCTGTGAACTATAAAAAAAAAATGCTGCGGCCATGTGAGTTTCTAAACAGCCAGTGTGAACTTAGCGCAAACTACTTCCAGCGGAATAAGCCGCAACAGACACGCGGTGAGTTCCATATTTAAAATTTAAACAGTCGACATAAATTGGCGGATGTGAATTTATTATATATATCTGTGACGGAATTTGAAAAAATTCAAATAATCTGTTATACTAGTTAAGATTTTAATTTTAATAATGAGTTCAAGCGATTCCGAAAGTATGAGAATTTCCCGCCCGCTGGTGGGAACTAGCGTTTTCCTCCCAATACTCAGATCAAGGAAACGCTCCTTTCCGAGCATGAGGAATGAAAAATAATAAGTAATATTTATTCCTAAGAAGCTAGTCATAAATCATTGTCCTCAATTCAAGTTACAACGCTAATAAATATTCGTTTGAACAGTAATTTTCTTGGTAACTGGCGTGAAATCAATAAAAAATATTGAATCACAGTGGAGACGTTGCAAGCTGAGCAAACAGCCCAGGTAGTGTAATTGGCCCGGGTTCGGTGTTAGCTCAGGGCACTATTCGAGCGGCTGGTTCGATCCTTGGGTCAAGTGGCGCTTCGCTAACCTGTTTGTCGACTCAACAAACAGGTGTTAAACATTTTGAAAGTTACATTTAAACAGTTAAGCTTATCTTTTCAAAGTGGACTCGATGGAAAAGACGTTCTAGATAAAAAGCTGTAGAATAAAATTTAAAATATTATTATGATGCCCAATAATAATTTTTACATTATAAAAATAGCGAGGACATTCAAAATCAAAAATTTATTCCACTAATAGGATTTTTACAATTACTTTTGCCACGCCATTGGTTAGAAGTTTACGGCGGAAACCTAGCAAGAACCAACAAAAAACCCAGTAAGAGCTATTTCTCCCTGTATTTTTACAGAGTTGTTAATTAGAAGTGGGCCTTAGATAAATAGTCTGAACCCAACTTCCTTTACAAGCTTAAACAAGTTCACATAATATCAATAAAAGCTGCACATTCATTATGTTATTTAGTGTAGTAAAAATATTAGGCAACGCAATTATTGAGTTACTAAAATTAAAACCAAGCATTATTTCATTTAAGTAATCTGTATAAAAAGTATTATAAACTTTTTTCATAAGAGTATTTTGACAAACGACTTAAAAATTACTAAACATAATAGTGAAGATAAGATGGTGGGAAAAATTCTGGACGTATTTTTTAGCTGTTAAGAAAAATGGGCGCAAGAAACTTATCAGCTTTATTAAAAGTAATAACAACATTTACAATAAATTATGTCGTTATCATACAACGTACATGTGTTTACAATTTATACGGGAAAACAAATATTTACACTTTAGAATGTAATGTCTTCAAATCAACACCAAGCATTGGCATCATTTATATAATCATTGACTTTGTAATCTTGTTATAAAAGTTTATACTTTTGCCCATAAACGGACCTTAAGTTTCTTGTAGCCTGTATGTTAGAACAGTAAGTTTATTTTTATTTCTTATGTTTGTTAACACTTAAATCAAATTTCAAATAGTAATGTTACAGGTTTGTATGATTCATGTACGTAGATAAAGTCACATGAAAAGTTTAGTCCCAAAATAAACTGAGTCTTGTAACAAAAATACATGTTGTAGTTTTTGCCAAAATCAAAAGAGTCTCAAAGGCTCTTGATATGTGTAAAGTGCGCGACAAAGTTTGCGCACCCACGAGCAGGGATAGGAAAATGGGATAACGAGAGGCCCTGGATAGTTGTGAGTCCCAACAGACCGCCGTAAACAGCACTAGACGAGACGACTCGTCCAATTTGACGATTTTCGAGTCGCCGACACTAAATTGGGGGTTCAAGGGTCAAAGGGTTTGTGAATTTTTGAAGGAATGGCCTCACTCCGCGTGAGAGGGGTCGGTATCGAGATGTTTCCGATAATTTTACGGTACTGTAAAATACGTCTACTTTTGCTGACGAAGCAAATAATATTGACTAAAGTGGGGTAGAGTTTGCTACGATATGAACGTAAAATAATGGACTAAATACAGCTGACTGTATGTTTTTTGTTTCAATTACTGCAAAGTTTATGAGTTCACAAATGACAATTTATTTGCTGTATATTTATAAAGATTGGTAAGCGTTGTTGCTAACAGCAAGCACACCATGTTGTTATTATGAAAATACTTAATTTTATTTAAATATAAATGTTTTCAAGCTTAATTTTGAATTGAGGTAGTTTGATTTAATTTGAATTTGATGTTGCTGTTTATTATATGTTAAACTAGCGACCCGCCCCGGCTTCGCACGGGTGCAGTGAAAAAATGGTTATGGTGGGTTATCCCTAAGAGATAGACATATACCATCGCGGACTTTTTTGTGGATTTTTGTAAGTTGTACAATACTGTAGTACATTATTTTGGTCTATCTCGTAGGGTTCAGCCAGCGTTTGCAATATAAGCGCAAGAAAACGTGCTTATTTACGACATCACATTAGAAACCTTTAAATTTATCAGTGTTTCTCTACTATATTATGCATTTATTATACATACAACCTTCCTTAAGAATCACTCTATCTATTAAAAAAAACCGCGTCAAAATCCGTTGCGTAGTTTTAAAGATCTAAGCATACATACGGACATACAGCGAAAGCGACTTTGTTTTATACTATGTATTGATTGATTAACGTTATTTAATTGGAGTGCTTGTAAAGGCCTATGTTGAGTAAGGTTTTTTTTTTTTACTTATTTTTGCCACAAAATCTTGTTAGCAACGACACTGCGATTTTTGCGGAAGTTACAAATTCACTTCAAATCTCATATAATCACATGAATGATACGCGACTGTAATCACTTACCATAAGACGGACAGTCTGCTTGTTTGTCAATATATCACATAAAACATATCGATGGAAATATTATACACACACTCTTTCCTTTAATCGCCATGTTTACAGTTCGAAAATTCAAAGGCAACTTAGAATACAAAACAAAAAGATAACCCACAGCAATAAGACGACAGTAGCAAGTCCAGGAGACGTATTTTTGAATCATTAGACGTGAATTTGGAATTCGAATTGTATCGTGCGCGAAATTAGTTTCTACTGCTTACAATTTTATAGATTTATGAATCACTCGAATTCAGTGTTGTCATTAAAAACAAATTCTTAATTAAATTCCGTTTCACGCAGAAAAATTCAAAATCACAACAACAAAAACAACAAACCGGCGATGACCCGCACGTGAAACGGATCACTGTCAAGGTCACGTCAGCGTTGGATATTCTACTAGTAGAAATCAAAAACGAGTGGGTTGAACCACTCGTTGCACAACGCACGAAATGAAAGTTCAGAAACAGTGAATTCGGTAATTCGTATACGAATCTCACGATTTCGAATGCGAATTGGTTTTCTATTGTTTCAAAAATTCGTCTCCAGTAAGTAACCACGCGCTAATCAATAAATGAACACATCTAAGAATACTTTAATGAAATATTTACGACTCTGTCATGTGTTTAGAGGTCAGTAAATTGAATGTTTATTTGGGTCTAAAGCGATGTATTGTTTCGCTATTGAGAGTGTTGCAATACCAGAACAACAATGTAAACCAACTAAACGTTTTAAAGAGTTATTCATTAAAAAGAAGTTCGCTACAAGGAGTTTATTTTTATTACAATACTTCCATGCACGTTCGTCGGTTACTGGCATACTTGATCTGGCCTTGTTTCAATATATACCTATTTGGTCCACATATACATTTAATTCCATACATATATTTATTTAAAAAATACTAAGAAATAAGAAAAGTGCATGTTTATTTTTTTTTTTATTTCATGTAAGTCGGGGCTGATGTGCATCACTGCGACCTATTAAGATCTATTGTGACCAGCCTCCTATGTAGGTTCTATGTAGGCCCTACAGTAGCTCCCTTAACTGGGCACTGACCAAGAAAGATAGGATGTTCCCAGTTCGGATTGTTTTTATTTCATCTGGGTCAAGGACGTGTTTCCTCAGGTGTCTGTTTCTTTTGTGAATCAGCGGTTCACAGTAGCACAAGAGGTGTATTGGTGTTTCACGCTCTATTTCGCAGACTCTGCATGTGTCAGTGTCCTTAAGTTTCATGTTGTGAAGATGTCTATTCAACTTGCAGTGGCCGGTCAAAGCCCTAACCATCACGCTCAAGTTACTCCTGTTAAGCTTTAATAGGTCGTCAGTGCGTTTGCGAGAGTATGGTTCGATTAGTGCTTTTGAGTGTGTCATCCCGGACGTACTGTGCCAGTCTGCTTTCGCCTCGTTAAGAAGGCGAGTTTTCAGGTATTGCATGGCCTGGTTCTTTGAGATACCACAGATAGGCTCTGGGCCGAACTGTATTCCTTGAGCCCCAGCCCTGGCTAGTTCATCGGCCTTCTCATTGCCGGTTATTCCAGAATGACCTGGCACCCATTTGAGAGTGATTTTGTTCTTTTCTCCCAGGTCATTGAGTTTTTTCACACAGTCTTTTACTAGCTTTGATTTAAAAAAAGTGCATGTAATGTACAATTTAGAAAATTGAAGCCTAAACAAATGGAGGTGAGAAGAGACACATTTACTTTTCAAACAAGTTCAGTATTATGGCCTGAACAAACGTAATTAAAAAAATGCGAAGCGATAAATTGTATTATTGTTTAATCAAATTATATTATTAATAATCGGAGGCAGCGCGAATACAGCGACCTGTAAATCATTAGCGCGGACTGTTCGTGAGTTATGATGCACCGGTACATTAGGCCGCATTGTTTCCGATTGTAAACACTGTTTGTATTTTTGGAGAGTCGTATTTATTAAATCTGACTATAAATCTACACTGAAAATATATTTTCATTCGCACCATATTTCTTTTTGTATGATTTTGACATTGACGATGACTTACACGACTAAAGTCATTGACTTCTACATGTCGACCCGAAGACTTGGCTGTTATTTGAATTAAGCAAACATTATTTAAAAGTCGCGAAAATAATAAAATATATGATAAGATGTAACAAAATCATGCTTATGCACAGATATAATAAATATATCTGTTTGTTAAATTGTAAGGGGGTAATCTCCGAATCTACTGAACCGATTTTAAAAATTCTTTCACCAATAGAAAGCTACATTATTGCTGAGTATCATAGGTTATATAAAAAAAAATAAGAAGGCTTTTACGTGGTAGTCCGTTTTGCAAAGAGAATCGGAGAAAAAACGATCGAATGAAAGCGTTTCTTACGAACGCCGCCTTAACTATGAAAGATATATTTTTGAGTTCTAGAGAAAAGACGTGGAGTTTGAAAATGCCAACAAAAAAGTCAACGACAGTATATGTTTAACTTTTATATTTAAGTTACAAAAAGTAGTTTTTTAATTACAGTTAGAAATTAAAACTTAACATCATCATCATCCTCTTGCCCATTTCTTCTTCTTCCATTCCTCTCTATCAGCCGTCATTTCCATGCTTACTCCTTTCATTCTTATATCATTCTTCACACAATCGATCCATCTTTTCTTCGGCCTTCCTCTGCCCGTATATCCCTCCACTTTCATATTCAACATTCGTTTTGTGACATGACTTTCATCCCTCCGCATCACATGTTCAAACCATGCTAATCTACTTCCTCTCACTTTTTCTACCACTGGCGCTACTTTCAGGCTTCCTCTTATGTACTCATTCCTTATCTTATCCATCCTTGTCACACCAAACATCCATCGTAACATTCTCATTTCATTTGTATGCAATCTATTTTCATCCTTCTTCTTGAAAAAAACTAAAACTTAACACTCTACTAAAAAAGGGTTATCTCCTTATGTGTGTTCTATATAATAGGTCTATAATAGGTTGTGTTCTGAAGAATTGTTTGACATGATGCCCACGGCCACTTTCTATCATTGCACCGCTCGCCATCGACAGGGAGTTCATGCCCACACACTGGAACCTAAATGGTCCAGCACAGTGCGGTTCCAAAGGAATTTCCTCCCGCGTACACTTCGTTTGTGGAATGAGCTCCCTGCCGAGGTTTTCCCGCAGGGCTACAGTATGGGGTTCTTCAAAAGGGAAGTAAATAGGTTTTTGAAGGGTCGTCAACGCGCAGGTGACACCCCTGGTATTGCAAGTGTCCATAGGCTACGGTAACCGCTCACCATCAGGCGTGCCGTTTGCCACCATCGTGGTATAAAAAAAAACAAGGATTATTAATATTACGCCGAACGAAGCGTGCCCACTTCGTTGGGTCAGCTAGTGTTAAATAAATAAGTGTGATGAATTAGTTACATACCTAGCTATCATCATCCGAGGGCCTGCCCCCAGCGCGGGCTCGAATCAAGTCTAACTATATTAGGGCGATTAGGACATAGTTAACCACGCTGGCCCAGTATTGATTGAAAATTTGTGTATACATATTTCCTCACGATGTTGTCCTTTAAAGCATAAGCATCAGTTAAATGAAGATATGAAATTCGTAAAAAGAAAAAAACACATGGATATATGGCATCGATTCCGGGCTTCCCGACCCGACGACCCTGTGCTCTCACCACACCGCCAGTGACGCTCTTGTATCTAATTAAACATTAGTACACAAACATTTATCTCAATCTATTGAGAATAATTTAATTTGATTTTCAAGACACTTCCTCATAAAGTGGCTCTAATCCCATGGCAATTAGGCACATAATGACACCTATAATCAAACTGTGACTTTTTCATTACTATTATTCACGAGTGAGTAATAGTTTTTTTTTAAATATTATTGGTTACGCTTACATTTGCGCTAAAAAGCTATCCGCGAAAAGCCCAAAAAAAAGAAACCTCATTTTTTAGTCTATGGCCGATGCGCGCGCATAGGAAAATGAATTAATTTTTCCCGCCATTACGAAGTTTATTAGTCTATGGCCGATGCGCGCGCATAGGAAAACTGATTAATTTATCCCGCCATTACGAAACATTTTTCACAACTCGTCCGTTTTCTCTTTTGAAGTTATTTAGTTAGTTATTAATTAAGATGTCTGCAAATACAATTATGAAGAAAATGGTTTTTTATTTAAGTATTATTTTATTCAGCAGTGTGTTGAAAAACGTTGTATGATACACGTATGTATTGATGATTACCGTCCTCGGCTCCTTAAGACCCTCGCCTGACGGCTCGGGCCTCAATGCGCCTCAGCGGTAATCACCAACATTACACACTTGTACCATAATGTACTATTAACCTAAGACTAAGTTTTCGATCGTTCGTGTTCTTTTTATAACAAATAAAAGTTAAATATTGATAATGCAGTATTCGTGACTCATAGTGCTCCATGTTTGTTGTTTTAAATACGATGTTATTTCTTAAAATGTTTAGCGATAAACATGTTTTAGTAATTAACTAGAAGCTTCACTGGTGTATGATAAATAATTTTATATATAGCCTTTAAGTAAAATGTTTACTATTTATTTCCGAAATATATATCCATACTAATATTATAAATGCGAAAGTAACTCTGTCTGTCTGTCTGTCTGTTCCGCTTTCACGCCAAAACTACTGAACCGATTTAAATGAAATTTGGTACACAGATAGTCTAGAGCCTGAGTAAGGACATAGGCTACTTTTTCATACAAAAAAGGTTGTAAAGGATTGTAAAAGGTTGAAAGGAGGGATAATACGTTGTATGAAAATATTGTTAAAACCACTGAACCGATTTAATTGAAATTTGGTACACAGATAGTCTAGAGCCTGAGAAAGGACATAGGCTACTTTTTCATACAAAAAAGGTTGTAAAGGGTTGTAAAAGGTTGAAAGGAGGGATAATAGGTTGTATGAAAATATTGTTAAAACCACTGAACCGATTTAATTGAAATTTGGTACACAGATAGTGTAGAGGCTGAGAAAGGACAGAGGAAGGTTGAAAGGAGGGGGTGAAAGGTTGTATGGCAGTATTGTTAAAACATATCCTTCCTGTGGGAAATTCGAATATAACGCGGGCGAAGCCGCAGGCGGAAAGCTAGTATAGATATAAAATAAAAATATAAACATACCGACATTGCAAATCGAATAAAATGTTATAAAATAATCTATATATTACCCGCTACACCACATTATATGACTTGAGAAATAAGTATTTCTGAATTGCAATAAATCTGCATTACCGAACGCATACTAAACCGTTCGAATATCTCAAGATTAAGACAAAGCGGTTTCCAGTCCGATTGGAATTAATTTGGAGTGGTCGCGGTCCATGGGAGATGTACGGAGCAATAAAACCTGGTCGGAACACAAATCTCCCAGCAGCACGCCCGCTATAAACAAGTGTAACCAGATTACCGCCGGCCGGCCGGTCCGGCGACGGTGCGCCGCCTCGCTGTAACTCGAAACTACTGGTGTGTAATTTGATAGACTTGCTGCGTGATAGATAAATGTCTATTTTTATATACAAAGAAATTTCTTGCCTGTTCTTCTCTAGAAGGCTCTACCAACTTCCGAACAAGTGTGGAGTTAATTTATTTATCTTTATTCATGTGCGGTGTTTGTTATTATATTTTGGTATAGATTTTTGTTTAGTTATTCTGTTATCCAGACAACCTAGGACCAATTCATTTATTCTGTTTCACATATATTCCTTAAATCATAAAAGTGTATTCTATTAATTTGTAATTCAGTTAATACGTTTACTCTACTAAGATAGCGACAGTTGTTGAAGTAAGAGGAAAGATTTGTATTTTTATATGTAACGAATAAACTCAAAAAGTACTGGACCGATTTTAATAATTCATTCATCAGAAAGCTACATTATCACTAAGTAACATAGACTATATTAAGTACTAGATTACTATAGAAATCTTTAGAAATTCTTATTAAAACCAACCGAAGGTGTAAAAAAATTAGCCATTAAAATATGTCTTTCATCGCATACGCTGCGAAGAGTAATCTACCCGTGCGCTATAAATTAATAAGACAGAAGACAGTGCTTAGTATCTCTCTGGTAAAGAATATAAATATATTAAACATAGATTCTATAAAATAGCCCACTATCGGATTTCTGTAATTAATTTTACATAAATTCGATAGTGGGCGAAGCAATACTCCAGCGACTCTAC
This sequence comes from Scirpophaga incertulas, assembly GCA_036419045.1. NCBI lineage: Eukaryota > Metazoa > Arthropoda > Insecta > Lepidoptera > Crambidae > Scirpophaga > Scirpophaga incertulas. Next base: position 502,063 of record CM071644.1, on the reverse strand, counting down.
AATAATCGTTACTGAAAGCTCTATTTCCCTTTAACACTAACGATAGAGTTTCCGATTGGGTAGAGCTGTCTATTCAGGGGTGCTGCTCAGTCGTTGCTTCGCTCGCTCTACCTGCGGGTCAGTCTAAATATTCTAATGCTACGCTCACTTACTCGCTGAGTAACCAGTACCTTATCTGGAGGTTTATTTCACGCCTTGTGCACTACAAGTACAAGATATTGACTCATGTTTTCGATTTTCTTATAATACAAAATCAATCAAAATAATCTTTATTCAACATAGACCTTTACAGGCACTTATTGACATTAACAAACAAAAAAAAAAGCTTAAAAAAAACAAAAACCTTGTCCTAAACGTACGAATAAGGAAAAAAAAATATTGACTCGACACCTGTTCGGAAATTGGGAGAGCCTTCTCGAGAAGAACAGGCAAGAAACTCTGAAGGTCTATTTTTTATCTCCTCTTTTCAATGTTAATAATTATAATTATAATAATATAATATAAAATACAATATAGTATAAGATACAATCATACCTAATATGATAACAGTCGTTATGTATGTTTACATACACATATAAAAATAATACAATATTATAAATAATGTTGTTACCAAACATGGCTCTATGAATAGTGCCCCTATTCCCAATAGTGTGATCATTTAGATAGTCACTTACTTTATTAATAATCTTTACTCATGAGTGTCTTTTTGATATGGATTTTAAATTTATATAAAGGCAAATCAATGACACTTTGCGGAAGCTTGTTAAACATAGATATACATTTCCCCAAGAACGAACAGCTAGTTTTATGGAGTCTGAACATTGGAACGGCAAGTTTATTTTTGTTTCTAGTATTCACATTATGTAGATCACTGTTTTTATTGAATTATATTAAGGTATTATTCAACATTTGAACATTGGTGCTATTATTATAAATTATACTTGCTTAAATTAGGAAAGGAATGAATGACAAAATAAATATAATTATTATAAATTGGCAAATAAAATTCAGTCATATACAATGAATTTATTAAGATCAACATTGTCACGATTCTATTTAAGTACCAGCATTTAAAAACTATAAAATCTTTTTCGACCGGCTTGCACCCCGACTTATGTTTTAAATAAATTGATTGCTAAATAAAATTTAAGTAAATTCATTCTTAACATAAACATACAATTTAAGCTTTCTTTTTAAGCTTCCTTACATTAATTTAATATAATTTTTCAATATACTAGAGTAAGTATACGTATAAAAGTATAAATAACAAATATAATGTTGTTAACACGCTCATACAAATTAGGCGAGTTTGACAAATCGTGACCACGTGATTAAGGTGAGTGTAGTTGTCGCAGGTACACTGTTATTTCTAAAATATTCTTGTTTCTATGTTTCTATACTATTATTATATGTTATACTATAATGTGTACATTTATTCTGTATAAGATGATGATAAAAACCAGCCAAGTGCGAGTCGGACTCGTCTAAATAAAAGGTTTTCTTAATTCTTTATTATATTTGAGTTGATTGAATGAAAGGTAAAATGCGGTTTGCCATTTATGACGTATTAAAAAAAAAACTAATTATTAGATCTCGTTCAAATCAATTTTCGGTGGAAGTTTGCTTATATTATTATTATAAATAAATAAATTCATTTATTTGCGTAAGCATGGTATACAAGTTGTCTTATGATTATATTATTGATCAAACATGTTTAGCTAATCTCATAGCATGCAAATGTTTTACTATTACATAGATGTGTTTAGGTTCAAAAATTCTTGGGCGCTATAAATATTAAATTTACAGAATTTTCCTAATACATAGACGTGTTTAGATTTAGAAATTCTTGGCCGCTATAAAAATTAAATTTACACAGCCATTTATATAATTCCTTTTTAAACGATATGATATTATAGTTTTTATGTCTTTTGCGATTTTATTATAAATTCTAATACACATATTTAGAACACTTACTATATTTTGCTGATCTCGGAAAATCATCCAAGATAAGCCTACCTGGATCTCGACAATTTCTAGGAAATTTATCACATGCAGTTTTAAAAAGATACTCCTGTCTTTTCACAAACACACACACTTCATAAATATACTCGTATAATGATGGTAGCGGTAACAAACCAAGTTCTCTAAATATCGGCCGACATGACATCCATATATTGCCCGAATACACTTTTTCTGTGCAATAAACACTCTATTGTGGTCAGTACTATTACCCCATAAAATCAATCCATAGCGCATAATTGATTCCACGTATGCATGATAAGTAGACATTATTACATTTATCATTCCCTTATTGTAGAAGTTACCGGGATGGGGTCAGACATTTTTCCACTTTGAAAGCGCCTCTCGCGCAAACTATTCAGTTTAGAAAAAAAAATGTTAGAAACCTCAATATCATTTTTAAAGACCTATCCATCAATACCCCACACGTATAGGATTGATGAAAAAAATAATATAGTTACAGTTCTAAGGAAGGGAAACCCCAAAAATTTATTGTTTTTTTTTCTATTTTTGTATGAAAATCTTAATGCGGTTCACTGAACACATCTACTTACCAAGTTTCCACAGTATAGCTGTTATAGTTACGGACATACGGACGGACAGACATGACGAATCCATAAGTGTTCCGTTTTTTGCCATTCAGCTAGGGAACCCTAAAAATATGTGTATATTCTTGATCGCATGGACACGACTTGTTGTTGGTTACGTTTTGCGTTGGTTTAACGTTACTTCCTCGCGATAATTAATGGCGTTTGCTAACGTGTTTTGTGTCTATTATTCAAAGAACTGTTTGTCCAGTTGTCGGGCTTTTAATTGTATCCCGCTGAGTGCAGGATTAACAATTAAACCTATTGTTTACAACAATATATTGTAGCAGCTATCGCCGGTTGATTTATTTGTAACATTGTTTAATAAGTGCAGTTGAAGTAGAGATCCGTCAGTAATTTTAGTATTTCTTGATGTGAAACGTCTTTGAAATCGCGCCGAAACATACGGGTACCAGGTTTCAAAATCAAAATCAAAATCAAAATAATATTTATTCAACATAGACCTTTACAGGCACTTATTGACATCAACAAACAAAACAAAAAAAAAGCTTAAGTAATAAAAAAAAAACAAAAACCTTGTCCGTACGTACGAATAAGGAAAAAAAAAGAAAAAAATATATTGACTCGACACCTGTTCGGAAATTGGGAGAGCCTTCTCGAGAAGAACAGGCAAGAAACTCTGAAGGTCTATTTTTTATCTCCTCTTTTCAATGTTAATAATTATAATAATATAATATAAAAATACAATATAGTATAAGATACAATCATACCTAATACGATTACAGTCGTATGTATGTTTACATACACATATAAAATAACAACAATATTATAAATAATGTTGTTACCAAACATGGCTCTATGAATAGTGTCCCTATTCCCAAATAGTGTGATCATTTAGATAGTCACTTACTTTATAATAACCTTTACTCATGAGTGTTTTTTGATATGGATTTTAAATTTATATAAAGGCAAATCAATGACACTTTGCGGAAGTTTGTTAAACATAGATATACATTTCCCAAGAACGAACAGCTAGTTTTATGGAGTCTGAACATTGGAACGGCAAGTTTATTTTTGTTTCTAGTATTCACATTATGTAGATCACTGTTTAAAAAGGGGACCGTAACGAAAAGGTCTATTTTTTTTATAGGATAGAACAGCAAACGAGTGAACGGATCACCTGATGGTAAGCAATAACCGCTGCCCATGGACACCCGCAACACCAGAGGAGTCACAGATGCGTTGCCGGCCTTTTAAAAGGGAATAAGAGGAATAAGGGTAATAAAGGGGAAAGGGGGGTTGGGCTTCCGGTACCCTCACTCACTCGGCGAAACACAGCGCAAGCGCTATTTCACGCCGGTTTTCTGTGAGGCCGTGGTATCACTCCGGTCGAGCCCAATTCGTGCCGAAGCATGGCTCTCCCACGGTAAAAAATATCTATATCATCGTACCTTAATAATTAAAAAACTATTAGTCTTAGAAACAAAAATGTGGTGTGAATATTTCACTTATATAGTCAGCTCGCTGTTGTGACATTGATTTTTTTATTAAAATACTTAAAACACCGTCAATCTTGTTTTTATTTCAATCTTTTACTTTTTAGCTGAGATTTTAGTCGTTGGAGCATTGGCAGCGAAGCAGGTAAGCGCTGGTGAAAATTCGATCATTTTTTGTTTTTCAAACACACAATGATTGTGATATGGTAGACAGGATTGTGCTTTATTGTTATTGCATTTTTAAGTTTTGCCTTCGTTTGTTTATCTGTGTGTATTTGTAGGCCGAATTTAATATTCTGTTTATTACCATTTTTTTGACATAACATTTAACATTTATAATATATATATATATATTTTATAAGTATATTTGTTACACTTACACCAATGAGCCTAGCCCAAACTAAGCTCTATAAGGCTTGGGCTATGGGATCTAGGGTAACGCATAGACACACATATATTATACATATATATTTTTGATAGAAATATATATTAACAACCGTGACTAAGGTACAATTGCTCGCATTCATCACACAAATATCTGCCCCCACCGGGATTCGAACCTGGGATCTCAGAGATGGTGACACCTTGATACCGGTGTACTAACCTCTTGACTATAGAGGTCGTCAATTTAAATTTAAAAAAAAACATATTTGATATGATGATTTAAAAATTAATAAGATATTTGATAGAAGTCAGAATAAATAAAAATATTTTAAATTGTCAAATAAAGTTCAGACAGTGTATCTATTTAAGTTAGCGTAAATCAAGTTCATCAATTAATATTATTTGATTTTATTAATTATTGGTTGCAAAACTTTTTAAAATCATTCTATTTGTTTTTACTGGCACGCTACATATTTTCATTTTTAAAAACAAAACACATGCGCTGTCACTTTTTATTCCCTCTAATATGGGGTTGGGTTTGAACGTCAAGAAAAAACAAAAGAAGATCAACACACAAGAAAATTTTCTCTAATGGCGCGCATGCAAATTATATAACGCAGTAATTAAAAGAAAATGTGGAAAGTTCATGAAAATCTAAAGAAAAACGTTCAAGGGGTAAGCTTAGCAATATTTATTATATGTTTTCATTTGTAATTTATGGTAAAAGAACAATTCTTACTTATCTCTTACATTGATATTTTAACTACCAGACGCCGGCAAACAAATTTAAAAAACCAGCGACCTAAAATAACTACATATTTAAACTACATTAAGTAGAATCTTATATTATATTAAACTCTTTATTGCACATAAAAATTTCACAGGAAATAACATTAAATATAAAATATGTACATAGGTGGACTTATCCCTAATAGTGATTTCTTCCAGCCAACCTAACTGGGGATTTAGTCATAAAATTGCGGATACTACTTAAAATGCAATCAACAAAGTATAGAAAATTTACACTACACAAAACAAAACAAAACTAATTACTTTCCTTAAAAAATACTAACTACGTCTATTACTATAAATACATAAATAACAGTATATATAACAATAATATATATTAATAATCATATAATATATATATACATACACACATACAGATATCTATAAATATATATACATATTAACATACCTACAATATAAACATGACTAATTAATTGTTCGACTCAAGTTGCGATAAAAAATGCTCTTTCAGTCTAACTTTGAAGGTTTCCACAGATCGACTATCACGAATACTCTCAGGCAACTTATCCAAAGTTACTACCGAGGAAGAGTTACTTAACAAATATATTCACGGTTTTGTTTGTTAACCAGCCTTTAAAGACTATAAAATGTTTTTGCCAATGTCGTGGAACAAATTTAATATTTTAGTACAGAGTAGGCCAGCGTATGAATCGATAAAGTCCGGGCCATTAGCGGGTGGGCCGCGCCGCCAGCCCCGCCGGCACGTGCGCCCTCCATTTAATCAATTCTGGAAGCTATGCGATTTGTCACAAACAATGTGACTTTTCTAACAATATGGAATACACTGTCTAATTACATTTGCAATGCGGAAGACCTACTGTTTAAAAAATATTATAAACGCCAACGATTGAATGGACGGATCTGTGTTACTCTTTCATGTAAAAACTACTCAATGGATTTTAATGAAACCTTACGTACGTAAGTAATATAGCTTATCGATCATAATGCTACCAGTCCATGAGAAGGTAGTGTTACTCCTGGCCATGGAGCAGTTTTGTAATGACGAATTTAAAGATGTAGTTAGTAATCAGAGGTTGGTAAGAAATAGAGATATTGATAAGCTTATAGTACCTAGTTTTACAAATTATTATGGTCAATGATGTAGGAAATATTTAGTGCCAAAAATATAATCAAAAAATCAAAATAATCTTTATTCAACATAGACCTTTACAGGCACTTATTAACGTCAACAAAACAAAAGAAAAAGCTTAAAAAAAAAAACAAAAACCTTGTCCGTACGTACGAATAAGAAAAAAAAAAAATATTGACTCGACACCTGTTCGGAAATTGGGAGAGCCTTCTCGAGAAGATCAGGCAAGAAACTCTGAAGGTCTATTTTTATCTCCTCTTTTCAATGTTAATAATTATAATAATATAATATAAAAATACAATATAGTATAAGATACAATCATACCTAATACGATTACAGTCGTATGTATGTTTACATACACATATAAAAATAATACAATATTATAAATAATGTTGTTACCAAACATGGCTCTATGAATAGTGTCCCTATTCCCAAATAGTGTGATCATTTAGATAGTCACTTACTTTATAATCACCTTTACTCATGAGTGTCTTTTGGATATGGATTTTAAATTTATATAAAGGCAAATCAATGACACTTTGCGGAAGTTTGTTAAACATCAACAGCTAGTTTTATGGAGTCTGAACATTGGAACGGCAAGTTTATTTTTTGTTTCTAGTATTCACATTATGTAGATCACTGTTTTTATTGAATATATATTATAGTTTCTATATACAAAAACTAAATTATCATATATATATATTGACTAGCTAAAGTTAAAATATTAATTTCTTTGAACAATTCTTTTAGGATATATAATGATCTATCTGACCTAGTACGCAAAAGTGTTACGAAAAAGAAATTTAAGTAATGTTCTTCTTGCTAAAGTAAGAAATACAATACAGTAGTTCTTTAGTAAGTACTCGTAGATAATATAATAATTTAATTCATTAGTATGGTAGTCTAGTGTTTTATGTTTAGTCGCGTTTCGATTAAAGTGTTTAATTAAAATGGAGTTTCGTCTGCCAACAAACCGCATTGTGGTTTGGCAGAAGTATTGTAATAGTATACTATAAGCTTTAATCTATACATATAATAAGACAGTAAAAATATTTTGTCTGTACATTTAGTATTTTTGACTGAAATGGATAAAAAAATTTTTTGGAATTTTTTGTCTGTCTGTCTGTCTGTCTGTATGTTTGTTCACGTTTATCTCCGAAAGTACTGAACCGATTTGCTTGAAACTTTCACTATTTGCTTTGTTTTAACTCAGAATAATATCTAAACTTTGTTTCATCAAAATCGGTTCATTAAAAAAAAAGTTATCGTCATTTTAATGAACTCAAGGCATGATAATATTGCGTATTATAATGTACACCATTCTTACATAAGTTACATGGGAAATTTAAAATCTAAAGACAATCCATCATCATGATACAATACATACATAAGATAACGTCTTTATCCCCTGCGGGGTAGACAGAGCCACAGGTTATAAGACCCAAAGGCCACGTTTAGCATGTTCGTGGGCAGTGAGATGGAACAGGGAACCAAAATACGATGAAACGAAACCAGTTCAACTCGAAATTTACGCAGACGAAGTCGCGGGTAACAGCTAGTATTGAAATAAAAAACCAAATTAAAAAAAAATAATCAGAATAACGCATAGGCTACAATTAATAATAGCGGTAGAATCGCGAAATCGCACCCCGTCATGTGCCCCGCATGGGCCTAGAGAACTCAGGTTCTGAGACTCAGGGTCTGAGAGGACCAGCCACCCAGCTGGTCCTCTCAGACCGGAGAGCACACATGGCCGCGCCTAGCCAGCGCAGTGTCACGGTGCATAAGGTGCATTTCCCCTCTAAAAAAAAGGCTACAATTTATAAGTTTTTTTAGAGGGGAAATGCACCTTTTGCATGCATGCATGCATTTATAATTTAATACAACACAACATTTTCCTCAAGCTATCACAATGTAACACGCTTTTATTTATAAATAGGGACTATGATAAAGAGGGGGGACGAGATTGAATAATTATGTATGGTGAAAAGTTTTAGTGTTAAAATTAAATAAATTTGTACAATATGGAATTATTTTGTCCTAGACGAAGACGCTTATTTTTCGTTAAAGGTTACAATCAAGTTACAAAGTGTTATACTTCTTTTTAGAGTTAATTTATTTCTAACTTTTTAGTTCATTTTATTTTTAACTTTTTGTTTATTTATAAACAAATAATAAAAGCTTGTTTTTAAAAAGGTATTTTTTTCTTTAATTTTATTTTTAACTTTTTAGTACACTCTACAGTCTTGTTGAGAACAAGCCCTTTCATTTGATACCCATATTGTAGGAACGAATAAAAGAAAATTATCCGCCATTTTTGGCGTTCCGCCGTATTGGATTAAGAGTGACGTAACATTATTTTTTCCTAGTTATTCTTGGCAAGCCCTTTTATTTGATACCCATATTGTAGGAGTGCATTAAAAATAAGTGGTCCGCCATATTGGATACGCCGCCATGTTGGATTTAGAATGACGTCACACAGTTAATCATGCATTGTCATCCGAACTAAACGTGTATACCAAATTTCAGCTCAATCGGAAACCGGGAAGTGGATCAAATTTAAGTTGCAAGATTTGATTACAGAACGACAGAACGGGACAGGTGAAAGTAAATAAAAGCTTGTAAAAAGGCTACAATTTATAAACGTACTAGCTTTCTGCCCGCAGCTTTGCCTGCGTGGATTTCGGGATTGGGTCTATAGAGGGTTAAGGGTCATAGCTTTTGCCCACGGCTACATATGCGCGGAAGTCGGTTTATGGCGCGAAGGTTTTATCGCGCTTCCCGTGGGACTATCCGTTTTTCCGAGATTAAAAATACCGCAAAACCTTGCTCAAGAATCACTCTATCTATTGGTGAAAACCGCATGAAAATCTGTGCAGTAGTTTTTGAGCGAAGCCTTTATTGCGCATCCCATGAGATCTGTCGATTTTTCCGGGATAAAAATTAGCCTATTATTTAATCCGAAGTTTTATCTTTACGTTTGCAAAATTTCAAAGCAATCGATTCAGTAGTTATGGCGTGAAAGCGGAACAAACAAACAAACTCACGTTCCGATTTATAATATTACTAAGGATACGCTACTTTAATATAAGATACACGAAGCACTAATCCTGCGCAGAAGAATTTACTAGTAACGCACCCTGCATTATCAGCAAAGTCTCAGAAGCTAGGGATGGAATCTCGGCTGGAGGAAATGGCATCGGGAACGTATATATCAAAGTTTTAACAGGTTTACTTTCTTGATTGTTAAATAAATTATAAAACACTTTATTAGCTACAAAATATTTACAAAAAAAAAATCTTTAATATCTTAATTCTAAAAGAATCTCTCAGGTACGTAAAAACCCAATAACTTTAAAAGTAATTCTGCCAATTTATTAGCCCGCGAAGGCCCGATATCTGGGACACATTAACCCTAAACAGCCGAGACCCTGGAGTCCCAGTGTTGGTACGTCCACAGGGACCATTGTGTCGGTAATGTTATAATGAAATTGATTAACACGACGAGTTCCCTTAGGGATAAGCTTGGGGCCCGGGACTCGCCGCGTTGTTGCAAAATTAATTATATGTTATGCCGTTATAATGCGTTGCATTCTGGCTGCACGAGCGGCAATTGAGTGGTGTCTAAACATTATTACAATATTAAACAATTAGTAAGCATGTAAAGTTATTTTCTTGTCTTTTAATTATTACATAGAATGTATTCTATGTAAAATGTAACTTTTTTTTTACTAAAGCTAACCTACAATAAAACTAAAAGTTTTAATCGAATAGTTGATTTCGTTGAATCTACTTTAAACTATGATTTTAAAACTGTTTAGATAAAAAAATATCTTATTAATAACTGGTAAAGTGCTACATAATTGCGACAGCGACCCACTTATGTGTCTGGACGAACATACTTGAACCAAATAGGATAGGGCAGTAAACGAGCAAACGAATCACCTGATGGTAAGCGATAACCGCTGCCCATAGACACTCGCACCACCAGAGGAGTCACAGATGGATTGCAGTTATCGGCCACTTGGCAGTTAACTCGTTCATTCTCAATCTTAAGTCATTATTTTCCAAATCTTTTAAATAGTGATTCAAGAATAAATTGAACAGTCACGCTGAGGTTACACATCCCTAATCTACTATTTAATAAATAAATAATTCAATCATTATTATGTCCAATTAGTGTTGATTGATTAATTCCAATCAAAATTGGAACTTCAAGTTAGACAAAGGTGCCAGTCGGGTGGCGGCACCGGATCGCTCGCGGTGCCAGCGCTGGTTCCGCTCGCATTGTTCCCTAATTCGCCAGCGATTAATAAACTAATGTCTTCATCGGTCACGAACTGCGTGACGCTTGGGGTAATCGAGTCATTGTTTGAATTAATCAATCAGAGCACAAATCGAGTTTAATGGCAATCAAATTGTCATGAATCGTCATTATCGAAGCTTGCATCCATTTCCACAGAGGGAGACGAGCCCACTTATATTAGGACTGATAAACGTATATATATATATATATATTATATATATATATATTATATATATATATATAATATATATATATATATATATATATATATATATATATATATATATATATATATAATATATATATTAAAATTCAAATTCAAAATCATTTATTCAGTCTGGGCTGTTACAAACACTTGTGAATGTCGAAAAGCTACGCCATCGGTTCGCAAATCTACGGCGGGAGACCTTGTACTGAGAAGAACCGGCAAGAAAGGGTACGTGGAGCTGGTTATTTTCGAGAACAAACTTATGTAAGGATTACTTAAATAAAAACAAAGCTTGAGTTTAATGACTTTTTAATATATAAATACTTAGTTTTTAATGACTCAATAGTTACTTACGCTGTCAAATATTTTGACTTTAGCAAATAACACGATAAAAACATAACTTTTATAGATAGTATATAAGCTGTAAAGGTTGCGTTCAGACTATTTATCTTAATTAGATCCAATTGGCTGCGCCATGTCATATTTGGAACTAAAGCAGATGACGGCAACCAAAGACGGTATCGAGCTATTTCTTTATTTCAATAAAATATATCCCAACAATGATAAATTACTACCTCCCACTGCTCGACAGTGTAGCGGCTACAATTATATATGTAGTTTTTCAGGGAATCGCGACAAATCTACAATAGCCACAAATATATATATAATAGCCACTAAAAGATGTCAAAATGTTAAGTTATGTTTGGAAACAAACGCTTAGAGCAGATGAAAAAGTTTGTGCAGCTGGGATCTATGTTTACAAGAGATGGTATAAGTATGAAAGACGAGTAATGACAGGAAACAGTTGATGGGGTATAAATGATGACGATCCTCATTGTCAGTCAGACTTTGTCAAAAAGGCGCGTTTCGCTGCGAATAGACGTATGCTGGTCCCTACGCTTATTTATGGGAATAATGCTGAGTGGAGAGAGTTCTGAGAGGAATGACTAGAGTGACGAGAAAGGACAAACTGTGAAATAGTGTGATAAGGAAAATGTGCAGTGTGAAAGAAGATGTAGTGATAAAAATCAAGAAGGGTATGTTTAAATGGTTTGAAAACGTAGAATGGATAGATGAAAGAAATTTATAAGGCAGATATGAATGGATCAGTTGGTAGGCGATGACCTAGACTAATGATGGAAAAAACGTATCTTTGTTGAGATTGGCTCATTTGTATTCGGATCAGTACAAAGATTCGAATCAGTAAAGTGCTTCATTTGCATCTTTTGTATCAGTGACTCCGAACCGATTAAATCGGTAAAAGTCACTGATACAAATATTCTGATATCTGATAGATGATACAAATACATTGATATAAATATTGTTATTGATTCATAAAAAGAGTAAAACTGAGTGACAGATTGTAATAATGAAGTGATTAGAAAGAAATGTGGTTTGAAAGAGGATATCGTGACAAGAATATATATATATAACTTTTTGTTACTTGTATCATAATAAATTATTGCTAGTTTTTAAATGATTGTATGCGCGTGTCTTGCGGTTGTTTTTTTTTTTTTTTGTTGTGCTATTTACACGGGTACCTGTTTTTGGTAATTTGTACGCTTTTTGTGGCTTAAGGGTAGTCATACTCTCATTAAAATCTCTTCGGCAGTGTCGTGTGAGGCGGGTCGTTACGTTCCCTAAAACATGGTTGAGCGAAGCGATGGCTGTTTCATGCGTCATGCTCGTGAACGGGTGCTGCGAGCGGAGATGAGTCTGCTCTTTGCTATACTGGATACTACTCGTATTTATTATAATTTTAATTAACTGTAATATATTCTTTTAAAACTGTATGACACGGCATTCCTAATATAGGCATGTTTTCAAAATTTTTTTTATTAATTATATTATGTAATGGAAAGTGACTTCATGAATTATCAATATTGAAGTCATTTTCCAAATTGACGACTCTGTATCTATTTAATACAGGAAAAAAAAAAACAGCCCTTGCTGAGTTTCTTGCCGGTTCTTCTCAGTACAAGGTCTCCCGCCGTAGATTTGCGAACCGATGGCGTAGCTTTTCGACATTCACAAGTGCTTGTAACAGCCTAGACTGAATAAATGATTTTGAATTTGAATTTGAATTAGAATAGAGAAAGGGATGCTTGGGTGGTTTGGGCATGTGGAACGGATGGATGAAAGTAGACTGACCAAAAATGATTTATGAAGCTGGAGTGAGTGGAGATACGGGACGAGGAAGACTAGGCGAACATATTTCAAACAAATCGAAAGTGTCCTCAAAAAAGCCAGGTCAGAAGTACCCGCAATCGTCGAGCATGTATGAGGAATGTTATGAAAGTAGATGAAGCGAAAGAGATATGTAAAGACCGTAGCAAGTGGAAAGACGTAATCTCTGCCTACCCCCATGGGAAAAAGGCGTGAGTGTATGTATGTATGTATGTATTGATTCATTTGTATCAGTGACTCTGAGTCAATCTTGTAAGCGTCGCGTATCGAATAAAACCGAGATGTAATTGAGCGATGTGATCCGAAGCGCTCTGACTCTGAACTATTTACTTATCTCAATCGTGCGAACGCCGCGTGCCGATTGAAACCGAGATGCAATTGAGCGAATGATTCATCCGAAGCGCTTTTGAATCAGTGAGTCAGTTGGAAGAACCGACTCACTGTAAAGATTGACACATCTCTAACCTAGACTAACATACTTAGCATAGATGAGATATAATTAGTATATATTTTTTTAAATCATATCACAAAAATAAAAGAATAATAAGCCAACATTATTAATTCGACCTCACAGACATCTCAGTGTCTTCGGCGAGCGGGGCCGCTGGGCGGCGGGCGGCGGGCGGCGCTCGTGGGCGGGCGGGGGCCATTATCAAGTTACTGACGCACCATTTGCCGGCTGCTTTACATAAATGATTTAATAACGATACGGAACAAGCACGACTAAATAACAACATTGATTCAATTTACCGCGAGACGGTCGTAAAGATGCCAGCATTGCGGGTAGATAACCTTTTTAAGCATTGTTTGTGCTCTGAGGTTGGACGACTGATTCAATGGCGCGGTTTTCATTTGATAAAGAGTTGTTCACTTTATTTGCAGTGATTGTGTCGTTTGTCCGCCATTTTGGCGGTATATTTAGATTACGGTAACGCTTATACAACAAATACGGAGGCGACTGATTTTTTTTTTAACTATTTCTAAATAATAGAATAAAATACGCAGTTCAGGTGATTAAAAATGGAATGTATAGTTACGCTAACATATACTCACGAGCTATGGGCAAGTTACTTCTAGATCTAACCAAATAACAGAAAAACTGATTGAATAAGGTTAATTAAATCACTTGGAACTGATCTGGTATGAGCGGAGTTCGGTTTCTGCGTTCACTTTACACGTGAGTTTAGATTCTGGATTCCTCTTGTTCTACACTGAAGAAAACAACACGATCTTGATCGAGAGAACTAGATTTATAAAACTAGATAATTAGATTAGATTTCTTTAAAGAAAAAAATGCTTGGATCAAATTTTTATAATTCCGTATAATATATATTATACCGTGTAATATATGTATATATTTATTGCGTTATTGTATTATTTTGTGATTTTTTAAAGAGAAGATAAAAAATTTAACCTTCAAAGTTTCTTGCCTGTTCTTCTCGAGAAGGCTCTCCCAACTTCCGGACAGGTAACTTTTTTTCTTTGTACGTATCCACGTATAATATTGCATAGCTTTTAACAAATAGACATCAATAAGTGCTTATAAAAGCCCATGTTGAATAAATATTATTGCAACTAATATTATAAATGCGAAAGTAACTCTGTCTGTCTGTTACGCTTTCCTACATACTTAAGCGTCGCAACCGATTTTGATGAAATTTAGTACAGCAGTCTTTAGACCCTGAAACAGAACATAAGCTACTTTTTATTTCGAATAAAGGGATGAAGGGGTTGAAATAGAGGTTGAAGGTTTTTTTTATGTCTGTATGGGATTTCTTAGTTTTAAGAGACAAAACCATGAAACTTTATATTTAACACTTGACAAGAAATCATCAAACATTTGTTCTAGCATTTTTAAAATATCGACCATCTAGGGGTGAAATAAGGGTTGAAAGTTCGTCAAATATCACGTCATAAGAAACAAAACAAACAAAATATTTTTGTACACAACGTGAGGCTGGCCCCTGTAAAAGTCTCTTAGACATAAGGGACCAGGATTGACTAAAACTAAATACACGCCGGCGAAACCGCGGGCGGAAGCTAGTTATTTATATAGCGGGTGCTCAGAATTCAAAGATTCGAAAAATAGTGTGGTTGCACCCCAAACCTCTCGGTTAGAAATGATCTCGAGTAGACTATAAACATAGACATATACTCGTAGACAGCCATGATAAATGTAACTATCTATAAAATGTTTGGTGAAGTATTATTAAAAAGTCTCACACTCTTTAGCGTCATTCAGAGTTAGAGTTAAACGACGCATTCAATCAAGCAAATGTAAGTACGGCGGAGCAAGTTCGCGGGGCCAAGTTCTGGGATTTAATTAATCGAGTCTTCGAGAACCGAATTAATTCGAGTTGGGCGGCAACTATGGTGGAACAATTTGTTCGTCTGCTGCGCGGCTGCGGGCGCGCTGTGTTTGCTCGCATCTACTGACGGGACGGAAATTATAAACAGAATATTTGTGAGCATTCTCTGATATTACTTATTGCCACAGAAATGATTTCGTCTGTCTGTCTGATCAAAATCATGTAACGCGTGTCAATAACTTACATCGTTATTACGGAAAATGTAACGAAGCGGCTCGACCTTATATTTATGATAAGAATAATTCGAGTCTTTTTAAAGAAACACTTACTTCGATCAACGTATAGGCAGAGATTTTATTACAGTAAACGCAAGTTATTACATGTGTCCAGATTGTGTGGCCATTATCCGAGCGGGTGGCCACGCTTAACGTTGTGCAAATGGAGATAGATGTATTTTGCTATCACATTATCAGTTATTTAACTTTTGGATCGACCGCATAAGTAATAGGCGAGGAGAGTTTTTATGAGATCATTATCCGAGCGCTTCTACTCAAACTGTGTAAATAGAGACGGATGTATCCGGCTATCAGATTATCTGATATTAAACTACACTTGAATCAACGTAACCCATAGATGGGGAGAGATTTAATTTCAAGAAACGAGTGACTATTGTGATACAGCTTGTGTGGCCATTAACCGACCCAGAGGCTACGAATAACGTGCAAGTGGAGATAGATGTAGTCCATTATCACATTATCTGGTATTTAACTACATTTAGATCGTTGGCGTAAGTTACAGAAGAGGAAAGGTTTTATTGAACAATAGAGTGGGCTAAATTGTTACTATATCGAGCCAGCTTGTGAGGCCATTAACCGAGCGGCTATCACATTAAGTGGTGTTCAACCACGCTTGGGTAGACGGTGTAAGCTATAGACAAATAGAGGAGAAATTGTCGAATTCTGGATCCGTATACATTATAGTACGAGGTATCAAAACCTATTTCAAAGTTGTTTATTTTAATTCACTTAAAAATGTCTATGTTACCATATTATGTTGCGACGGTGATTTATCATCCATACTCATCATAAGCATATCCTTACCGATAGATTTTGCCATCGTTCCGCGCGACCAAATGTTCACCCTCATCATCTTGACAGTTGTCAGTTCACAACAATGTATTTTCCTGCCTCGTACTACCAAACTTTCTTTCTCTAGCCCTTTTTATTTGGGGTCAGCGCAACATGACTTCCTATTCCACTCTCCTTTATCATTCGCCATTTCGACACTCATTCCTCGCACTACCAAACGGTGGAATGAATTATCCTGCAGTACTTCTGAATGCTGGCATATGCAAACCTTCAAAAAAAGACGGTATTGCCATTTAAAAAGTCGACAACGCATCTGTGCCTCCTCTAGTGCTATCTTTGCACGACGGTAATCGCTAAATATTTCATGATATATTGTTTGTTTGCCATAGAAAACTGCATGGTTTTCTGTGGCTTAATCGGCCCGCTAGCGCCTGTGAGTTAGGAGTCGTACAGGGCTATTGTGATCCGCCCATCGGCCGCGCCGCCTCAGCCTTCACTAAGTTTATTGCGCGGACCTATTACGATATTGACCAGCGGCAGCCATTGTGATCGCTTAATTCTGTGACCTGATCTGCTTACAATTGATCCCTTACTTAATTCGATTGCTTCAGCAAAATCATTCTGGAGTAGGTATTTCGTATCGTTTTGAGCGATACATCCAATAACTTATTATGTGATGTTCAAGAACGTAATTTATTAAACTACGTATGTTTTTATTACGATTGGTCTTATATAGTAAATAAATAATAATATTTCTACACTAACACCAATTAGTTTAGCCCAAAGTAAGTTCAGTAAGGCTTGTGATTTAAGGTAAACGGACAAACATACATATATTATACATATATAAATATTTTTGATAGAAACATATATTAACAACCATGACTAAGGTACGAGAACTCGCATTCATCACACATACATCTATCCATATGTATTATATATGTTCTTTGTATACACTATCGTAACACCCCTGTAGCACCTGAATTTGCAAATAAATGTGATTAGATTTAATATGGTACGTGATGGTAAATAATTAACAATATTTCCTGTCAAATCTAATAACATTTCTATTACTTATGTTGAATAATATTTGATTGGTTATGTTAAATACTAGCGACCCGCCCCGTCTTCACACGGGTGCAATGAAAAAATGGTTATGGTGGGTTATCCGTAAGAGATAGACATATACCATCGCGGACTTTTTTGTTGAACTTTTTAAGGTGGACAATACTGTAGTACATTACTTTGGTCTATCTCGTAGGGTTCAGCCAGCGTTTTTGCAATATAAGCACAAAAAACGTGCTTATTTACGACATCACATTAGAAACCTCTAAGTTTATCAGTGTTTCTACTACATTATGCATGTATTATACATATAAACCTTCCTTAAGAATCACTCTATCTATTTAATCAGCGGATAGCGACTTTGTTTTATACTATGTAGTGATTAAGGTAACAAACAGTCTTATAATAAACTATGAAAATATCAAAAATATATACAAACAGACCTAAAGTACCATTGTTTTCGTTATGACTATTGCAGAGTGTACAGATATGTGATGGAAACCATTATATAAATATTAAACATTAGACATACAATCTAAAACGTAATGAAAAATAAAAAAAAGACTTATCTATAGTTTGTGGAAACAATTACACGCTAGTTTATTTTTGCATACCCCCAGGGAGTCACAAAACACATCTATATTGAATTGCAGTTTATTATAAAAATTACAAGAACGCCGGAAAAAGGTATTTTTAGCATAATTTGTCCGACAGTACGGAACAAAAAAGTGTCTTTTGAACGTGAGGAAGTTCTTTGTAAAAGTTCGACAGAGGCAATATTATTGACGTGACAACGTCTTAAATTAGGTTGCGGCTGGGAGTCACTTATGAAAAAGTGTAACGCTCGGTAACGTTACGATGAGTCACCGAACGAGAGAGAGGCCCGCCGAATGCCTTGCGTCTCTCTCCCACTCAACTATGATCGGTCTGCCGCGCGCGCAGCACTAGAGAATTAGGCGCATTGAATCGGCGCATGCTTGTGTCTCTGTCTTTGTCTTTCTCGAACGTTCTTGGCGTTGGAAAAACAAGAAAGCGTCATAATACAAGTTCACACGTGTGGTTAAAGTATCGTCAGCTGTGTCTGTAGTGAAAATGTGGAGTGCTTAGATTCGTCATTTACAACAACTACAACAATAAAGTAAATAATTGTACACTGATATTTCATTATCGTAAACTATGATTGATTGATTAATTGTTAGATTGACACAAAAGTTGAGAGAAACTGAGTTTTCATTCAATTCCTTGTTCCTATTGTGCAATTTAATTATATTCATATCAATAAATATTCTACCGAGAAAAAGACGTTGTCACGTAAAAATCTTCGCCCGTAAAACCGACTTTACAGGCAACATTTTATTAATAATTTTATACAAAATAACTATTTATTCTTATATAAATGTAATATTAGTACTATTTTCGTTATTTTTTTTTATAGGATAGGGTAGCAAACAAGCAAACGGATCACCTGATGGTAAGCGATAACCGTTGCCCATGGACACCCGCAACACCAGAGGAGTCGCAGATGCGTTGCCGGCCTTTTAAAAGGGAATAAGGGGGCTTCCCCCCTTATTCCCCTTATTAGGGAATAAGGATACTCCGGTACCCTCGCTTACTCTGCGAAACACAGCGCAAGCGCTACTTTACGCTGGTTTTCTGTGAGGCCGTGGTATCACTCCGGTCGAGCCGGCCCAATTCGTGCCGAAGCATGGCTCTCCCACGGTAATACACGTATCAGGTTCGCATGAATACGGAGATACAGTCTTACAAAAAAATTGGTTGTCTGTAGAACTCCGTATACTGCCGATATTTGAACGTGACAACATCTATTACATGGTAATTTTTTCTGGGTGCAATGTAATTATTTAAAATAAAGTAATGTATAACATTTATATTTTTATTTAATAGTTTGTTTAAATTTTCTGCTTCTGAAGTTATACATAAATTAATTATTATGAGTAATGTGCGTGGCTCCGTGTGGCGTCAGATTCGGCCGTTACGGTGTTTTCGAGAATGACTCCACGCCGTACCAATTTAATAGACGTTGTCACGTCAAAAAAATGTAATAAATCGTGTGCTGATTTTCGGTTCCTTATTTAGACGTAATGAAACCGGGTTTGAAGTGGTTTATTGCCGGTGATGAAAAGTAGATCACGTACGATACAAACGTCCGAAAAGGATCGTGGTCAAAATCCGCTAACTAGTTGGACTAGGACGTTTGTTCAATCAACGTTCAGGCTACTCATTCAATTACATGTCGTCATTCAATGAACGCACTAGTGGTACAATCAAATAGCAGATTCAACCAGATGACTGCGACATATCCATATATCCCTTATACTTTCAGAGTTTCGCCTATTTTTTTCAAAGTAGAGTCAGATTTATGTCAAGAGAGGACTGCCAAAATTAGTTTTCGTAAAAAATACAAAGATATTTTCTTCAAATTTAGTACGTTAATTAAATAACAATTTTTTTTTCTGGGTGCAATGAAATTATTTAAAATAAAGTAATGTATAACATTTATATTTTTTATTACGTTGCCGTGTGGCGTCAGATCGGCCGTTACGCCGTTCGTGGACTCCGTGTGGCGTCAGATTCGGCCGTTACGGTGTTTTCGAGAATGACTCCACGCCGTACCAATTTAATAGACGTTGTCACGTCAAAAACTTTTGATCTGTTAGCATGTATACTACATTCTAACGTCCTACATGCTACTTTTACAGACAAATCATAATGATCCCAAATACTTAATTATGATGGCGTCCGCTAATCCGCGCCGGGCCGCAGTCGCGCCGCCGCCGCCTCAGCGGGCGGGCGGGAACCTGCCTCGTTAGGCGCACGTGCGTGCCACTCGTTAGTACTGCGACTGCTAGTGTTGCTATTGCCTCAGGCTATATTCACTGTATCATTTAAATTAATATATATAAAAGACTATTTCAGTTATTACTTTTATTCTTTGTTTTAGTCCATCTTACAAAGGTTACATCGAAATATGAATTACAACATGTTTGGCGCTATTAAACAGGGTACAAATATTTTGTATGACCTCTAGAAATTTGTTCCGGTTTGTACGTTTGTGCAAATGGAATTTTATATGTGTAACTTGAACAATTCAGGTAAAAACTTTATGTGGGGCGACTGTTGAAAAAAAGTTACGATAGTTGTTTAATCCCAGCTTTTTAAGCGATATTTTACATATATCCCACTTATTTTAATAACTAAATAAATACCATCTATATATATCTAGAATTGTCTCTTAGGAATAACCCACAAAAAGGAAAAAGATCGTTAAATGTAGTTTATAGGAGCATACTGCAGTAGCTACCTATAGGCCTATGATTAGGGCTCTGCAGTGCTTAGTTACCGTATTTCTTACTTATTACTAGACTAGACGGGACGAACCTAAAGTCCACGCGAACGAAGTCGCGGGCAAAAGCTAGTATAGATATAAATGAACACCACTCAACAAATACGCAGACTAAACAATTGCCTGTTTATGATCTTATAGCAGAAATATTAACGGAAAAAACTATTGAATAAATCTCAGCAGCGGACAAACTTCTGTACTAATAGCACGTAAAATTAGTTGTAAAGTAGTTTTAATTTATATATTTTCATGTGTTAAAGGAGATGATTTTTCAAGATCAAATTTCTTTTTTCATTCCGAATATAACAAATTAATAATAGCCCATATGCTATTTTTCCTTAAGCGACTTATGTTCGTAATCATTTTTTATATTGGCATTTTATAACCAAAAATATTTTCGACAAAGCGAGAAAGAAAAACACATTGGAATTAATAAATAAAAGAATTGAAATTGAAAACAATTGGACAAAAGGCCGACTATATTCAGCTTAAATTTTCTGTTAACAATAAAATACAATTAGTCTAATTCACTAACTGTATTTCACTTAAAATAACATTCATTAAGAAGAAACTTATAATGGAATAATGAATCACAGACATGAGTTTAATAGTACATTATGGTACAAGTGTGTAATGTTGGTGATTACCGCTGAGGCGCATTGAGGCCCGAGCCGTCAGGCGAGGGTCTTAAGGAGCCGAGGACGGTTATCATCAATACACACGTGTATCATACAACGATTTTCAACACACTTCTGAATAAAATAATACTTAAATAAAAAACCATTTTCTTCATAAATTGTATTTGCAGACATCTTAATTAATAACTAACTAATTAACTTCAAAAGAGAAAACGAAACGAGTTGTGAAAAATGTTTCGTAATGGCGGGAAAAATTAATCAGTTTTCCTATGCGCGCGCATCGGCCATAGACTAATAAATTTCGTAATGGCGGGAAAAATTAATTAGTTTTCCTATGCGCGCGCATCAGCCATAGACTAAAAATGAGGTTTCTTTTTTTTGGGCTTATGGGCGGATAGTTTTTAGCGCAAATGTAAGCGTAACTCAACCAATAATATTAAAAAAAAAACTATTACTCACTCGTGAATAATAGTAATGAAAAAGTCACAGTTTGATTATAGGTGTCATTATGTGCCTAATTGCCATGGGATTAGAGCCACTTTATGAGGAAATGTGTTGAAAAAAACTTAAACTTACAAATTAATAACGTGCTATTCATAAAGAAAACAAATACATTTTAGATAGCCATCTCGTTTAATTACTTACCTACGTTACTTAATAATTAAGAACACATTTATTAAAGTACTGCTCAATAACATTTTCAAAGCGTTTAGACGTCAAATTATGATAATGAGGTGAGAACCGCGGGATGCGTGTGAAGTGCGCACGCGCATTGTGGTGGATTACACATCATTAAGACTAACAAATAGATGTACAAAAGCAGACGCAATCAAAATCGGTTTCTATTACAAACACCTTTAAGACTACAATCGCTTTCATTGTAGGCAAATAGGAAAAACGTAGGCGCAAAGGAAAATTATCTTTATCGTAAACATGGTTGAAGTTATAATCGCTCGATGTCTCTATTACAATTGGGCACACGCGCCTCTATTGTTACGCGGACTAAGTATGCTATAATGAACTTTTTTGGCCCCGATACGTTTATCTGCTGGCCTTTCAAATAATGTTTAATGATTGGAAATATCTTTTCTGTTGTGTGGTTTACAAATTGTTGTTTCGTGGTACATTGTTAACAGTATTTGCTTGTTGGGCGTAAAGAATGTCAAACAAAATAAACTATTAATTTAAATTGATGTACTTTTGAATAGGATAATGTAATATAAACATAATGTAACTGTCTACTATTTTATAAAGTATTTTTTTATGAAAAACTATTTGAGTTTAAGATAAGCAGCTTATCTTCCTATATCTTGAGGATAGATATTTGAACAAACAAAACCCGATAAAGAAGACATTAATATGACTAATAAATTAAAGTATACTGTATATTCTTAAATATCTCTGATTAAATATGGATTCGGAGAAATAAATACATAAATTAAAATGCAATATTTTAGTGTATTTACATTTCCCAAATTATGAGTATTTTAGATTCTCCATCACAATTCAAAAACTTTAAGATATCTCATCTATTGATAAATGTAATCTATTTTTTATCTTACTTAAGTTTTGCCGTTAAAATGTATAAGCAGCGGTGTAAGTAGGGACGCACTTAATAAAAAACATCAAACTCACCCCAACAAAACAATGTCCATAATTGATCTGTGAACTGGTCGGGGCGAATTCGTCGCACATAAATATTTAATAGCGCGTTGAGTTTGCGACACGGAGCGTGGGGATAATCCGATAACGTCGGATGGGACCCTTGGGAGTTCAAGCGGGACACTGGGGTCTATTCTGCACGGCAGCTACCAAAGATTACATTTAACGTATAATATATTGCTGTGTGGTCACTCCACAACACTGAAGAATGAGTTTAAACGCAGCATTGTACTGTAAAATGAATATTCGGACGTTGAAAGTAGATCCACTGAGTAGGGACCCTCCGTGACAAGGCAGTTCTCTACACTAGCGACAATAATACGGCGTGTTCACATTCCAAAGTCATCGTTTAATTTGTCATGTCACTATTTAAATTTATAGCTTAGGACTCCATAACACTTTGACGTTATCAGTTTATTTGAGAAATCGAGAAGGCTTTCAGAATTTTCGTTAAATAAGTTCATTTTTACGATAAGCTTATTGAGGATTCAGGTCTATGATGCTTACACAGCGGAAGTTTTTCATAAACAGGTATTAAGAAGAACACGTAGAGATGATGGGTGTTTTAGGAGCCCACAATCCGTCTTCATCGTCATATTAGCTCAGTGATAGTATAAAATGACATTGTCACTGAATTTACATAGGTATAATTTAGAGATTTTAGAAAATTGTTTGCAAAATTTGATCCAATGTACGGTCAATATATTTTTACATTTAGCGTACATTTCAATGGGTAGGGCGCTTGGGGTCACTTGTGGGATATTCATGTAAACTCTGTACACTACTCCAAAACAACCTGCCTGTGACAGCTGTGTAGGATTACCATAGACATAATAGCATCCCAAAAGTGCATCAAGCGCCATGCCTTGAACGGTCTTGTGTTAGGCAGGAAAGGCCCAGTTTACTATCACTATATAAGCTAAGTTTACCATTTCTATATAACTATTATTATACGTAATTTCTTGTTCAACTTATTAAGAAATTTGTAAGATTCGGTGATGTATAATTTTGTTACACTTTCAAAGTTCATAAAATTCAAAATCATTTATTCAGTCTAGGCTGTTACAAGCACTTGTGAAAGTCGAAAAGCTACGGCATCGGTCGCAAATCTACGGCGGGAGACCTTGTACTGAGAAGAACCGGCAAGAAACTCAGCAAGGGCTGTTTTTTTTCCTGTATTAAATAGATACAGAGTCGTCAATTTGGAAAATGACTTCAATATGGATAATTCATGAAGTCACTTTCCATTACATAATATAGGAAATACAACTAATAAAAATATAATTTGAAGACATGCCTATATAAATAGGAATGCCGTGTCATACAGTTTTAATTAAACTCAAGTTATAGTCAGACTACTACTTGTTCAATTTTAGCGCATGTGTATATTCTATAAAAGTATTTTATGCTATCGTTAAAAGGCTTAAAAAACTTATACACAGTTGCAATCAATACTTTTTTCTTCTACTAGTATTAAGGTAATATAACTTATCATCCGTCTTCCTATATAAATATTATATTAGCCACATATTTACAAAATCACTACAGCATACATACATACATATATGTCACGCCTTGTTCCCAATGGGGTAGGCAGAGACCACCTCTCTCCACTTGCTACGATCCTGGCACACTTCTCTTGCTTCCTCCACTTTCATGAGCGTCTTCATGCATGCTCACAGCAATCCAGTGAAAATTCAAATAAGGAATATTTTAAATCTTGACATATATTTGACAGGTGTCTATGGCAAACTTTGTTTTTAATTTGACAGTTACTTGCCAGTAAGGAGTTTCCAAAAACATATGTCGCCAGTCAAGAAGTTATATCCAAAAAGTTTCTGTTTTTTATACCTACACCTTATGAAGTCAGTTGTTTGATAAGTAGATAACTTTTGCTATTTTGTTTATTTGTTATCATACATCTAGTAATCTGTAGTCAAAATCAAAAATCAAAATAATATTTATTCAACATAGACCTTTACAGGCACTTATTGACGTCAACAAACAAAACAAAAAAAGAAAGCTTAAAAAAAACAAAAACCTTGTCCATACGAACGAATAAGGAAAAAAAAATATTGACTCGACACCTGTTCGGAAATTGGGAGAGCCTTCTCGAGAAGAACAGGCAAGAAACTCTGAAGGTCTATTTTTTATCTCCTCTTTTCAATGTTAATAATTATAATAATATAATATAAAAATACAATATAGTATAAGATACAATCATATCTAATACGATTACAGTCGTATGTATTTTTACATACACATATAAAATAATACAATATTATAAATAATGTTGTTATCAAACATGGCTCTATGAATAGTGTCCCTATTCCCAAATAGTGTGATCATTTAGATAGTCACTTACTTTATAATAACCTTTACTCATGAGTGTCTTTTTGATATGAATTTTAAATTTATATAAAGGTAAATCAATGACACCTTGCGGAAGTTTGTTAAATATAGATATACATTTCCCCAAGAACGAACAGCTAGTTTTATGGAGTCTGAACATTGGAACGGCAAGTTTATTTTTGTTTCTAGTATTCACATTATGTAGATCACCGTTTTTATTGAATTTATTATAGTTTCTATATACAAAAACTAAATTATCATATATATATTGACTAGCTAAAGTTAAAATATTAATTTCTTTGAGCAATTCTTTTAGGGATTCTCTAGCCCGTAAACAGTACATAAGTAGCTGGGCACTTTGATGAGGCGTCATTAGAATTTAATTGCATAAATTATAGACTTTTCTAAAGTCATGTTAATATGTTCTAGCAAGATCTTCATAAAAAAACTAAATAACATTGTGTACCAATTCACTCAGAAAACAAAACATGTCAATCTCCCAAACAAATAAACAAAACAGGACTCTTCGCAAACAACATTATAACGCAAGCGTTTAAGCCAGTCAAATAGTTCATTATTACAAATTAGGGACAGACCCACGCCGGACGGAGGGCGGCGACTTCACCAAAGATTCAGCTCTACATTATAGCCGGAGCGCGCGCGAGCTTTTATATCGGATAATTTATGGTTTATCTCGTGCATCGATTAATTCGCATGCACCGACGATATATCATTGCTAATCGCGTTGTACCGCGCTTATTAAATTGTTGGTTCGTTTCTCCTAACTCAATTACCGATGTTACTGAAGCTTTTATTAGGAGTTATGATGCAGTCATTTTTAATGTTCTGGGAACTTTAATGCTGCGATTTGTTGTAAGCTTTAAAAGTAGTTTTAAATTAAATTATTATGGAACTATGCCGACACTTAGTTTCTGATTATGATTAATTATCTATTTTAAAAGCGTTATTCTGGTTATAACCAGATTATCTTTGTAAATATTAATGGTGAATGCTGAAACAAGTTTTGGGTGAATAACATGATTAACATAAGACTATGATAAAATAAATTAATTATAATTTGTATGTATCCTGTATTTATAGCGTAAACTTACACCCGAATTGTCAAATTATCTTTAAAATAAAATAAAATAACGGGGTTCGCGCGACTTGCCGGGTAACCCTGTATATATATGTATGTGTGTATTTATGTATATATATATATGTGTATATATTTATTTATGTGTAAGTATGTATATATATGCTTATTTGTATATATATGCTTAATGATGTGTACATTTGAATAGGTTAAACACTTAATTACCCCTGCAATTTTAACGTCTTGCACCACTATTTGGGTTGGCTGGAAGAGATCGCTTTTAGAGATAAGTCCGCCCTTGTACACTATGAATAACTACAATTTTTATTTTTTTATTGTACAATAAAGTATTATATATAAAAATGTTACGTAAATAAAACCTTAAATAGATTTTAGTACAATTTAAGTACAATTCTCTTTCCACATTATGGAATGAACTGATTTTATACATCCACATCACTATAACGACATATTTATATGAAGCTGAAAATAAAATATATCTAAATTTAGCTACCCAATTTTTTTTTTTACAATTATTAAATTCACTTTTATTGTAATACAGTAATTAGATTCAAAATCGACTATTAATCCATTTCGTAAAGCAACGAGAAGAATTCTGAACCATTTCAACGGGTAGATCGCAACATCTGTCGAGTTGTTTGGTCACAAGTGGCGTGAGGTCCAGGACCGCCAGAATTATACCCGGCATTGAGGGATTTGTTTGGCGAGGGGCTTACCATGATCGCCGTAATGCCACTTGTGGGGTGTTTTGTTAACTATTGTAAACTGTAGATTTAAGAGATAAATTTACAAATGGTGTTAGTTTACAGATAAACGTTGTATCTTCAAATATTAACGATTGGATATTTAACAATTTTTACTCCGTGTCCGAGTGTAATTAGAAAATACAGTTAGTTGAGAACGTAACATAGAAATAACTTTCGAAGATGCAGCAATATGTTTTGCAACATTGTTGCAACCTTTATTTATATGTATGCTTAAATCTTTAAAACTACGCAACGGATTTTGATGCGGTTTTTTTTAATAGATAAAATGATTGAAGAGGAAGGTTATATGTATAATTATTGCACCTGTGCGAAGCCGGGGTGGATCGCTAGTATTAAAATATACACATTACTCATAAGGACATTTAATGTTGTTTGCAACAACATTTGCAATAAATTTGTCATTTTTACGTTACGTTAGTTCCTTTTTATCACATTTAAGGATAGTAGATATATGCCTTACGTACTTAAAAGAGTATATATAAAAAAACCCTTCTCTTTACTAAAATTCTTGTTCTAATTAGTTATACAGACTAGTTTAGTATACACTAGCGACCCGCCCCGGCTTTGCACGGGTGCAGTGAAAAAATGGTTATGGTGGGTTATCCCTAAGAGATAGACATATACCATCGCGGACTTTTTTGTGGATTTTTGTAAGTTGTACAATACTGTAGTACATTATTTTGGTCTATCTCGTAGGGTTCAGCCAGCGTTTGCAATATAAGCGCAAAAAAACGTGCTTATTTACGACATCACATTAGAAACCTTTAAATTTATCAGTGTTTCTCTACTATATTATGCATTTATTATACATACAAACCTTCCTTAAGAATCACTCTATCTATTAAAAAAATACCGCGTCAAAATCCGTTGCGTAGTTTTAAAGATCTAAGCATACATACGGACATACAGTGAAAGCGACTTTGTTTTATACTCGTATGTATTGATTGATGAAAACAATTCATGTACCATTAACAATAAAAAATATGACAATTAACGTACAACTTAAAGCATTATAATAGAAAAACAGAAAAATGACCAACTCTTCAATCACATTTTTAGCGTTAACCAAAAATTAAGAATTTTGGATTAGGTCAGTTCAATTCTAAAGGTGAGATATATTAAAGTTACTAAGCGCTTTGAATTGTGTATATGATTTTGTCGTTATTAAAGGCAGGTTAAGTTGAACAGTACAACCTGAATTGGTTTCAAATACAGCTGGTAATTCATACATATGCTGACTGATACGGTCAAAGTGAAACGGATATTAAATCCGTCTGCGGCACACCGGATCCGAACCGGTAATTGCAATACCGGTTCAGATAAAGCTCCAGTTTCATATGCTAATACTTCAGTTACGATAATAGATAGATAGATTCACTAAGAATAACTGGTATATTAGGATTAGCTTATAACGACGTTTATTTCTTGATTATTTTATAAATGTCGAATAATATTCACGAATTTTTAACTTATAGACTAGACATTTTTGGTTAAGAAAATAATGAAAATATGGCGCTTAGTTACTATATATTGCGATTCACATGTCTCTTTATAAAACAGTTTAAATGTGTAAGTAAATAATAAAGGAATATATAAAATGAAACACACAAATTAAAAAGGGCACTAAGTAAATAATTGGGCATATTTTTTTTTATTCTATATATATATATCAAAAGTATACCATTAGCTGAGAAATATTTTACAAGTAACAGTGTGCCGGCGATTATTACTTAAGAAGATACTTACAGTGACTTTTTGGGACGCTCATATAAGTACACTGCATTGTGACATCATAAAATGGTAGTCGCTTATATGCCATAAGTGTATAAACAAAACTGCCAATAACCCTATTATTCGTACCTTTACCAGTAGAAATAAAAGAGTACTTCCAACATTGAAAAATAGTATATTATTCATTGTTTTATTTCATATCGATCAATTTAGAAGGCTGAGAAATCAATTCATTTAAAAATAAACCGTAATTATATTTAGATATAGGTATGAGATCAAATTGAATTACTTTAATTGGAATTATTTAGTAAGAACATTGTTATCCAGTTCTAGGAATAACTAATTCGGACAATTTCTTCAAAGCAAAACCTAAATTTATACAAATAAGCAGAATGCCTACCTGATTGTAAGTGGTGAGATGAGAGTCATGTATATTTCTGTAACATTTTCAGCATATTTACAAACACAAAAGCCACTGTGTACGTTGTCAGAATTTGTGATAAAGCCTTAATTCAAAACGCACCTTAGACTACTTCAATTTACAGTTCTCTTCTACTTTAAGTTACATTGATTATATGCTTACATCAAATTAAGATAAAGCTCTAAGTTTTGGTAAGTAAATAAGCGGTAAGCGGTTTGTAACTAAATAACTAAGCGGTAAATACTACTTACAATTTGGGTAATTTTCTTAAAGCAAAACATAATTTGCTAAAAAAGAGTTTTTTTAACGGTATTTCGACAAACACTAAGCGGTTATATAGGATTGCCATCTCTAGAATTCGTAAATCTACTAGGACTATTGTAAAATTCGGACGAAAATCGTATTTTAAAGTCAAGTTTAAACACGCAGAGGATCATCACTCGCTCTATAGTCTGACACGGCCATTCTAAGTGCTCAAAGACTATAAATATTACCGAACATCACCATGAGAAGCTGAACAATTGTGGCTAAGTCCAAACAGATGGCAATTACTATTCTTTTGTAAGTGAAACTAATGTCAAATGCTTCTTCAACACACATCTTTGCGTTATATAAACATTATCTATATTTTAGAACAATAGAGTTGAAATATAATTAAATACTGCAACAACGATAGATTCAACATAATTAATTCAAAAGCAAGCACTGTTTGCTTAAGCCCAATCTCAAATAAGCCTTCATTACCGACAATGAGTTCCGAGCTCGCGACTCTATGTGAGTAGTAATTATTCGTGTCAGTACTAATTTAGCCTCCGTTCTATATACGCAAGACAAGGCCAGACAACTCGCCGCCATGGCTGGGGGGGCGGAACACGTGGGGGCAACGGAACCGAACTCGGCGAACAGTGTCGACTAAATTGAACCGTATAATTTACAATATAAGATTGAGATTTGAGTGAGAGCCAATGGCGGTTGCGTTGTTTCGCGTCTCGGTGGAGTGGCCAATCAGCGCGCGGTTGCCATGGCGACGGTGCGGCGCGCGGGCGACAGATGGCGCTCTGTGTTCGTGGGCCACTTGTTAGGTGGAAGGTAATTTGTTTTAAAGCCTGCCTGAATCGATCGGCCACCGCTCCGCTGGAACCGTACGCAAGAAAGAGCAATGTGATACTGTTAATGGAATACTTTCTTTACGACGTCTGGTGGAAATTTATCTGTAAAACACATTAGATGTATGCAAAGTGACTTAAGACTTTGTTCGATATTTTTTTACTCTATTGTGAGATTTTATAGTGTGAATAAAGATTAAGCTTCAATTCACATGTAATTAAAACGGTTGATTCATATATATCTTTTTATTAATAAAAAGCTATGTGATATTAAGTAACTTGGAAAGTTCATTTTACAATTTATAAGAGACTCAATCTATTTCAAATTTGTTTTTTCAAACTATAATTGGTTATATCAGATATGAGCAAATAGTATATATTAATTTACCTTAGGCATGCAGTAGCTATTAAACACAAAATTTACCTATTACAGAACTCACTACAAGTTTTTTCGTAGAATAAAAATGTTTGAGCACTTAAGAGGGACGCCAAGTGACGTTTACCTCTCGCCCGTAATGGATCCTTCAGCCAGTACAATGTCTGATTGCATAATAATCAGTTTACTGCAGCGTCTTACAGCGCCTCAATCGGGGAAACCTAATCCCCGGCAGGCATTATACCGAATTCCACCATCGTCAGTATCTTAATGTGCAGAAGAAACAACTTTAAACTCCACAAAATAAACTCTATTTTCCAATGTAGAGTCAACTTTGTGGTTTTCAGGATACTAGCAAAAATAAACCTTAACCGTTTAGTATTAAGGTGTGTAAGGTATTGCACGTTGTCGTATTTGGAAAATGAAATTTTCATAAATGTATGCTAGGGGCTTGGAGTATTTGCGTAGTGACGAGGGCGAAGCGAGTTCTCTTTCGTCGGAAAGACTAACTATTAACTATAATGACGACTCTACAATAGTTACTAGGTTTATACTAGCTTCTACGGACCGTTATTAGATCTGTAAGCTCTATAGTATTATTGCGGCCATACTGTAAATGTTTTTTAACATTCTTTAACAGAAGAAGTCATTTCACTAAAACAGAAGAATTCGTCCTGTCTTACCACATACAAGTTCATTTTGGCGGTGATTCCTAACAGCTCTTTTTTTAGTACTGCTCCATAAAAAATTATAGCGAGCTTCTTATTTATTGAAATAATTAAAAAACATAACTATAAACTCGTCTAATCTAAAATATAAAGTACAAAAAATCTAAAATTTTATGGACAATATATATTACAATATAGTTCATATTTATACCTACTGTGATATTTTATTAATTTGTATTCTGAGTGAGAAATGTGTTTTTCCAACATCTACTACATTTTCCATGCCAATGCAATAAAACATTTCATTACAAATAAAAAAATTATGTACATTGTTTAAACTGATGAAAGTAATTGGTCTTTTACTATGCAATAGTCGTTTTTTTGCTCATATTTAGAACTTTACAACTATTTACATTTAAACGACAATAATTTTTGGATTATGTTTTAACCCTAAAACAAGATTTAAAATTGAATCTCATAATTGGGTTATTTAAACTAAAAATAAACTTAAAAAATTACCTTCTGATAATTGTGTCAGAATTTCGTACATTATTTATTATAACTTTGTAATAACAAATTTTTGTACTTGCAAAACAATGTTATTACTTAGTTTAATGTATTGACGTTTATGTGAAAATTATATAAAGTTTGCTGTCTTGATCCTTAAATAAATAAAGAAAACTTTACAATAAAATAAGTATTATTCTTTGAAATCTCCATAAAAAATAGCAATTTCATACTTTAATTCCTAAATTTGACTATTTATACTTATACTTATGTAAGTAGAATTCAACGTAGTTAATAATAGTGAAAAGTTTAAATTTTATTTATTTTTATTTTATAACAAATTATAATAAGTGTAAATACCATCTAACTTGTCAGAAAAATTAATGAACAAGGAATTTGGGTGGTAGCTATCCAGGAAAATGTCTTTATAGACCTCTGGCAATTTATTTACGGCCATATCACAAACAATTATGATACAGATCATAACCTAACCAAACTTTTATGACACTAAATAATATTTCTAAATAACCTTCAAAGCTAACTTAAAAGAGAATGCTTATATTAGAAGTAAGATAGAGGAAGTCAATGTCAAGTGTTTTTAATGAAAATTTCGTTTAATTTTAAATATAAAATCTATTTTCAAATTACTTTTAATGCTTTCATTTACTTAAAATTGTATAATATGATATATACCTATTTTATTAGTATGTCTTACAATAGGCTTGTTGCCTAAATTTCAGTAGTTAGATACTAATATACCTTGATGCCTATTCTATACAAAATAATTATTATTTTTGAAAAAAAATGCTTATTTATAAGAATAATTTTGCATTTAATTAAATATTTGACATTAGTCATCAAAAACGCTCATGACTGTCATGGCGTCTTGAATGACGTCACGCCGTGCAAAACACAGCTGTTTTAGTATCGGAATATTCGGTATTGTGAAGTTATTTTAATAAAAAATGGATTCATCGTATTACAAGTACTGCATAGTGCCCCAGTGTACAAGCACAAGTATAAAAACACCAAAAAAATTATTTATATACGTGCCAAACAATCAGCAGATACGTAAAAAGTGGCTGACACTCGCGAGAAGGAATGATGCCCATTCTTTTTCGCACTTCCACAAGACACTTGGGAATGACATTTTGACTTTGACGTTTCGCACGGCGTGACGTAACACTTTTTAATTGGTGTTTGCTGTCACGTGACTTATGGCTTATTTTGTGCAATTTTATTTTATAAAAATATAAATAATCAAAAGTTATTATTTTATAAAACTTTGTTTTTTCATAATTAAATGATCATCTTAATAGTTATGCAACCTAATGCATCAGATTTGTTCATAGTGGATACAAGCCTATTCTATATTTTTTTTATGTTCATTACGCTTACTTAATACTATTGTAGGCTACATCGCATCTGTTTCTGGGCGATTTGTTACTAAATAAAGCGGACAAAAAAGCTTCCTTCTCGGGGCGGTGTCACGTTGCCGGGATACGGCAATAGGACGCGGCCACAAAGCTTGTTGTGCTTCAAGTGTAAGCCATCGGATTGATTCGCAATCCATCAACAATATCTTCGGGATTAAGATCTCTTTTCTTGTTACCAAAATGAAAATGATATCAATGTAGCAACCACGATTTTAGATTTATTTTCAAACATTAATAAATAAATAATTCTTACAGTGACACCAATTAGCCCAGCCCAAAGTAAGCTCTGTAAAGCTTGTGCTATGGAATCTAGGGTAACGAATAGACATACATATATTATACATATATAAATAAACTACTACTATTATAAAGGCGAAAGTTTGTAAGTATGGATGTTTGTTACTCTTTCACGTAAAAACTACTGAATGGATTTGAATGAAACTTTACCACAATATAGCTTATACATCAGAATAACACATAGGCTACAATTTTTGAGGTTTCTAATGTGAGGTCGTAAAAAAAACACATTTTTTGCGCTTACATTGCAAACGCTGACTGAATCCTACGTAGTTTATAGGAGCATACTGCAGTAGCTACCTATAGGCCTATGATTAGGGCTCTGCAGTGCTTAGTTACCGTATTTCTTACTTATTACTAGACTAGACGGGACGAACCTGAAGTCCACGCGAACGAAGTCGCGGGCAAAAGCTAGTATATAAATAAATTTGGTAGAAATAGTTATAACAACCAAGACTAAGGTACAAATGCTCCTATTCATCACACAACAGCTGCCCCCACCGGGACCCGAACCTGGGACCTCAGAGATGGCGACACTTTCAAACCGGTATACCAACCACTTGACTACGGAGGTCGCAATGAGAGCGTAAAGTAGGTACAGTGGAAATTATTTTTCCCAAAATAAACGTAAAGTAGATTAATTAATAAATGAGAATCCTTATAAATAACGTAACTAATATATATACAGGGTGTCTCATTCAAATCGGTCAGTATGGGAAAGTCTGAAACTATAAGACATACGAAGATCTGTTCTGAGGAACCATGTCATCGATTTTAATAACAAGAAAAACTGCATTCATACATTTTAAAAATCATCTGTACTCCGTTCGGGAATCGAACCCGATTGTTTTGAAAAAAAACCTACACTATTTCTATTTAGATATTATCGATTGTGTAGGTCTTAAGCAGTAAATGTCTCTATGAAACATGATGTCTAAAATGAATAAAATGCATTGTTTTCACATACTTTATTTATTTTAGTAGGTGGTCAAAGTGACCACGTTTACAATATTCCACAAGTTCAGGTATTTAAAATTGTCTCTATGGTTGCTTGTACCTCTTTGCTGGTGTTGCAACTTGATACACCGCTTTACATACATATGACATTGGCATTGCATTAAATTAAACCATTCCAAAAGTTTTGTTATCTGAGAAAATATTATCTATTGCAATAGGCTTGTATCCACTATGAACAAATCTGATGCATTAGGTTGCGTAACTATTAAGATGATCATTTAATTATGAAAAAACAAAGTTTATTAAAAATAATAACTTTTGATTATTTATATTTTTGTAAAATAAAATTGCACAAAATAAGCCATAAGTCACGTGACAGCAAACACCAATTAAAAAGCGTTACGTCACGCCGTGCGAAACGTCAAAGTCAAAATGTCATTCCCAAGTGTCTTGTGGAAGTGCGAAAAAGAATGGGCATCATTCCTTCTCGCGAGTGTCAGCCACTTTTTACGTATCTGCTGATTGTTTGGCACGTATATAAATAATTTTTTTGGTGTTTTTATACTTGTGCTTGTACACTGGGGCACTATGCAGTACTTGTAATACGATGAATCCATTTTTTATTAAAATAACTTCACAATACCGAATATTCCGATACTAAAACAGCTGTGTTTTGCACGGCGTGACGTCATTCAAGACGCCATAACAGTCATGAGCGTTTTTGATGACTAATGTCAAATATTTAATTAAATGCAAAATTATTCTTGTAAATAAGCATTTCTTTTTCAAAAATAACAATTATTTTGTATAGAATAGGCATCAAGGTATATTAGTATCTAACTACTGAAATTTAGGCAACAAGCCTATTGACTATGACGTACAGGCTTGACATATTTGGGTTGCGTTCCTTTTTGCGTCAACAACGGTAATATCGGTTTTTGCGTTCACTAATCGTGAATAGTGCGCGTGCGCACGTTTTCCGAGAGGCGGGATTCCCCGTTGCTGATACAATGTACTAAATTGCATAAGTAAGACCATTTTGTAATCTACTATTTAAAATGTTGTAATCTATTTTTAAAACAATTGTAAATTAACATTAGATATAAGTTAATGTTACTAACATTTATGGATTAATTCTGAAATAAAAAATATTATTATTATTATAGCCTGGCCTTAGGCCTTGTAAGAGTCGGACAGATACTTTTGGACCACATAAAAATGGTCAGCAAAGCTTATATTAATAGTAATATTGAAGTATAAATATGTGTTCAAACTGCAATTTAAATAATACAAATAAATATTACTACATGGTTTTCAAATATCTAAGTCTATATTTTTTGGGTGAAAATCGGTATAAAAATGTCCTGATTTTAGTAATAAATTAACACGATTACTGCAGTTTATTATACGTCAAATAACTGACATTAATTAAAATTAATTAAACTTTTCCTCCATAGTTTTAAATTAGTCATAGATTAGAAGAAAGCTTATTTTTTGTTTAGACTAAAATAGACTGTATTAATTAATTTATAAAGTTTTTGCCTATGAAATCATTATTCTTGTTGTTCGTACATTAAATATTATAACATATAAAAACTTATTATTTTTGCATTTCATCATCCTTAAGTGAAATTTCTGATTACTCTTGAATCTCTCAATTTTATTAATAACATCGAAAAAAATTATGAATCTCGAAAATAATTCCTATCTCTTTCGTCAATATTTTATACTTTATACCCTGAAACTCTGTGATATTTTTGCCTTCAAAATGATTTTAGTTATATTATAACTGTAGTTCAGGTAATGGCTAGCCTTTTGTTTAAAAGTGTCATTGGTTTTCAATCAACATGTGAAGTTATGTCAAAGCTTAAAATTAACTATAAAATAATTTGCAGCTTTTAGGTACATTTAGAAGTTAACTCTACGAGTATAGCTAACGAATATAGCTTTATTACCTTGTAGGTAACGGTAACGGTAACGCTATATTCGTTATATCAATGGACGTTTGTATAAATTGAAATAACTGCAAATTTAAAACCAAATCCACCGCAATGCTAATATATTCCGACATCTCAGACGAATCTATTGTTGTGCAATCTTTACAGACGAAGATCGCAGGATTTTTTAAAGCATTGATTGATCGAAGGCGGTGTCGGGTTGCAAGCAATTGCCGTAACGCGCAAATAATGCGTGTTTTTGCGCGCGACACACGAGATGTTTCGACAATGCTGCAAGCCCTCAGAATCGCCTAATTCGGTTCAACGTGAAAAAATGGCGAAATTATTGGTTCGTGCAAATCGTTCGATTGACAGGCCGTAAATAGAGGCGATATTTGATATTTCAGATCTTTTTTATGGTTTCCTGGATTTAATGAACATTGAATTTGTTTGGGATTTCGGATGTAAGTTCAAACATGTTTGGTAGGTATAAGAATTTCATACACTTCACCAACTAGCCTAGCCCAAAGTAAGCTCTATACGGCTTGTGTTATGGGATCTAGGGCAACGGATAGACATACATATACATTTTAACAACTATGACTATGGTACCTACAAATATGCTCGCATTCATAACAGAAACATCTGCCTCCACCGGGATTCGAACCCGGGACCTCAGAGATGGCAATACCTTGAAAACGGTGTACTAACCAACAACAACATGATAATATATTGGCACCAATGTGTTAACATTGGTACCTGGCTGGATCGATCTCGGGCCCCCTGAATAATCCGATTTGTAGACCAGAGCCGAGACCACAGCGCCATAGATGCTCCTTTGCCATTGTCCATTAACATAATGCTAAGATTTTTTGTACAAAAGTTACATAAATTACTATTATGTATTACTTAGACCAGGGGTGGGCAACCTGCTGCGGCCCGCGTGCACACAAACTTTGGCCCGCGAACATATTTAAAAGTTATATGGTGGCCGGCCCTTATTCAAACGTTTTAATGATATTTATCAAAATATTGAGATATTTATAAGTACATTCATTACTAAAGTGAATAACATAGCATTGATGAAATATAACGGACATTAAATGTAAAAATAAAAGATTTTCAGTGGTATTCACTAGCGGTCGATGAGAGTAAAGATTTAACTGACAGTTCCCAATTATGCATGTATATAAGGGGAATTGATAAAAATTTTAATATTACTGAAGAAGAAATGCAAACAATAAAATTTGGATTTTAAGAAAGTAATTTACAAAAATTACTTACGTGAATTACAGACGAGAATTTAGAAAGTAGCTTAGTACTTGTTACTACTAAAATTGAACCCAGACATAAGTATCTTATCCACAAAAAAGCAGTGGCAGGTGTCGCATTAATATAATTGCACGACTTATTATTAATTTTTTTTAATGTTGTAGTGCAGTAATAAAAATTATTATAAATTAATTATCAGAAATATTTAATTTTTGTTCAACTTTAAAAAAATTTCTTCACCGTTTTCTGAGAACATAATTTTCATTTACCTACAAAATTAATGTTAATGGCCCGCTCAAGTTTGGTTGTTTTCAATTTTGGCCCGCATTACAAAAAGGTTGCCCATCCCTGACTTAGACCATAAAAGATTAGCAACGTTTCTTTAATTCTATGTATTATATAACTAAATTAACAGCAGGGATTTGTACAAGAAACAAATTAGAACAGGAGAAACTCGGGTTCTCTCATTTATTCAATTCAAAACATGATACTGGACAAGATTTATAATTTTTTCTTTAGAGTCTGAAGTCTGAATAAAAAGACTTGACAAATTGTATTCTGTACCGTACTGAATAAAGATAAGCTTTGAGCCTCGCAATAGCTAAAGATCATACGACATTCTTTGCACGACCTAACGGAATGAATGTACTTTGGTGTTCTTGCTACAAGGAGTTATTTAATTTTGCAGGGTAATTATTGATGACGTCTCGCGAATCAATTGAACAAATGAATCCGCTTCTTCGATCGCGGAGGTAGTATAGACACCATTTTAAATTATCAGTAGACTTACCTGTATCCTGTCTTCAGGAAGGTCGGTCTTGAGCGATAGCATTTCCCGCGCGTACACGTCGGGGTAGTGGGCATCTTTAAAGGCCTTCTCCAACTCGTCCAGCTGGTATGAAGTGAAGATGGTGCGGCTGAAAAATAAGAAGGTATTAATTGGGGTAACTGGCACCCTTATAAAATAAGAATTTCCTTATCGAGTTACTGTCATTTTTCATCGTATTTTCGTTTCGAATTCCTAAGGTAAAAGAAAACAATGTAAATACATCTGCGAAGAAATTGGAAAGTGTACATGAGGTCATCCAATTAATAAACTAGCTCTCTGAGCGAGTCCCTAACACAAAAACTGTAAATGGCACGAATCGTTCTTCCCTGTAGGAGTTCTCTTCTATATAAACACTCCCTTTTATTGATATAATGAGACTCTCACTCGTATCTGCTTACAGTTGAATTATTATTCCTTCATCTTATCTAAAGCCGAAGGTGATGGTTACACCGGAACTCCTGAACAACTAAGGATCTGGCAGTCTGACCACAAACTCAGAGAGTACAGCAATGCTACTAGTAGTGCTAGCAAAGCGAATTTTCAAACCCTACCGCCTAAATTGTTGAAGAATTAGATTTAGCCAACATTACTATTGCATCACCAAAACATCGGTGGCACTGTGGTTTTTAGGATGGCATATTCACATTTATCTGACGCTTCTACGGTTTATGAAAACCTCGTGAGGCAACCTATATATACCTGCCAAGATATTCAAAGGTATTCAACCAATTAATCCGCACTGGACCAACGTGATTGACTAATGCCTAATTGCCCCAACCTAGTTAGGGTAGGCTCATGGCCCTCGACGGAGACGTATATGAACTATGATCAATGAACTCCTTGCGGTGCATACTGCCAACGAACTAATGAGGCTTTGGCGCTTCCTGTGTAGTGACGCCCTAAACCCCTTTTTATGACTTCCACGCCAACCTGCGGAGATCCTTAAGGAAGTTGTATGTCCAGTGAGTATTCATGACTATAAGATGATGATATCATTTCTGATTTTATTAAAAGCTTGAAAACAAACCAAACCAGTTTCCTCAAGTCGTCCCATCACCACCCGGTCTGTTAGAACTAGAAGTGAATGATACAGCACAAGAATTGTGTGATCTACCTGTGTCTGCGTTTTTTCTTTTTCTTCTTGCCGTTGTAACCGGTGAGGCCGTCGACGGTGAAGTCTTTGGCTGCGTCTAGCGAAGGCACTCCTGAGGACAAATTTAACATCATTTACACTACTATTCTTCTGCTCGCACTTCCGTTCATTCATCATTCATTCATTTTAACCAATCGTCGCCTGCTAATGTACGCCACTTCCAAGTACCTTAACAAATCACTCCTGTGTTTCCCTCATCAAGCGCTCAAGAATCACTCTATCTATTGATGAAAACCGCATGAATATCTGTGCATTAGTTTTTGAGCGAAGCCTTTATTGCGTATCCCGTGGGATCTGTCGATTTTCCGGGATAAAAAGTAACCTATGTTACTCTCCATCCCTTCAACTATCTCCACGTCAATTCGTCGCTCCGTTTTGCCGTGAAAGATGGACAAACAGACAGACACACTTTCCCATTTATAATATTAGTATGGCTGATATTAAGTTTAATTTGAAAAAAAAAACTGTAAAATGTTTTTATAGTAATTCTATTTTTAAAGAAAATTTAAACTGTTATTTAAATCCTTACGTGAGTTTTGTGAAATTGTATAAGCGTTACTTACATTTACGTATATAGTCGGTAAGTCTTGTCAAAATAAGCCAACGCCAATATGTGTGGTGTTGTTCTCTCGTGGATGTATGAGATTGTGGAAATCAAAGTCTTACTCACAGTTACAGTGTTTACTGAGTTCACCACACACTAAGTTGTAACGCCTAGCGTCTTTAGGCCAGCAAATCCTCAAATTCATCTAGTATGAATGTTTTTGTGTCAAATTGATCTATATATATTTTCCTTTTGCGTAAAATAATTATATTAGTAATAAAAACTATTGAATATTAAATATTATTATTATAGAATATTAATTATCCATTCGTGGATTTTTCATTCGTGGAAATGACCGCGGCTTTGATGACGATGAATGACACACTTTTATCATTCGTGGAAATGAACGCGGCTACTGGATGACGTTTAGGAATCGTCCAGAAGTGGGGATCTGCGATGACTTTCACTTTTTACTACCGAACCGAAGGCAACTGCCGCGTAAAAGATTTTTCTAATTTTGACTCCAAATATTCTATAATAACCATTAATTGTAATAATCTACAATATAAATTAAATCTAATTAAAAATTAAGTGTGTGGAGCTATTCCCCGATTCGGGGATCAAGTGCCGGAGTCGCCGGCACGCGTGGAGAAAAAGGGAAACCGAAAATATTCGTCGATCCTACCTGACCCAGCATCAACTAGACCGAACACACTTTGGAGCGCAGCGGAGTGTCATTGCAGGGAAGTGTGAGTGGTAGGGATCAGATAACGTACCCACAACGCCCAATCCACGGCCCAGCACTTCTAATCTACCTGCCTACCGCGATTAAAAAAAATAAATTAATTTAACTATTTTTTTTATTTTATTTAAACTAGTAAACGTTTTTAACAACGTTACAAAGTATTACACACAAAATATAGAAGGTGCAGAAGGAACACGTTAATACAAGCACAACACTAATAATTATATTTTGAATAAGACAGAAAAATGTATCTTGCACATGTAACGTAGCCGATAGTGTAAACAGCAGGCTTGCGTGCGCGCACCGTCGTGTTATCTCGATTGGTTTTTGTACCTGTGTAAATTTATTAATATTGTAAATTTGAGTTAATGATAGGTTTGAATAATAAATAGAGATCGGATAATCGGATGCATATTTACCTAAAGTTAGTTTAAGACAAAGTATGGAAACGGCTTTTTATTGTTTTGTTAAATAAAAATCCCGGGATTACGGAATTGGATAGCCGGATGTTTATATATTTACCTAATTTAGTTTTTGACAAAGTATGGAACTGTCTTTTTATTTTATTTCCATAAATAAAAATCCCGGAACTGCCGTCTCACTCACACTCATTAAATCGGAAGTTAACTCAGAGTGAGGTACTAGACCATACTTACGCCCGGGCACCATTTCTGTTTTTTTATTCAATTACTAGCGGACCCGACAGACTTCGTCCTGTCAAAAAGATTTGTACAGTGGCAGTTTTTTGTTCCTAATTATTTTATAGATAATGTATTATTTTCAATAAATTATAAAATAGTGCAATAGAATTTAATTAAGTAACCACGTTTCCGAACAAACGATGCTCTTTTAATATAGTCTATGGCTGTGAATGACGTTGACATTCGTATAAAAAAAAAATTGACATTCGTAACGTGCGTTTTTTAAAATATGCAAAATTAAATGTATACTTTTCAATATTTCTGAGAGATTTTCTTAATATTTTTTCCGTAAGAACCATCCTTGGACTTCCACAAACATTTAAAAAAAAGAATTATCGAAATCGGTTCAGCCGTTCACACGTGATGCTGTGACAACGCGAAACGGGTTTCATTTTTATATATATAGATTTAATTGATTATTGTTTTAGTCAAACTAGCTCACTACTTTCGTATAACACTCTTCATGTAATAAATCGTACATTCATAAATCGCACGGGGAACTGAAACTAAACTTCATGTAAATACGTATGCATAGTTGTATAAATGAACCCGGAGTCTCGGTCTTTTGAAAATAAATACCACGTGCTAATTTAGTAATTTTCAAACAATATCACTACGTTAAATTTGCAGTCCCATATTTTCCCGGGATTTTTATTTAACAAAATGTATTTTAAAAAGCCGCTTCCATAATTTGTGAGCCAAAATTTAACTTTAGGTAAATATGCATCCGATTATCTGATCTCTAATAATAAAATAATATATATTTTGATTTATATCAGACTTGCAACGAATATTGGGTTACTATTCGGTATCCGGCCTATTCGGCTGCTTTTATATATTCGGCCGAATACCGGATATCTACATATTATACCGAATACTTAAATAATATATTTTGTCATATCAGAGATATAATTGGTAAAACGAAAATTTAAAATCGATTGATTACGTATATATTCATATTTTCATTTCTGTTATATATAATCATTTAAGTAGTCATTGGTACTAATAGTCACAGGTACATAATCATCTTCTGAATTGGAAAAATGGAGGATTCTATGTATTTTTATCATTAATTATTGTGGTAATCAAAATTTAAATCATTTATTAAGTAGTTATTGGTACGTAAATTAATCATTTATTGTATTAAACAATTTAACAATTTTTCTATGCATTTGAATTATTTTCAGAAATATAATCTGTCTCTGAAAACCGTCAGCAGCGCGAAACAATCACGTTTGCACAAGTTTTTGGCGCTAAAATTGTCACCGTAAACCTGTGAGCCTCCGATTAGCTCTTCCAAACAAAATCAAAATCCAGAAAGTGATATATATATTATATTATTTAAAAGGTATCTTTTAAAAATTGAAAATCACACCAACTCAATCAAAATCTCCAAGGATGACAATTCTTGTCATGACAGGAACGCCGTTCAATGTTCGGTTGCCTAATATTCGGTATTCGGTATACTGCCGAATATACTATTCGTTGCAATTCTAACTTATATATAAATATGTAAACATTTTTTGTATACATATGTGTGTCTGGATGTGGAATTACCAGGTAGCCTACAATATATTCAACGTCTACCTACTGGCACTACGAATCACGCCACTATCATCAACTCCAGCGTTGTTTGCACGCCGAGTGTTCAATCGAGTCAAACAGCAAACACGGTCTAACCCGTCACATAATTACAACTGCGACTACCGAATGAATTACTAAACAAGCGGTCCGACAGACCGGGCCTCAGGGACCGGGGTAATTGAATTTCGCGCCAATGAATACTACAATGAATTATTAAATTCACAACACCCCAACTATCGGCTTGTTGACCCTGCATTACTGCATGTGTACCGGATAAATGTATGTGTTATGTTGTCAGCCAGCAATGGTTACGCGTTAGCCCGTAGCTCGGACCCGTGACAAATCTGACACATTCGAGGGTGCGAGCTGTTAATTTGTTATGAGGACGCGATGTTGCGTTAGCAAGTGTCAAACGGATTATTTGTTGTTACAAAGTAATTGTTTCGGGCGCGAGTATTGACCTTCCTGCCAATATAGAGACGCATAGTATTTGTGAAAATTATAACTTCAATCAATCAGGATAGTTCATTGTGAAGAAGAAGTACTTTAATGGTATTTCAAATTGATTCAAATAAATATTTGCATTTGAGTTTTAAAACGATTTTATCAATTTTTTTCTGTAGTCATCTTATTGTAAGTCGTTTCACTAAATATACTTACCCTGACAAAAATCACCGTATGTTTTAACATGTTATGTAAGGAGTGACAGTGCCAAGTAATTTTCCAGTAACTCATATAATATGCGACGTGTTTGGTCAATACCGTACCGTACCGTACCAAGCCGGAACATACCGAAGTTAATACTTATAATTATGTGGTGTTGTTGCCATTCAAATAGTTTCAGAGAGAATAATTATTTACAGTTGCGCATTTTAATGACTGCGAATGTTTAATATTACTACAGGTATGTTTTGTTATAATATGGATATGTTTCAGCTTGACCAAACCAGGGAGGTGGCTCCAGAAGCCGGTCCGTTATTCATTTTAAAATTTTCTTGAAACAAGTCTCTGTTATTTTAAACAAATATACACTTTTTTTTTCCTCAGGAGAGGAAGGGGTACCCAGGAGACCCCCGCAACGGCAACTGTCACGGAGGATGTCAGACTCCACGCGACCGGAACGGTCCAGCCACGTGACCTACCGACTAAACTCAGCCTGGCCCAGGTTCTAAAACCATATAGGCAAATCGTGAGGGCGACCGCCCCTCAGGAGAGGGGAAAAATAAAAAAAAATATACACAAAGGCTGACAAAACTGGATTTTCACCTGACTATAAAATAAAAATATGAAAAACATATCTTAAGCGG
The DNA here is from genome assembly GCA_036419045.1 of Scirpophaga incertulas. Classification (NCBI taxonomy): domain Eukaryota; kingdom Metazoa; phylum Arthropoda; class Insecta; order Lepidoptera; family Crambidae; genus Scirpophaga; species Scirpophaga incertulas. The sequence goes on along the minus strand of CM071644.1, from coordinate 457,082 downwards.
TCTATCTATTATATATATCTTAAGAAGAGGGAAAGGCACCCGCCTTCAAGAAGTTTCTCAAAAATTAAACCACTCCTATTGATCGCAGTCGCCACGAAGATCGTTAAGTCATATAACTGAACAACTTAACTGACACACGCACGCCCGCCGTTCGATTACCCGCCCTATTCCGAAAGCAATAAAGTAGAATCTCCTGTGTAGCATGTGGAAAGGGTGGGGGCCGGGGTTTCTTTCTGACTGCCACTTTGGTACAATTGTGAAGTGACGTCACTCGCGTCGAAAACAAACTCAGGGTTTGTTAGTTCTTCAGTTTTTATTCACTAGCTTTTTTTCAGGAATCTTTATTTAATGAGTATCTATTTTTACATCATAAATAAAAAATTCTTGATAACAGAAAATATTTACAACTAGCTTTCTGCCCGCGGCTTCGCCCGCGTGGATTTCGGGATTGGGTGTATAGAGGGTTAAGGGTCATAGCTTTTGCCCACGGCTACATATACGCGGAAGTCGGTTTATGGTGCGAAGATTTTATCGCGCTTCCCGTGGGACTATCCGTTTTTCCGAGAAAAAAATGCCGCAAAACTCCTCAAGAATCACTCTATCTATTGATGAAAACCGCATAAAAATCTGTGCAGTAGTTTTTGAGCGAAGCCTTTATTGCGCATCCCGTGGGATCTGTCGATTTTTCCGGGATAAAAAGTAGCCTATGTTACTCGGGGAGAATGTAGCTTTCCAAAGGTGAAAGAATTTTTGAAATCGGTCCAGTAGTTTAAGCGTGAAGAGGTAACAAACAAACAAACAAACAAACAAATAAACAAACAAACAAACAAACACACTTTCGCATTTATAATATTAGTTGGGATTACAAGTAAATTGATGAAAAATTACTTTACATCTATTCATGTTCACGAAAAGAACAGGCAAAAATTAAAAAGTGATTATTTCTTATATACTCTAGAACTACACAGGGAGAGTACACTATAATATTATAAAAAAATTATGTAAATACATATTGCACCTCCTCTAAAAAAGTGTCGTAACACAAAAAAAGCGGTTTTGAGAAAATTGAGATTTAAGATTTTTTTTGTAATTTTCCGTCGTCTTGTGAATTGGTTACTACAATTAATTTTGTTTATATGATTTATATTGATTTACAATTTATTTGACTTTATGACAGTAAGTCAAAAATATTATTTCTCATCGAATATTTTTTTTTTTTTTTTTTTTTTTTTTTTTTATGGCCTTTGCGGCAGACGAGCAGATGGCCCACCTGATGGTGAGTGGTAACCATCGCTCATGGACATCTGCAATGCCAGGGGCACAGCTCAGTCTCTGCCTACCTGGAGAGAAATACTCTTTTTAGGCCTCGTTTGAAGACGGCCATATCGTAGTGCTCAGGAAACACCGCAGCAGGGAGCTCATTCCAAAGTTTGCACGTACGCGGGAGAAATGAACGCTGAAACCGAGCTGTACTGGAGCAGATCGGTTCCAGGTAGTACGGATGGACTTTGCTGCGGTGGCGGGTGGTGCGATGGTAAAAAGGTGATGTGGGCACCATTGCAAAGAGTTCCTCGGAGCACTCCCCGTTGACGAGCCTATATAGGACGCAGAGAGATCCAAAGTCTCTCCGCTGCTCCAGGGTCTCTGTTGAGGCTGTAATATTGGGGTCTCCTACGATGCGGAAAGCACGCCTTTGCAAGGAGTCAAGTGGGTCGAGCTGATATTTGGGAGCTCCAGCCCAGAGGTGTGAGCAGTACTCCATGTGAGGCCGAATTTGGGCTTTATAAAGCTTCAGGCGCTGGCTGGGTGTGAAGTACCGCTTCGCTCTGTTCAGAACTCCCAGTTTTTTGCTCACCAATTTGGTTTTGTCCTCCAAGTGACTCCCAAACTGCACTGTAGCAGAGATTTCCACACCGAGGATCCCAATAGAGTCTGTCATTCGAAGAGCAACTCCTTGGAACTGAGGCACTACGATAAATGGGTCCTTCTTCGCAGTGAACGCGCACACCTGTGTCTTCGTGGGGTTGAACTTGACTAAGTTCTTTGTACCCCATTCGGAGACTCGCCCTAGAGAGTCTTCGACTTCAGACACAAGTTGCAACCGCCTTTCGTGTAATGCAATCCGAGGGACGGTCTGGTGGTTGGTATACCGCGCATCACCCGTACTGTCATCCGCATAGCAATGAATGTTCTCAACTGACAACATGTCATTGATATGCAGAATGAACAGTGTTGGGGAGAGCACCGAACCTTGTGGAACGCCAGCATTAATGAACAAGGTTTTGGAGCAGCAGCCGTCAGAGACGACTTTGATGCTCCTACCGTCCAGGAAGCTGGCTATCCATTTGCAGAGTCCCCCGGGGATTCCATAGGATGGTAATTTCGAAAGAAGACCCTTATGCCAGACCCTATCAAACGCCTTCGCGATATCCAGTCCAACGGCGAGAGCCTCACCTTTGCTCTCCAAAGCTTCTGCCCAATGGTGTGTCAGGTACACTAAAAGGTCACCAGCCGAGCGGCCGTGACGGAAACCGTACTGACGATCGCTAATTAGCTGGTGCTCTTCCAGGTACCGTAGAAGGCGGGTATTGATTACCCGCTCCATAATTTTGGAGAGCAGGGACGTTATCGCAATTGGCCTGTAATTTGATGGGTCGGCTCGGTCACCCTTTTTGGGAATTGGGTGGACGTGGGCAATCTTCCACGAAGATGGAACCCTGTTCTGCTGGTAAGAAAGACGGTAAAGGCGCGTTAATACGGGGGTCAATTCAGGGGCACACGTCTTTAGTACCACTGCTGGATGCCATCCGGCCCGCTCGACTTATGGACGTTCAGGAGCTTAAGTTCCCGCCTGACCGCACGTTGTGTAATACGGATTTCAGGCAGTGAACTTCCACACCGAGGGATGGTAGGTGGCGTGGTCCCTCATCGTCCATGGTCGAGTTCGAGGCAAAGAGTTCAGCCAGAAGATCGGCCTTCTCTTTTGCGCTATGGGCCAGGCTGCTATCGCTTGCTCGCAGTGGTGGGAGACTATTGTTTAATTTTAGGAAAAACTGAGAAAAGTCTTATGTTATGTCAGTTTTCTACATGCTGATAAGAAGATATTTCGAAAATGAAAAAATCGGTACAATTTGAATCAATACGATTAATACCTTACTTTGCCAATTATTTTGTAAGAATATAAATATCTCTTTAAAAAAAATCTACTCGATAAATCCCGCAGGACTTCGACATATTATACCTTATTACTAAATTAATCTTGGGTTTACACTCTTCTGTCTCTACTATGTAGTATCATTTTGACAGAGGGAGAAGATCTTTAAATCTACATACATACATACACTCACGCCCTTTTCCCACGGGGTAGGCAGAGATTACGTCCTTCCACTTGCTACGGTCCTTACATATCTCTTTCGCTTTATCTACTTTCATAACATTCCTCATACATGCTCGACGATTGCGGGTACTTCTGACCTTAAAGATTAACTAAAATTAAGTACCAATTTACGTAGGTAGTGACACATCAACTTAAAGTTTGTAGTATACAATAGAAAACAATAATATAATCAGAACACTCATAAACACTATTCAAAGTAACTTGAAATGGAATATTTGTACTTAAGAATAAAAATGTACCTAAGGCGCTATAAAAATTGCTTAGAACAGCCTTCATAATTGATTACTTTGTGGTAGTAAATTACGTAAATCTCACTTCTATTCTTCTTATCTAATTTAAATATGAATGATTAAAACTACACCAGCGAGCAAAAGTATGGAAGACTGTTATGGCACTGTTCGTCGAAGTCGCTCGGAACAAAAGAGACACTAGCACCCTTTAACCGGTAATATTGGAATAAACGATATGGCGTTTTTACACAATATACAGAAGATAAAAATAAACGTTTCTGTATTATTACTTCGATATCGACTTTTTTTGTGTTATGACACTTTTTTAGAGGAGGTGCAATATATAATAATGTATAGTAGTGTAGTAATTAGGTGTGATTATGTGCGCTTAGAACAAACATCAATTACAAAATCCTACTACCTACAAAATACAATACTTCATACACAATTCAATCCAAGTTATCCCATAAGCTTCGAGCTCTATTTGCAAGCTTTTCTATTGAAGCTTCCCTAGCGTTTAACTAGATGGCGCTACATGTGTGTTTGTACAACCAAGCAGACATCATGGTAATCTTTCTTTCTTCATTTCGACCCTAACCACTCCGGAACGGTCGCCGGTGTCGTTAGTCGGCTAGGCGTTGAACCTTCTGTTCGAGCGCCTTCCACAAAAACACTCGTTGCAAAGCTGAACATAGCCGTCTAAGGCTTCAGCATAGTCCAAAAAAAAAGTAATCTCTCTTTATATATTTCGCTATTTTATGTAATCTGCTTCACTTTTTCAATGCAACAAAAAATTATAGTATTCTTTAGACATTGCAAGTGTATCTTGTATTAAATTATAAAATACTAGCTTTCTGCCCGCGGCTTCGCCCGCGTGGATTTCGGGATTGGGTGTATAGAGGGTTAAGGGTCATAGCTTTTGCCCACGGCTACATATACGCGGAAGTCGGTTTATGGTGCGAAGATTTTATCGCGCTTCCCGTGGGACTATCCGTTTTTCCGAGATAAAAAATGCCGCAAAACTCCTCAAGAATCACTCTATCTATTGATGAAAACCGCATAAAAATCTGTGCAGTAGTTTTTGAGCGAAGCCTTTATTGCGCATCCCGTGGGATCTGTCGATTTTTCCGGGATAAAAAGTAGCCTATGTTACTCGGGGAGAATGTAGCTTTCCAAAGGTGAAAGAATTTTTGAAATCGGTCCAGTAGTTTAAGCGTGAAGAGGTAACAAACAAACAAACAAACAAACAAATAAACAAACAAACAAACAAACACACTTTCGCATTTATAATATTAGTTGGGATTAGTTGGGATGGAAAGAAATTGCAAAGATAACGAGATTTACTTCATCTTAATACAACGGTCAAACTCAAAATGACAATATTTTATTTAAACACAAGGAAATATTAATTATTAATAAAAGTTTTTTTTTGATTAGCTGAATATACTGTTATCTGTTTTTTTATGGTATTATTTTTTTGTTGCTGTGTTGGAGTTATTTATATAGCACTGGAGTAGCGTAGTATGAATTTAATTCGGCAATAATAAGGTTACTTGTCGAGAAATAAAATAATTATTTATAATCTATGTTTGGTACAATTTAAACTTAAAACACTGGATTTCATTTTGTCCCATAATATTAGATTAATCCTGTCTCTATAATAATGTACTTAACATTATGACTATATTAATGACGTTGCATTTTATTTAAAAATGTTAAATATAAAGATTTGTTACTTAAATGTTTATACGTCTGGTGTAGTCACGTTAAAGTCTATTTTGGCTTAACAAAGTAAAAGAAATAATTCAGGCGACAACACAGAATATTGAAGACGCAGGATTTCTTGCTGTATTGCAATTAACTATCGGTAGATTTAAATTTTTTTTTTAAATAAAAAAAATCGCCCCGCTCTAGGATTTTTATCCTGTATCGTGCTACAGGCTACAGTCACACATACAAATTCTCAAATACACAAACGCCCAAACTAGAACAAATTTCTGCAGATCATACAAAATATTTGTCCCCATAGAGGGTCCCTCTGCCGATCAGCCGATCCAGTATGCAGTAGCAGATCATTCAAGCGTTTTGTATTATTTACAGATTATTAATTCAATACACTACCAAATTCAATAATTTCGTTGGAAATTTAGCATGTTAGTTTTAGTCTCATCATTGGGCCATTGTGCATCCTATGTTGGTTGAGCTCTCTCTTACTCCAATCATCCCAGAAGACTCGAGAAGCCAGAATGTTAGCTTCTTGGGGCTCCTGCATGTTTCCGGTAGGGATCTGGGGACTGGGGAAGTTTTGCCCGTTGGACGGGTATTGTGATGTTTCCTCTACCTCCATGCGTTCTCTGCTTAGAGGGTTGTCCGTCACACCTATTGTGAACAAGTGCCTGTTCAGGAGACAATATCCGGTTAAGTCATCTAAGACTTTCCGGATTTTAAACCTGTTTAGTTTTAGAAAAAAACGGGCAAGCTTCTTAGACTTAGACCGGAACTGCGTCTTTCGTTTATTTGCATCCCTCGTTGGTTCTCCAGTCATTTAGATGTTTGCTGTTCTTCGGATTTTGTTCGTAGCCAGTTATTTATCTGAGCATGTTACTGTTATTATTTCGCATTACTATGTTATTTTACATTTTATAATGAATTACCATTTCTAAAATATAATTTTAACTAATAAATAGGACGAATGTTGCCCGAAAAACATTTAGAATTCAGAGTTACATTTAGAATTCAAAGAATTCGTAAAATGCGAGAGGTGCGTTGGGTACCACGCAAAGTACCAGGAGAGCATGTGTCGGCAGGAGCTCACGGCGCCCCACAAAGCGCTGACAATGCGCGCAAATCTAATACAAGGAATAGACGATCCGACGTCTCTCTGGCCAATTTACACGAGTCAATTTATCGAAGTCGACGCTTAGTTATGCGCGAAAAACTTGTGCTATCTTGCTTGGTTGGCATTTATTTGGTGAATAGTTTATGGGTGGCAAATTGGGTGCTCAAGATTGCGAGCATCTGTAACTGTATACAAAACAGTCTGTTTATTTAAGTTTTTTTTGAAAATACTGTAGGACAATTTCAAGAAAAATATTTTTAAGCAAGGATTATATAAAAAATATATGTATAACTATTGGTCATAAAAGATAAGTTGCACTGTTTAAAATTATAATTAATTAAACACACATGTAATAAAAAAAAACATTTTTCTGATACGGCTCATTCAATTCAATTACTCCGACATTCTTTTAAATAATAAAGAAAAAAGTTCAAAATATTTAAATTAATTACTACTATTAAAGAACATTATTCAACATAAATAAACATTTTTGGGGAACTATGAGAAGATTTTAGTTGAACTGTTGGCAAACCAATAAAAATAAACATTAACTCCTTTCTTTATTGATTGATTTAAATATCCCCTTAATAAGTCTTTAGGTAAGGTTAATTTTAATGATATTATTTTTGTTTTGGATTTTTCAAAAGGAAATCATGATGTCATTGTAAAAAGTACCTAATTGTATGAATTTTATGGTTCTAAATGACGTGATAACGTGATGTAAATAATGTGACCTTGAACATCTTCTTGCAAACTTCTTAGTTAAAAAGTATGAGTGAAAATATAAACACACTATAATGACTTCTAACTGTTTCAGAGATGTAATAAATTTGTTTTTATGAAATGATTATAATGTTAACTATAAAATAAAGACAATTAGTTTCTACCGTGGGAGAGCCATGCTTCGGCACGAATTGGGCCGGCCCGACCGGAGTGATACCACGGCCTCACAGAAAACCGGCGTAAAATAGCGCTTGCGCTGCGTTTCGCCGAGTGAGTGAGGGTACCGGACGCCCAACTCCCCCTTCCCCCCTTATTCCCTTTTAAAAGGCCGACAACGCATCTGTGACTCCTCTGGTGTTGCGGGTGTCCATGGGCAACGGTTATCGCTTACCATCAGGTGATCCGTTTGCTGCCCTAACCTAAAAAAAAAATATCCCATAACACAAGCCTTACATAGCTTACTTTGGGCTAAGCTAATTGGTGTAAGTGTGAGAATTATTTATTATATTTATTGATTTATTATCTGCAAAAGAAAAAATCTTACATACATAAATCCATGCCTCTTTCCCATGGGGGTAGGCAGAGATCAAAGTTTTCCATTTGCTACGATCCAACCATACTTCGCTAGCTCCTTCGATTATTAGTACTTTCATGCAAACTCGTTGGTTGCGGACACTCTTGACCTTTTTTTTTACCTTGACCTTAGCGAACCGGCGGTTATGTGGGACTCTCTTCCCCAGAAGGGGGAGGCCTACCCACTAAAAACCTCAGGGATGGCCTTCCTCAGGCATGTAGGGAGTTCCGGGATCCCCCAGCCTCCGCTCTCCTGCCGATACAGGGGAGCCCTCCTCGGGGAGGCTACACTACCTCCCCCGATCTCCACCACCGACGACGCCCCCCGGCCACGGAAGGGGCGTAGTCCCTCCCGGGTCGCCTTACCGCGGCGGTGCCGCAGCACTGCTTCACAGAAGGAGGCCACAGCCCTCCAACCTCCCTCGTCCGCCAGCATTGCCGCAATCAATGCCGGCGGAAACTCGCACGATCTTGCGACCAAGACTCTTGACCTACGTTCAGTATATCTTCTGTTTGGTCCAAGTATGTTTGTCTAGGCCGTCCCTTACTAACAGACTAATTGATATTCATTAAAAAAAAATCATTATAAAAAAATGAGAATACTAGGTGGTGCCCACGACTTCGGATTAGTATTTCGCGTAGCTTATATTAGGGTGGCGTAAATTGTAGCCTATATGTTATTCTTACGTATGGAAGTGAATGCTGGGCCGTCAAGAAGAAGGATGAAAATAGATTGCATACAAATGAAATGAGAATGTTACCATGGATGTGTGGTGTGCCAAGGATGGATAACATAAGGAATGAGTACATAAGAGGAAGCCTGAAAGTAGCGCCAGTGGTAGAAAAAGTGAGAGGAAGTAGATTGGCATGGTTTGGACATGTGATGCGGAGGGATGAAAGTCATGTCACAAAGCGAATGTTGAATATGAAAGTGGAGGGATACACGGGCAGAGGAAGGCCGAATAAAAGATGGATCGATTGTGTGAAGAATGATATAAGAATGAAAGGAGTAAGCATGGAAATGACGGCTGATAGAGAGGAATGGAAGGAATAGATCTACTGCGCCGACCCCAGATAATGGGAAATGGGCAAGAGGATGATGATGATGTTATTCGTAAGGTTTCATTAAAATCTATTCAGTAGTTTTTACGTGAAAGAGTAACACACATACAAACATTCACGTTTATAATTTACACACACACTAAACGAAATAAGCATAGCGTTCTCTTGACAACACCGCGGTCTGCTAACGCCCTTAGCGCAATCGAAGATATTCCATTAGCGGAACGCAATTTTTAGCGGGTTACGCGTCGTCTGCGGCGGCAGCTCGGGCGGAATTGACGGAATTGGTGGAATTGCCAATCTTGGCGGCACGGGCCAATTTTGGCGCGCCACCGGCTGATTCAATTTGCGAGCAAACCCGCATGCGACCCCTTGCTCTTTACCTGAGTAAAACTGTCGGACCGCTACCATACATGAAACAAATAGAAATGAAAGTAAGTAAAAAATTAACACAAAAACAAAACAAAAGTTAAAATAATGCGGAAATGTAGAAACAAACTTCTAATATAGTCTCCTTATTCTTTATGTGGTTTTAAAAAATCATAATCTTGAATAAATAAAGTGATTAGGCGTCTTGGTAAAAGTTCTAAAAAGAATTATGAATAAGATAAAAATGCAAAAACCTATTCGTCTCGGGCGGGACTCGAACCCGCGTTCTCAATAAACCGTGTCGACTCTGTAACCATTCGGCTATCAAGCACTCTACGGGAAAATCGAATATTTTATCTCCATTCTTCACTTTTTACGTTGTTAAGCCAAAATAAACCTTATTCACTATTAATAACTACGTATTACCACTTCTTATATTAGTTGCCAATTATATTGGAAGGATCCAATTCTAAAACACACTTCTATTTAACTTTAATTTAATCGATTTATTTGTTGTTGATCTATTGGCCTTATAATATTTTCGTTTGATTTGATTTTATTATAGTAAAATAAAATTTACACAGCTAAGAGATGATTTGCCGCTTCAACTTTGGAAATTTCGAATGTATTTAAAAAAATTTATGTTAATTAGTTGATATTTGTGTCTTTAGCGGGCTCTCAGCTAAAAAGATGAATTAAAAAATTTAAATACATCTGGCAAACGAGCAAGTCAATTCCTTGCAACGCCAGACTCACAAATGCGTTGCCGGCTTTTTAAATGGCTCTTTTTGAAGGTTTGGACATCGCATCGGTTCAGAAATACCGCTGGCGAGAATTCATCTCACAGTTTGATATGAAAAACAAAAAGTTCCTACAAAAATATACTGTGTTAGACTACCAATCGTCAAGGTAATGAGGGTGAACGTTTTATCGCGTGGAATGATGGAATAACGCAACAAATCTGAAATCCCCACAAAACAGTAATTTCACTATAAGAAACAGACCATAAATTGGTATGATCAACTGGTACTCAAGCAGACAAGTTCGTCTCCGTGGTGAACAAAACAAAATATGATTAAACTTGAAATTGCTAAAAATTAAGCGTGGGATATATCCGCTATCTTGATATACTAGTACATTATATATTGCCGCCATCTTGATATATATACATTGTATTTTGACAGATCAAAGTGATGAATCGCTCTATCATATCGCGTTTCTACGGTGGCTTTTGCAGATTCTGGAGCCAGTAAAATATTATGATATATTTGAACTGTTTAAAATTTTGATATAAGTGCAAAAAGTTTCCGAGAATAAATAGCATATGCTTTTTTTATTTTGTACGAAATATTACTCAAATGTCAATGACTGATACTAAACAGATTCCTACTGTTTCATTATCTGTGGTATCGCTATATTAATTATCCAGCTTTTTTTATACGATGGGAAAGATTTTATAACATTTGACAGTGATTGTAACCTAAACTTATCAACGGCTAAGGAACTGTCTCTCTGCCTCTAGTCCGTCTCAGAAGCGGCACCATCTAATAGGCTTGTTGCCTAAATTTCAGTAGTTAGATACTAATATACCTTCATGCCTATTCAATACAAAATAATTATTATTTTTGAAAAAAAATGCTTATTTATAAGAATAATTTTGCATTTAATTAAATATTTGACATTAGTCATCAAAAACGCTCATGACTGTCATGGCGTCTTGAATGACGTCACGCCGTGCAAAACACAGCTGTTTTAGTATCGGAATATTCGGCATTGTGAAGTTATTTTAATAAAAAATGGATTCATCGTATTACAAGTACTGCATAGTGCCCCAGTGTACAAGCACAAGTATAAAAACACCAAAAAAAATATTTATATACGTGCCAAACAATCAGTAGATACGTAAAAAGTGGCTAACACTCGCGAGAAGGAAAGATGCCCATTCTTTTTCGCACTTCCACAAGACACTTGGGAATGACATTTCGACTTTGACGTTTCGCACGGCGTGACGTAACACTTTTTAATTGGTGTTTGCTGTCACGTGACTTATGGCTTATTTTGTGCAATTTTATTTTATAAAAATATAAATAATCAGAAGTTATTATTTTATAAAACTTTGTTTTTTCATAATTAAATGATCATCTTAATAGTTATGCAACCTAATGCATCAGATTTGTTCATAGTGGATACAAGCCTATTTGTCCAGAACTAATAATAGCTTACAATGAAAAAAACACCGGGCGATTGCGACAACCCAACATTCAATTGTCCAACCACTCATTATCTGTTTACGCGCGCACAAAAGGTAGGTGTTAAAAGCCTGTCAATTCTCATTCAGGGATCTGACCATAAAGGCAAGACATATCGTGTTTCATGCAGCGCAGGTGTGAGGTGTGCACGATATTATGATCTCTTTGTTCTTGGATCCGAGGTATTAATGCGTGGGATATTTGGGCCTTTTGTCTAGCTTAGAACAAAGTAAATAAAAAGTAGATTTAGTTTTAAAAATCTACACAATTTTATCAAAATTATAAATCTACTAGCTTTCTGCCCGCGGCTTCGCCCGCGTGGATTTCGGGATTGGGTGTATAGAGGGTTAAGGGTCATAGCTTTTGCCCACGGCTACATATACGCGGAAGTCGGTTTATGGTGCGAAGATTTTATCGCGCTTCCCGTGGGACTATCCGTTTTTCCGAGATAAAAAATGCCGCAAAACTCCTCAAGAATCACTCTATCTATTGATGAAAACCGCATAAAAATCTGTGCAGTAGTTTTTGAGCGAAGCCTTTATTGCGCATCCCGTGGGATCTGTCGATTTTTCCGGGATAAAAAGTAGCCTATGTTACTTGGGGAGAATGTAGCTTTCCAAAGGTGAAAGAATTTTTGAAATCGGTCCAGTAGTTTAAGCGTGAAGAGGTAACAAACAAACAAACAAACAAACAAATAAACAAACAAACACACTTTCGCATTTATAATATCAGTTGGGATATTTGACTAGAAAAATATAAATGAAGTTATAGACTAACGTTGTTGTCTGTGTTTCTGTCAAGAACCTTCTTATTCACATACGCAATCCCTTTGCAGTAATGAAAAAAACAACTTTTGATTCGATTCAATGATACGGCTTCTATTAAGCGTCATATTGGCACTCGCAAGGGAATCAAAGCCTATAGAATATTTCCTGTTAATCTAAAACATAGGTTCCCAAACTTTTTTGTGTCGTAGACGCTTTGCCATCCTTTTTAGGTTTTCGGTAGACCCATGCCTGATATTGAATGCCTACATCCTATAACTTAAAAAAATGTAAGTAATATTTATAGTAAATTTTTAGTCTTCAGTATATGTTGAGATCCATTGTCGTGGACTCCCGTTTTTGTTTCATGGAAATTTTTGTTTCGCTGACGTAGACCCAGTGATCTAAGATCTAAAATCTAGAATCAGTGATCTAAAACCATACAATTTGGCATGAAGTAACATCATGTGGTTAGTATGTTTTATATGGGTTTCGGTTCTATTTGAACACCTAACACCTAACCTTGCCTAACACTTAAATTGGTGTTTCAGTCCTCACATAGATATTATGCTTGCTGTATATGACGCAGACCACTGGAAAAGATTCTAAATCAAAATCAAAATATAAGTTTTTTACACTACGTCTTTGGTGCATAAATGTACGACGAGTACTTCGTACCGAAAAGAACCAGGAGACCTATTTTTGAATTACGAATGCGACTTCGAAATCACCGATGTGACTAATAATCACCGATTTTCAATAATTCTTATTTTTGAATATCACTGATGTGACTACCTTAGTCACAGGTGTGATTTCATTACGAGTGCCCTCACCCACTCGTAATCAAGTCATACTTGTGGAAATGTTATCTGTGTTTTGTTTGGAGAATATATATATATGCTACATTTATATATATATGGATATATATATATGTATATATAATACATATATATAAATGTAGCATATATATACAATATATATAATAACCATGATGGTTAAGCCGGCAATAATCGGCTGCGGTACATTCTGTGTGGAACCGAACTCTCATGTGTGTACTTTATCTATGTTGGCAGCTCTGCGATCGACTTTCAAAAATTGGATGTTTAGGAATCCGTGACCTCAAAGTCACCGCTGACTATTTAGTCAGCGGTGATTTCGAAATCGCATTCGTAATTCAAAAATAGGTCTCCTGCAATGGCTATTTTCTCCCAGTATTTTCACAGTCGTCAATTGTTTCTTTCAGAGATAATAAGTATGTAAGTATATGCTTGCTATTTATAGTTCCTCATTTAATACAATTTACGTAATTAAAAGTGTTATTACTAATTGTATTGTGACGATAACAACTCCGGTAATGAATCATTATTCCCGAACTAAGTTTTCTCAACAATAATAACATTATATTATTACCAAACACACTGTAAGTAAATTAAGAACACTTGTTTCAAACTTAATAATTGCTTATTGTCTATCTATGAACGAGAGTCCGACAAATTGCGTTTGCAACGTTCTGTCAAACATTTGTAGACAAACATTAGCTAGACAATCTGCTTAATTGCAGGCTGTAAGCACATTTTCGACGCAATAAACACTCCATAATTAATTCCATTGTTCCATTACTCAATAAAATAATCGTTAATTGAATGGCAAGAAGTGGATCTGCCGTCATAGTTACAAATAATATAAATAATTACGGGGTTATACGAATGTTCATTTGCGGTTCTAATAATGACGTCTAATATTGTAGAAATCCATCAATCAAATTTGACGACTCCGTAGTCGAATGGTTACAACACCGGTTTCAAGATGTCGCAATTTTTGAGGACCCGGGTTCGAGTACCGTTGAGGGCAAATGTTTGTGTGATGAATGAGAGCATTTGTACCTTAGTTATGGTTGTTAATATATAATTCTATAAAAAATGTATATATGTATAATATATCTGTTATATAATATGTCTGTTATCCTAGTTCCCTTAACACAAGCCTTCCATAGCTTACTTGGGGCTAGGCTAATTGGTGTAAGTGCGAGAAATCCCAACTAATATTATAAATGTGAAAGTAACTCTGTCTGTCTGTCTGTTACGCTTTCCCGCTTAAACCTCGCAACCGAGGGTTGAAATAGAGGTTGAAAGTTTGTATGGGATTTCTTAATTTTAAAAGATAAAACCATGAAACTTTTTATTTAGGCACTTGATAGGAAATCATTAAACATTTGTTCTAGCATTTTTGAAATTTCGACCAGCTAGGGGGTGAAGTAAGGGTTGAAAGTTAGTATGTAAGTTCTTCAAATATCACGTCATAAGAAACAAAAAATCATTTGAAAAAGCATTTCGAAATTTTTACCAGTGTGGGGGTGAAATAGGGGTTGAAGATAAGACCATGAATTTTGGTACCTTTGACATAAGGGACTAGGATTAACAAAAACTAATTTCACGCGAGCGAAGCCGCGGGCGAAAGCTAGTATTTATATATTTATAGTTTTGTATGGGTGTATCCAATCAATTTATCATATCTATTTTAATAGTATAAACTAACTATTGCTTAATCCTCCGTCCCCGCAATTTTTTTAAACCATCCATAACCATCTAGGATTGAAAGAAATCTCTGATGTGAGAGAAGTGAAGCCAATTAACTTGGTACCTGTTAGTATTTTTTATTTTTATTGTAACTTTGCTTTATCACACACACACACATATATATATATATATATATATATATAAAACAAAATCAAAATTAACTTTATTCAAATATGACTTTGTAGAAAGCTCTTCTGAATCGTATATTTGTTTCCTACAGTTTTTCCTAATATCTTTTCCTTAGTAGGTATATATAATAAAAAATATATTACAGTAATTTTACATTCATTGTTTACCAAAATTTTATAATAATGAAGTTAACGCCGAGAAATTAGCGCGTTGACTTCGTCGTTCCTCCCGAAATTAACGTTAAAATGCAGAGAATGTCACAACAGGCGCAGGGCCGGTTTCTTCCCAGGTCCCGGCCACGGCCCCGGGCCCCTGAGGCTCGTTAGGGCCCACTTTTTGAAAGCGATATTGTTGTGCTCATAACGGACCGCAGCCTTCAATTTGCTGAGTGAATTTAGTTATATGCCTTCATCGGGGTAAGAGATACGAGGGGAGTCTGCGCAGCGTAAGGGATGGACGCATTGTTTACCAGTTTTAAGGGAGCAGATATAAATTCTTTTATAGATAATTTATTTTTAACATTGAGTATTTTATTCAATGAGCTATAAGCGTACAGTAACTGAAATAAAATACACAATTTTGACTGAACTGGGCATAGTGAATTAGGCATTTTACTTCATCTGACATTTTGTTTTTACGTGCGATTTGTGAATCAGTCATTTAGCATTATTGACTTTAAGACATAAATAATTATTAGGACGTCTATTGTAGGTAATAAAAAAAAAATAAGAAATATCAAAATTATCGTGTATTTAATTATTCCTTGCGATGTGTCCAAAGAAACGAACATGAACATGCAACTTTTGTCGCTGTTTCAGAATCGAATGGTATTGGCATCATTCCACATCCACTGTGTGCTATCGAAAGTAATAGGTAATATGACTGGTAACTTTGGACATGTTTGGATGATAATATAAAAGCATTAAGACATGTAAATTTGAAATTCTGTTTTATTATCAAATGCCTAAACAACTCCCTGTGCAACACAAGTTTTATGACAATTTACTCTTTTATCCTTTTTAAAAGTTAAAATTTTTAGTTTCCGATAATGTCTTATTAAACCATCAGCAAATATAAGCGTAAGCCTATATTTCAACTGTATTGATTTACAACAAGCTAAATTCCTCCAAGAAACTCAGCAAAAGTTCCTCAAAGGCCTAACTTGGATCCACGTGACGCCTGGAGTAATTAACAGAAGCACTCGCTGTAATGAGCTGGCACTTACCAGGACACTGGCCATTATAATTGCTAATGGGACCGCTCCACTTTGATATTTCGGAGAACGATTTGCCAGAGAGCGAAGACGCTTTCAAAGTCCGTATTGTAAAGGGATTAAGTCTATTGTCGTGCGCTTAAAACGTAGCAGAAAATTGGGCCGTCTATTGGTGCTTAATTCATTATACGATCAGTGGCCTTTAGAGGGAGACGGGTGGTGAAGGGGGGTGCTCTCGTTCTAATCGTAAAATATTATTGTTGCGGAGCTGGTGTGGGGTGGGGTAGGCTTCTATAAGCAGATCAGGCTGTATATATAATACATACCTACAGCTGTAATATTACATTGGTTTGGGGGATAAAATAAAAAATTGACTGTTGCGATGCGAAAGCAGAATGAGGATTAACTTTATAATTAGTTATCTTAATAATAGACTGGTTCTACAGAAGATAACTATTAAAATAAATCTATTTATTATCTACTTTATAATAATACCGTTGAAGATATTTTCGTTTCGTTTCGCGTTTCGATCTATAATAGATTTCTGCAGGGTAGCATCTAAGTTGAATATTGTTAATGTCAAGACTGTAGATTTACAAACAGTGGAATGGGAATTTTGATACAGCTCTTAAACGAAGGAGCGAGGAAGACAAGAACGTTAGAGAGAAGGAGCATACAATTTATAGATTGCTATTCAAGTAGGTATATTGTAATTTGCGTCTATAAAATGAAAACTTGCTTATGAAACTGTACGATAATGCTGACTGTTGGATTTGAAATACTTATATATACCTACTAATCTATCTGAAGTATTAGACGTAGAAATATATTACAAAAATTGGATACAAAAACCAACACAGCGATTCAACCTCAATTTGAATAACAAATTAAGTTCCAAGGAAGTCATTCAATTCTACAATGATTAGCCAAAGCTTTCGATTGGTCGGGCGAGGCTGGCTTGTTGATCGATTCGATGTCTGGGCAGAAAGAAGCCAATGCTCTAAGTGGCCCGGTGTCCGGCGCCCCGCCCACACCCCGCCCGCCTCAAGAAACTGTAATATTACCCAACCATTATATTTTTACGCATCGCCGCGCGGGGTGCGCGCACGGCGCTGTTTTTTTTTGTTCAATTATCTCGCGATGCGAGGGTGCTTACGGAAGCGCGGAAAACCCTGTTTTGCTTACAAAGTTTTTTGGTATCGACCCGATATTTCTAGAGAATTTTTGGCTACCCTGTTTTATGTTGCTGCAGTTAGTCTTGGCGAGACGTTAATTTTTGTATTAAGTACAAAAAATATTTAATTTAAATCCTTTTAAAATATTATGATTAAGCTAAGAATTTCTTTCAAGTATTTCTTTGGTTTGTAACATTTTCAATGTATCTTTAGTTGAATTTCTTGCGCGATATATTAAGGCATTTACAGTAATAAGTTTCTTAATGTACAATATTTGAGGCCTCTAACTGCAAAACGCACACTCTCCACTTTTTCAAATTTCTGGTAAACCGAAAAAAACATTTAAATAAATAAATACTCACATTTTGTGCCTTTCTTAAACTTCTTCATGAGGAATTGGCAATATTGTTGTGTAAATATACAATCTGACAACATAATTTTTATTATTATAGGAGAAAATCCACTTTTATTGTTGGAGAATGTCAGTTTTGCTTTAAATATTTGGAGAATGCAAGTTTTGTTATATAATATTCTGGAGAATGCTAGTTTTGGCAGCAAGTTTCATGGAATCTTTCAAACAAAAAAAAAATTACCTTAGTAAGAATTAAATCAATAGTTTTAGGTCTAATAAATTATTTTAAGACAACATTGATTGACAAGAATGAAATTTTATTGGAAACACAAATTATAGATACAAATTGAAAATAAAACTACAATGAGTTCAGGTACTCCTTGTACCTGTTTGATAACAAATTCTATCTTAAAAAAAAGAAATTGAAAAACCTATTTAAATTTGAAAAATGGGAATTTCTTCAGCAATGTGGCAATGTTCTTCATCGATATTTGGTGGAAGTTCAAGTTCTGGACCATCTAGGACATGTTTGAAAAATTCTCAAAGGAGAATTCAAGGAGAATGTTACTTTTGCAGTTGAGCATTGTGGAGAATCTAACTTTTGCAAAAGGAACTCATTTTCACAATCATTTTAACACTGGATAAAGCTACTTTTGCTTTGTATCCATAGCAACAAACAATAGATTTCAACATGGAGATTCAGAATCAACCAAAACATGAACAACAAAACAACCAAACAGTTAGTTAATAAAATAAGGGTTGAGCCAACATACAATTCAGTTTCAAATTAATATATTTGAGCTATTGCCGCCTGCTACTAAATCCGTTTCCGAAGAGTAACCCAACGCGGATATCTTTAGTTACAGTTAGCTTAATCTGTTCCCGACGTAATAAGACAAAAGCGTTCTGCACAGATAATACACCATTAGGAGGTGCTACTCGAGGAAAATAATGGGAGTGTGTGACGTAATCAAAGCAGGCCACGGCCCAACGAGTCCCGCTTTTTAAAATTATTCCTCCCGAACGGCGCCTCTGCTCCGACGCGCCAGCTCCGCTGATTGCAGCAAATTGCGCGCTGTAAAGGCGCAAATATTGTTATTATTTGCTTTTACTGCAAGAATTCTAATAACGCCTTCGACTCGTATAGTTGTGATGTTTTTTTAATTTCCTAGCTGGGGCTCGCGACTTCGTCTGCGTAGAATTAATATTTCTAGTGGCTTATATTACTAGAAATACAAAATTTTGCGTCTGTGCGTCTATGGAACAGACTACCGGTAAATATCCGCGAGAGCTCATCCGATACAGTATTTAAAGTGAGGCTAAAGGAGCATTTATTGAAAGTTTCTAGTTAGTTAACTATATTTTTATATAAGTAGTAAATAATAATATCTTATGTACTTAATTTAGATTAGTTTTTATTTGATATTTGTATATTTAAGCATAATTATATATTACTAGCTGACCCGCGCCCACTTCGTTGGGCATAATATTAATAATCCCCGAAGCGAGCACGAAAGCGAACTGAATTAAACCCGAAGCCATCGCGCGCCGTCCGCTGATGATGATGATGATGATGATGACACTCAACAATAATGTGGCTTTCTATTGGTGAAAGAATTTTTAAAATCGATGATGATGATGATGATGATGATGATGACACTCCGCAATAATGTGGCTAACTATTGGTGAAAGAATTTTTAAAATCGGTTCAGTAGATCCCGAGATTACCCCTTACAATTTACAAACACACAAACTTTACTTCTTTATAATATTAGTACAGATTAGTATTTATGTTATATAGTTTATGTACCCATGTATCTTGTTTTTTTTTTTTCTCAATCTCTCCCACGTAACAGTATAAGTCACTTGACACCCAGTAAGGTTGGCTGGAAGAGATCCCTTTTAGGGATAAGCCCACCCATGTACACATCCAATCACTGCATATTTTTTTTTACTGTAATGTCTTTTGTGCAATAAAGAATATATATTAGCGTGACGCATATCTTTATAAATTGTGGCGTACCTATGTATTATTTTGATGTGTATGCTATATTATTGTAAGGTTTCATTAAAATCCATTTGGTAGTTTTCACATGAAGGAGTAACAAACATCATCAGTTCAAATATTACTAAGAGTTTGCTTTTACTGCAAGAATTCTAATAATGCCTCGTTATTCCAAACCTTTTACAAGAGAGCTGAGTTTGGCGGCGGTCTGTCCTTGTCATACTCTATACAAAATGACAGGGGGGGACTGTTGTCGGATTGGTTTTTGGGTTTAGAGAATCACGCTAAAATCGACACCATTGCAGGGTTAATTTAATTATGTTAGGATAGCTTATTATTATTAGATTAATTAATTTTATTGTATAAAGTATTAAAATTAAGTGTATTGTTAAATGGTTGTATGTAGGTATAAATTAGGATAGTTATTAGATAAGTAAGTGCTGCGCAACTCACGTTAATGTTAAGTCACGGAATAGTATTATAAGATAATATGACGCTGTCCGTACAGTACGTAGTAGATCCAAACGAGGACAGTTTAAAAAGGGCACGGACTACGAGTCCGTGGAGTAGACATATATATATATAAAAAAAAAAAAAACTTTTTACAAGTATAGTTTAGACCATTTGAATGAGCATAAGAATGCTGTTTCAAAAGCAATTTTATTAAAATATTAAATTATCGATTTTGAACGTATACATAATAAAGGTACCATAAATAAAAAAGGTATTAGCAATTTTGTTTAAGTACAATTGTAGTATGAGTATTTTGAGTAATTCGCGACCAACTACGTACTTGTGAATAAACGGTAAGCTAAAAAGTTAAGTTTTAAATTAATGTAATTTTTATTTCAATAGGTCGGAAAATAAGTCTTTTCGCATAGTTATAATATGAAACCTGTAATAATATATATTCAGCTGTACTATTTGTACCAGAGTCGCTCAGCGGGCTCAGAGTCGCTCAGCGGGCTATGGAAAGGGCTATGCTCGGCGTTTCTCTGAGGGATCGCATCAGAAATGAGGTGATACGTCAGAGAACCAAAGTCATCGACATAGTCCACAGGATTAGCAAACTGAAGTGGCAGTGGGCTGGCCATGTTAGCCGTAGAACCGATGGCCGTTGGGGCAAACGTGTTCTAGAGTGGATACCGCGAAACGGCAAACGTAGTGTAGGACGTCCTCAGGCAAGGTGGAGTGATGATTTGCGCAGGACGGCTGGCAGGAGCTGGATGCGAGAAGCCGAAAATAGATCTCAGTGGCGTACACTCGAAGAGGCCTATGTCCAGCAGTGGACGAAGAGGGGCTGATGATGATGATGATGATGTACTATTTGTACCAGACTGGTTTGATATTAATATTAAAAATAAAATAGTATTTTCTGCTATTTTTAGTTTCTTTTTGTCAAGAATGATTGATTCCAATAGAGCATTCCGATATATTTAAATGTTTATACAAACCAAAAAGAAAAAAACGATGTAGTGTAAAAGTAACACAAACTTGGATTACGAGTTTTTAATAAAAGTATTTTGATGTCAAAGAAACACCTCTCTCTGGGCGGCCAGTTATGGACAATTAGGCCATGTTTGTTAAAAATGGTACTAGATTACATACAATTGTAGTTTCAGCTTATCAAATTGACCACAAAACAGTAGCCATTTGCAAAAAGGTTGGTATATAAAAGACCTGATATTTGAGTACCAAATGAACTCTGAAAGATAGTCAAATGAAATTTGTCGCGTTTTTGATCAAAAATCCGACAAACATTGTTCTCAACAACGGGATCACTACCTACAAAATAGTAAAATATCATCACACAAAATGACGTACACACACACATTTATATATATTTAATGTACTTAGACTTTAAAAAGACATGTTTTCATATAAAAAGCGAACTAAGTTTTCCCAATCTAAATATCTAAATAAGTGTCATTTGCACGTGCCAGGAGATTATTATTATTAATATTCCGTAGAAGCCTGACGCACACCCTTAGAAGCATTAGATAAACTAAACAACTATAACGATAACCATTAAAATTATACACAAATATGCACATTCTGAGCAAATGAATGTATCGATTTTTCTCGAAGTACCACTATGAACCGACGCTGAGAAACTGAATATTATCCCTAATAACTTTTCGTGTAACCCAAGAGAAGAGGGTGCGGGCTGATAGTGCGTTAATTGATAGTAACCCAATATCTGCGTTGCCCTTAGACTCCGCTCCGCAAGAGGCGAATAAGTGGATACTAATGATCTGAATGCTCAGGTATATCAAATTATAATATTTTTGCTTAAATTCCTTGCCTCCTATTGTGATTTTAATAGACTATAGTAGACGAGCATTATACAAACATCAAAGACTGGCTTGTTATAACCACGGCGACCCTTGAGCGAGTCTTGAGTCTTCATAGGTCTCATCCACTGCATATAATCACAAAAAGGATAACATAAAATACTCTTAAGACTCAACGCGATAGACCTGTAGAGTACTGTACTGTGTAGGTAATATTCCAAGCACAGGACACAAATCACTCAAGGAATTTAGTCGTTATCTGTGACTAGAGAGAGTGAAATCATTATACAGCACAAGGTCGGATTGAAAATGAAGTCAGGTACAGTGGTAAGAATATACTACAAAATCTATCAGCATGGGTGATATGGCAACTATGTTGCAAATAGGTACGCCTGCATACCCTGTGAGTATGAGAAACTGTATAAAAGGCACAAGTAACTAAACGTCTACATTATCGATGATAGCCAAGCAACTCTCACAATATTGTTGGACCATAAGGTGGGACCCAAATGAATGCAATAAAAGTATTTAACAAAGTGAAAAAGATCAATACTGTACATCTAGTTTGTTTAACGGTGCGAAGAGTTTCATCGGATAAGAAAGGGCGGATTCCTTGACAAGAATGGATTCGGAATCACCTATGCTTGGACCAAAGCCATTAGGTACTCTGAATTACGCCAAAAGAAATTAGAACATATTTAAAAGCTGTACCATAAGAGTGGCACAAAGAAGACACACCCAATAAAGCATGTCAAGCTATTTATGGAACATTAACTGAAATGTACACTTGAGCAAGGTAACAAGATAAGCCTATAATAATACTGCATATTTTATAGGTTTATGGTGTTAGATGCAGATGGCTTTACTTATTTTGGAGGCGAGAGCTATGGTTGTGGTAATGGTTGTGTTGCAGAAGCATGCTTCATCTTAGGGATGTACCCGTGGCCGAATAGTCACCAGACCGTTGAACCCAAAAAAAAGGGTCGCACTAACATATTCAGATTCATACACAGATTTTTTTTATAGGATAGGTCAGCAAACTAGCAAACGGATCGCAACACCAGAGGAGTTATAAATGCGTTGCCGGCCTTTTAAAAGGGAATAAGGGGGAAAGGGGGAGTTTGGCCTCCGGTACCCTCACTCACTCGGCGAAACACAGCGCAAGCGCTATTTTACGCCGGTTTTCTGTGAGACCGTGGTATCGCTCCGGTCGAGCCGGCCCAATTCGTGCCGAAGCATGGCTCTCCCACGTTAAAAACAGATCTAATGATCTATAGTAATTATGGATTTTTTAAAAACCTTATTAATCGCAAATATCATTTGTTAAATTCTAAATAATTTAGGTTTAACGCTAAAAGGACATCTACCTTCAAACCTATCTAATCTTCCCTCACTTTATATTATTATTTTCTGCTGTGATTTTATTACTTGATTATTCTCCTGCTGTGATGATCATTGTCACTGTATTGACTTTTGATTATCACGGTTTATATGTCATTTGAGGATATTCATCCAAATTTATTTGAAGGTTAATCCCAGAAACTCACACTGTAAACGTAGACGATTTTGAGTTGAACTATTAAACGCATTTTTGCTCGAGTATAAACAAAAATACAAGTTCCGTTCATCTGTGAAACTGTGCAACCTGATACAGTAACCGCGGCCTTAATATACTGCTTGTTATTACAACTTGTCGCCACTTAGCCCCGCGTCAGACACCCGATATCTTAACCCAACAACAGCTGAGTTGACGCATTTTCAACCTTATTATTGGGGAATAAGAAGAATCACGACCGTATTGGAGCTCGTCAGAAACCGCAGTTGCCACTTGTCTTGATTGTTGACACAGAAGTGTTGTTTCCCGCTTGTAGCAAGTAATGGAGACGCCTGCGCCGGCGCCGACGCAAAGCCGGCAGCTACTTTGATTTTTTTCTCTGACGCTGTTACAAAGTGACTTCTTAATTATGTGTTTGTCAATTTTGCGCCGGATCAGGTTTCTATTGAACGGATACGGTTTCGAAACGTTTTGGCTGATTGTAACAATTATCATTAACAAAGCTGTTTGAGAAATTCTGAGGCAGGTAATTTGCTTTCTAATAAATACACATATTCACGCTTCATTTCCATCGGGATCTAAACATACCTGTAGCTTCAACAGTAATTTTATTACATATTGATTGCCCGATTCTTGTGTTCATATTTAGGGTAGTGGAATAATTCGCTGACCGAGTGGGGCACTTAGTTCGGTCAGTCGTCTATCCATAGCAAGCTAAACTAGCGCAGACGTTCTGCCGCCTGAACGGAAAGATACTTGAACGTTCCACATTGGTGTAAAACACATTAAATTAGTGATTTAGAAGACTAGTGTGCTGTTTTTTTTTTGTTCCCCCTGAGGAAATTGCATTAAGTTGCATACCCCGGCTGTGGCGAGCCGGCGGTTATGTGGGGCTCTCCTCCCCAGAAGGGGGAGGACTACCCACTAAAAACCTCAGGGATGGCCTTCCTCAGGCATGTAGGGAGCCCCCGGGAACATCAAGCTACTTCCGGGAACCCCCAGCCTCTGCTCCCCTGCCTAGAGGGGAGCCCTCCTCGGAGGAGGCTACACTACCTCCCCTGGTCTCCTCCACCGACGACGCCCCCCGGCCACGGAAGGGGCGTGGTCCATCCCGGGTCGCCGTAGCAGTCGCGACTTTCTCGCGCCGCCGGCGACCCGCGGCGGCGCCGCAGCTGTGCTACCGAGCCCGGCGCCGCCTTCTTCGAGCGGGATCGGCCATCTCCCGACCCCGCTTGGTGTGTGCTGTGCATCTAATTAAGAATTGTAGTGCTGGATCAGGTGAAGACATCTGAAGTTGGTGGTGACGTTTTACTATCCTCCTTGGGACACAGCAGTTGGTCACACAAAAAAGTTTGGGAATCTATGATTTAAAGAAATAAGCAAGTGTTGTTACTTAACTTACGTACGCTTGACACTACGCCTTGAATGCTAACGTTTCTCGTTAGTTATTGTTTATAATTTCGATTGAAGATTCTTTTGTACTGATATAAATTATAGCTCACATTCACCCAAAACCTCAGTTGTGTCACAAATTTACTGGCATTAATATTCTTGTCAACTAGATTTGCTTTTTACGACTTAATAAATTATCAAATCTAACGACAACTTGAACTATTTCGTTTTATTCTTTTTACGTCTTTAGAGTTAACTGTACAAAAAATACTACGAACTGACAAATTACAAAATACAGAAGCTGTTGTAGTTACTAGTTAATTCTCCTGCCTGGTACGCCCTAGTTTGAATACCATTGGAGTGATGCCAGATTGATAAAAATCCACCGGGATCGTCTGTCTGTAGGTAATGCTTCAGGGTTTACATTTGCAGAGTGGATCTATGAAAAAAGAACATTATCTTCCTAGATCTAAAGTTACAGCCGATTAAAAATCGACCTTAACTACTGGATTCATAGAAACGTGAATTAATTTTAGTGTAAGTAGATATAATTAACTATCTTACTGTCTAGTTTTATTATGAAATAGACATTGGCTATCTTTGTTCCTCCCTTAAAAAACTCAAAGGTTAAAAAATAGTATAATACAAGATGACACATTAAAATTAAATGACTTAATTTTAATGGGTCATCTTGTATTATCTCTTTGTGTGTAACAGATAATGTGTTTTAGTTATTAGTATTCATCTGAAAATGTATATTTGTATATTTCGTTATTAGGAGATATGAGTTCTCAACTCAGGCCTAAAGTATGGATCTTTAACTTTCAAATTAAAATGACTGGCCCTTAACAACACCTGAAGCTTATTACTTATCTGATAATTGGTATTTTTATATGTGTAATGTTCTCTTGTTTGGTTATTAGATGTCGAGTATATACTTATGCCTAAAGCATCGATCCCTAATTTTCAAATTAAAAATGGCGGGCTTTAAACAATGCCACCCGAAGCGGCCATCGCAGCCGCTTTTGTTTTATAAACAACAGAGCAGCCGCCATAATGGCGAAATGTCAAATCTACGCGCATTCCTCCCCGCGGCGTTCCAAATATGAAATTCCCGCGTAGAAATGGCGGCGAAGGCAATTTTTACAAATGGCTGCCGTGCGGGGAACTTCAGGTGATTAGTTTCTGGTTCGCTTTTGAGACGATAGGGTTGCACCATATACTCATTCCTCACACTTATTTATAAATTCCAGCTAGTTTTAAATATAAAATCGTCACAATGCGACGGAATTCGTTAAATAATTAAGCAATTTAAACGCCCCAGCTATATCTTTATTCCGACCTCCATAATTTGCATTTAACAGGATATTTTCTAAAACCTCACGTCCTAAGCAAATTCTTGGAGGCGCTCGGCTGGGGAATGTAGCTTGTTTGAGGCCGGCCAATCAATTTTGAGCCATGTAGATATAGCTGTAGGGTCGGGGGTGCGCTGGCTAATAGATGGACGTATGATTTACGGCGCTGCTCGACGACTGCGCTGTGACGCGGTGTTTGGCGGATTCATTACTGAGACAAAGCCGCGGGAGGGTTGTGGGGGGTGGAGGCCGCCCACCGCACCTTGGGCCACTTTCCTAAATCACTGAAAATGTATTGTCTGACGGTTCCGGATCGGTTTGCTGACGATAATCTCGCGAGTTGTATGTTTAAGAACTCACGAATTTACAATAATTGGACATTGCATTCATGTTATTTTCTTTACATTCTTCTATTCAGTAATGAAATGAATGAACCTTGGAGATATATAGTACGCTATCTTCTCCTGCAAGTGGGTTTTTTTTTCTTTTAATACGACCATGGAACTTTCGACAACCTATGCCGATACATATATACTCAAGAATAAAACGGGAAATTTGACAGATTCTTAGCCTGTGACAAAGATGGATGCTTTCGGAGTATTTCGGTAAATTTGACAGATACTCAGGGAGTTATAAAGATGGTTGCATTCGACATACTTATATCGATCTTGAAGTTCATACTCGCACACCAAGGCCCCTAGACAAAGTACCGTATGTGCGTTCGATATTTGATTACGTAATCATTTCGATTTAATAAAAAAAAACGAATGTCATTAGTAGTACTTTGGCTACAGGTTCAGGGTTGCGTGCTTAAATACCTTATCTGTGGTGAAGCAGTAGATTGATACTTACATAGATATTGCATGGGTACCTACATAAGATGTGTTAATAACCATGATAAAGGCAGAAGTATTCATATTCATTATGAAACCCACCAGAACTCGAAAACCCCAAGCCGGTGTTGGTGGCTCCTTGAAACTGCCGTACAAACTATTCGGCTGCAGGGATTAACAGGAAGGTCAAGACCGTATTTTATGTATGTAGCAACTGCATCCCTGCATGTCATTAAATCAAATCAAATCAAAACTAACTTTATTCAAATATGGCTTTATAGAAAGCTCTTTTAAATCGTCCAAAATTTTTTTCCTACCACCCATTCAGGACGTATTTTTTAGCTGATAAGAAGAATGGGCGCAAAAACTTATCAGCAAAGGTAATAACAACATTTACAATAAATTATGTCGTTATCATACAACGTACATATGTGTTTACAATTTATAAGGGAAAACAAATATTTACACTTCAGAATGTAATGTCATCAAAACAACACCAAGCATTGGCATCATTTAAATAATCATTGACTTTGTAATAGACCTTAATCTTAGCGTCTTTTTAACATGTAACTTGAACTTATGAAAAGGCAATTCAGCTACACTATGTGGAATCTTGTTATAAAAATTTATACTTTGCCCATAAACGAACCTCTAGTTTTTTGTAGCCTGTACCTTAGAACAGCAAGTTTATTTTCTTGTCATTAAATTATGCATATAAAAATTCGTATGAAATGTGTTACAATTTTTATACACATTTTCATAAATATACAGGCCCGCTAAAGTCATTATGTATCTATATTATATAGAGCTCGTGTACCACTGACTGACTGACTCACTCACTGATCAGGGGTGTTTTTGGGGTATTTAGAGGTTGTTTTTGGTGTTTTGATGTTAGGGTGGAATTTACTAGATATTAATATAAATCTCTTTAAATAAATATCTAAGAGAACAGTATATAAGCCTTAGTTTTACCTCAATAAATCAGACTATAACAACACCTCAGTGAGACTCAGGTGTTGTTATATCCGTCATTATGTTATTGACGTCAGAATCGCCGAATGACTCTCGACTACCTACGCTACGCCCCTCACTTTAAAGTTGTATTCGCAACAAGAAAATAAGATATTTTATCTGTAATTCACATATCACAAATTTACAGAATTTACTTTGGGTTAAACTAATTGCTGTCAGTTTAAACGAACCCAAACAAGGTAAAATAAAGAAAAAAGTGGACTAACCAGTGAGGTGCGGCTGCGCCGAAGGACTATAGGGCGACTTGATTTGCGGGAATCCTGTAAAAAACAAACAATTAGCTGTTAACTCTATAAACAATGTAATCAGATGACAATTGGACCGTTTATTCTGAAAGTGGTATAAGTCCATTTTCTTTTGTTTCGAGATAACTAAAGGTTACTGTATTTGTTGATTTAAAAATACAGGCATCATATGAGGTCTGGCATTGTTTCTATAGTTTTAAGTTGTACAAAACATGGGATTTTTTGGAGAAATTAAACACGGACTAGTTATATATAAAATTGTCCATTAATTAAGCATGAATTACGTAATAGCTCATTTTTCTCACAAATGGACTTACACCAAAATAAACGGTCCAATTATTAAACGAATTAAAACAATCAGTTGACAATCTTTAACCGACTGACACAATCAACTCACAATCATTGCCGGTGCTGACGCAATCAAGGCATATTCCTTGACCAAAGTAACGCAATCGTGTAATATATTAGTCGATCCTATACACTACTGTATCGTTGCGACTAATTATTAACCAACGGATTAATAGAATTTTTTTCTTTTTCTAGTAAAGTGCAAATCAAGTTAACGCAATCGAGTAACAATAATTTGCAGTATTAACGCAGATAACTGACAATCATTAACGAAGCTAACGCAATCAGGTGGCACCCATCACCAAGCTACTCGTACAGTTATCTAAACAATATAATTTAGAAAAATATTATTTAGTCTTTTTTGTGATAATGTAGAAACGTTATTTTAACTTAATTACCCTTATGATTACTATTGGTAAATCACACTTGGATTTTTATCCTGTGTCGTGGGTGCAGTCACAAACATACAAATCTCATATGCACAAAACACCCAGATCGAAGCAAATTTTGTAGGTCATACAAAATATCTGTCCCGTGCGGGAATTGAACCCGCGACCCGTTACGTATAGAAGCCTATTACTAGACCACTGCGCTGAACGTGTCGTCGTTAAACTAGCTAATCCATACTGCGCAACAAAATTAAAAAAACAAAAACAAATAATAAAAACAGTGATCTACATAATGTGAATACTAGAAACAAAAATAAACTTGCCGTTCCAATGTTCAGACTCCATAAAACTAACTGTTCGTTCTTGGGGAAATGTATATCTACGTTTAACAAACTTCCGCAAAGTGTCATTGATTTGCCTTTATATAAATTTAAAATCCATATCAAAAAGACACTCATGAGTAAAGGCTATTATAAAGTAAGTGACTATCTAAATGATCACAGTAGTTGGGAATAGGGACACTATTCATAGAGCCATGTTTGGTAACAACATTATTTATAATATTGTATTATTTTTATATGTGTATGTAAACATACATACGACTGTAATCGTATTAGGTATGATTGTATCTTATACTATATTGTATTTTTATATTATATTATTAACATTGTAAAGAGGAGATAAAAAATAGACCTTCAGAGTTTCTTGCCTGTTCTTCTCGAGCCCAACCACCTTTTTTTTTTAAGCTTTGTTTTTTTTGTTTTGTCTGTTGACGTCAATAAGTGCCTGTAAAGGTCTATGTTGAATAAAGATTATTTTGATTTGATTTGATTTAAAGTTTTAGAATTTACTTTTTTAATAAAGAAAATTGCAGAACTTAATGGAATACCCACAGTGACATAAATATCTAATTTATAGTATATGAAATCCTTGTCTACTATATAAAAATAAGTTCCTTCCTGACGCTATAACTGCAGAACGCACGAACCGATTTCCACGGTTTTACATTCCTTGGAAAGGTCTCGGGCTCCGTGAGGTTTCAGGAGGAGGCAAAGAAAATTCAGGAAAATTTCCTTATCTATAAAATAAGTAGGATCAAAAAACTGCCACTTTACAAATCTTTTTGACAGGACGAAGTCTGTCGGGTCCGCTAGTGCTATATAGAAATAGCTATTTTGCTATATATCTTTACGAAAACAATTCGTTTCCGTCAAGATATATAATATCAAATAGATAATAACACCAATTGAAAGATAGACATGTATATATAAATGTTTTTTTTTGATAGAATATATTATGACAACATCACACAAACATCTGCCCCCACCGGGATTCGAACCCGGGACCTCAGAGATGAAGACACTATGAAACCAATGTACTAACCATTCGACTACGGATCTTGTTCGTATATAGAGTAGAATAAGATTTTGATGTTAATTAATACCAAACAAGCCTTAAAATTGTAGTTAGATAGATGCAATTAAATTTATAAACATCGAATCATCAAAGGATATTCATTATATTTAGAGATACTTTTACAGTGGGATAGCCATGCTTCGGCACGAATTGGGCCGGCTCGACCGCAGTGATACCACGGCCTCACAGAAAACCGGCGTGAAATAGCGCTTGCGCTGTGTTTCGCCGAGTGAGTGAGGGTACCGGAGGCCCACAACCCCCTTCCCCCTTATTCCCTTTAAAAAAGGCCGGCAACGCATCTGTGACTCCTCTGGTGTTGCGGGTGTCCATGGGCAACGGTTATCGCTTACCATCAGGTGATCCGTTTGCTCGTTTGCTGACCTATCCTATAAAAAAAAGAAAGATTGCTGTTTGTACATATTTAAGAAAGATTTCTTGTGGGTAATCGCCGTTCGGTATGTTGTTGAATCATTCATATACGTTTTGATAAAATATTATCATAATTAAATACACAAGTTTTTGTCAAACATCAGTGCATCTTTTCTTAGTGATTTATTGCAAAGTAATTATGACTATTTCTTATGTTAAACTACTTTGGCATTATGTGATTTAAGAACTAGTTTATAACTGTGCCATTGTTAAGATTCTAACCTTAAAATTTTGATTGCATTATTTTTTTTGTTTCGTTTGTCTCTCATGTAGAAATCTCTTCTGCAGATATCATGTCTACAGAAAAGATAAATTCTACAGAAGTGAAATTTAGACCTTTTGTGTTCATTCTTTTGATAAGTTGGTATTTAAATTAGCTTTATTATATGTCTTGACTTATTAATTTCAAGTATAAATGTACATAGTTTATGTTTATAACCTTTTCACTTGAATGCTACTGAATTTAATTTTGATGATTTAGAGTATTACCGACAAATAACTATCAACTTTATTCAAAACTAGCTTTGTTTTGCTTTATATATAATTTTCCCGCGAGGTAAGTTGACGTAGGCAAAGTCACGGGCGTGCGATAATATAAAAATTATAACATTTTGAATCGATTGCGTGACTTTTATTTTGTGCGTTTTCTTTTCGAGTGTTTTGTGTATGACCCATAAACGTTAAATCAGAATAAACAAAGAATTTAGAGAAGAAAAATGCAATTCGATATGTCTTCTTTGTTGATATAATACAAAGTATTGTTAATTAATAAATAATGGCGCACAATAGGTGTCGCCCAATTGATCGACAATAGACGAAGCGAGACAACTTGCCAATATTCGGCGGCCGGGCTACGAACCCGACACTACTAAGAATTGAATAGCCAAAACAAAAACACGAATGTTCCGTTTACAGCTAAGACGGCTGTGTTAGCTATTATTCTATAATCCACATTGCCTAGACAAATCGCTTTCTGTAATCGAACCGCCTTTTTTATTTATTTATTTAATTTTATTATACGTACAAAATAGGTTACAGCCAATTAAGAAACAAAAACAACAATATTACATTCTACTTTTTTTTTATTTTTTATTGCTAAAGTTGACAAACAAGCAGGCTGCCCACCTGATGGTAAGTGGTAACAGTCGCCTATAGTACATGTGGTTCCCACGAGATTCGCAGCAAATCTGCAAACCTCATAAGAACCACAGTGTACGTTGCCAACTTGTGACATAAGATGTAAAGTCACAGTACCCAGTAATTTCACTGCCTATCTTACCCTACACGCCGGAACACAGCAAAGCGAACCCTGCTGTTTGGCGGCGGAAATAGGTAAGACGGAGGTACCCATGCAGACGACCCTGGTACAGAGTCTACCTCCTAGCTAGCCTACTTATTGTATTGTTAACGGGCAACGAATAACATCCTTCATCTTGGAATAATAAAACTCAATTTCCGAATATCAAAGGATAAACAAATCAAAACAAAACATAGATAAAAATAAAAAGAAAAAAAAACATACATACATTATTTACAATTAAACCACAAGTTATCTTAAATTATTTGACAGCCTACTTTACCTACTTTTTTCGAGTTGTAATGTGAATGCCGTCTATCTGCACGCGTCATTTGCTCGTTCCATTCTAAAACGTAGCTAAAAACAACAATAGAATTTCCCTCTTCTATTTTACCACATGTTTCAATTTGGAAATGTGAAATGTCGTTTTAAGTTGTCAGTTTGAAGAAATTGAACAAAGGGGTGGGTAAAGACTTCCTCAATTATACGCGTGGCTAGATGTAAAACAAACATGGCGGACAATGGCGCTTTCCGGCGCCCGCGCAGTTGAAACAACACACTCACGCTGCCTAACGACGGGAACCGGACCGTTGCTCGTGAGAACGCCATTTTGGATTCTGAACGTTACAGTTTCATATAGGTATGCGAAAGTAATCTAGGAATGAAAAAAAAAACAACCTCTGTGGGTCCCTTATGCCTACCTAATGGAGATACTTTAAATAAAGTAATGATTTGAAGTATGTTCAAATGGAAAAGACAGATGGATAGAAACGAATTAATAAAATCATATTTCCAATATTTTATATTCTGCTCCAGCCGGATTATTTTTGATATAATTCCCCAAAGCTCTTCTATCATGGAGCTATCCAAGGAAGAATTGGAAATAAAAACCATAAACGCTTTAACACTGCACCCTTAGAATGCTGTTTGTCTTCTTCTGAATGTACTGTTGAAAACAGTAACTACAGCTCAAAATAGTGGTACAAAATATAGTTAATAAAGTAATTACATAAGCGAATAATTGTTTTGTTGGTTAATTTCAAAAATCAGTTTAAAGAAGGCTTTCTAATGCAATCCCCTTATTGTAAACATAAAATACACAAAAAAAAAGAAAACAACAAATAGCAAACGTACAAAAGGCGGTTTTATCGCTAAACAGCAATCTCTTCCAGGCAACCTAGGACCAGGGAAGTACTAAAAGGAGATTTCAAAATAGGACGGCTGCAGTAATTGGACAGGACAATAGGCTGTAACTAGTTTAAGTTAAGGATTTGATCTTTTGTGCACGAAAATGTACAAGATGAAAGAGATGGCCATCTAGGGTTGGCTGGAAGAAATCTCTTTTGAGAGATGAGTCCGCCTTTGGACCACTTAAATTTGTACCTAATATTTTTATTGTTCAATAAAGAGTTTATATATGGATAATTTCTTCGTCGAGAATCGAATCCAGGTGTATAATGTGATTTTTTAATAATTTAGTTTGACAGCGGTCCATTGTTTAAAAACGTTGGTCACTGCATTCAATTGTCAATTTATTCCGTCAAATTAATAATAATACCAAGTAATTAAAAGAATAATATAGCTACAATCTTCTATGCTCTATGAAAAAAGTTCGTTTCCCGTTGCCAGCC
Source organism: Scirpophaga incertulas (assembly GCA_036419045.1). Taxonomy (NCBI): domain Eukaryota; kingdom Metazoa; phylum Arthropoda; class Insecta; order Lepidoptera; family Crambidae; genus Scirpophaga; species Scirpophaga incertulas. The sequence goes on along the minus strand of CM071644.1, from coordinate 423,210 downwards.
AAAAAAAGTCTCAAAGTGTCAAAATATTGCAACACAATCGACAAGGAGTTTCGTAGGACTGGAGGCGACAAAAGGTGCTATAATAAGGGATTACTATTGTAATCCTATTACGACGGAGCGCTCTGCCCCTTTGCACATAATAGGCTCACAGATAAAACCCATTGTGTTTTTGCTCGCAATGCATTGATACAGTTCTATTGACTTGCTGACACTTCCAAATGGATGACTCCGAAGACTCTGACGAGAGAATAATCAATAAACATTATTATGAGATTTAAAATAATTACTCAATGTTTTAACGACACACTGCAAATCTTACAGATTTGTGATTTATTTATTATTTATTTATTTATTTATCATTAACATAGTTTCTACAGCTTAAATTCATATTACAATTATACAAAAGAAAAAATATGTCTGTACATAAGTCAATTACAGAAACTTACTTTGCTATCTTGAGTACTACATATAAAAATGTAGGGTAAGTGTGTAACATTTAGTACAAAAGAAAATAAATTAACAGTAATATTTGCCTTATTTTATAAACTTATATGTGTGTGGTCATGTGTATGTACGTGTGTGTGTGTGCGTGTGGGTGAGTATAAGAATATGTGTGTGTCTTTATAATTCACTGATCGCTGAGACTATGTATAAGAGGGCAGCGAGCTCATCGCACCCACTTATCAGGAACATAGCCCCTCATCACGCCAGGCCTCCTGAGGGACGGAAAGTAAATCTCCCACGTGACATTTTAAAGACACCTGAGTCCTAAGGAAATGAAGCAAGGCAACCAGGGATCTCACTATCTGTGAGAAACAATATGAAGAATTAAAAGCAATAGATGCTATTTGTAGAATTTTTATAAGCACTAGACGCTTGTAGAATTAACAGCAATAGATGCTAACACAACCCGAAATGGTTGACCACCAAGACCTACCAGTCGTCACTGGTAGCGCATGATACCACCGAGGGGGGCTAAGCCCCGAACGGTTCCCCCGACCCCAACACTGTGGGGCCGAGAAGATAGCGGAAAGATAATTCACTACTATGATCGATCCGTTCAATCTGACTACGATAACGCGAGTCTTAGCGCATCTTAGCGCATTCTTACAGAATCAGAATATACATAAAAATTGTAGCATAAGATGTAAAGTCAAGTACTAAGGTGGGTTCCTTCTGGTCATTCCCATGAGATTGGCAGGTTTAATAGTATACTTGCGCAACCACATCTAAAGAAGCACGAGATACCTACAAATTAGTGAACCATATCCTTAAGTTAGGGAGCGTTCAAGTATTATGTAACGCAATTTTTGGAGATTTTTACCCCCCCCCCTTCCCCCCTTTGTAACGCACCGTAACGTTTTCTATGACCCCCCCCCCTGTAAACGTTACGTAACACTCAAGTGATCATTTTTACCCTAAAGTCGCAAAAACTTATGTTATAATTTTTATCCTTGGTATATTACATAAACACTAATGAATACTGACAACGAAAACAACATTAAATGACGTACAATATAATCTAGGGATTCCCCGTGAAATATAAAGGAATAGGGTTGCCAATTTGGGAGTTACGTAACGTCTTGTAAGAACGACCCCCTCCCGCCTCTGTAACGCATCGTAACGTTTTACGAGACCCCCCTCCCCCCAAATTGCGTTACGTAATACTTGAACGCCCCCTTAAGGTGGTAATCTTTGTTTTTTTTCCTATGGGGTGAAATATTCAAACCCTCTTTAATCCTTATCCTCACTAATAATATTATAAATCGGAAAGTGAGTTTGTTTGTTCCGCTTTCACGCCGTAACTACTGAACCGATTGCTTTGAAATTTTGCAGACGTAAAGATAAAATCCGAAATATCTAAAGAAAATACCTATTATGAAGTCCGGATTAAATAATAGGCTACTTTTTATCCCGGAAAAATCGACAGATCCCGCGGGATGCGCAATAAAGGCTTCGCTCAAAAACTACTGCACAGATTTCATGCGGTTTTCATCAATAGACAGAGTGATTCTTGAGCAAGGTTTTGCGGTATTTTTTATCTCGGAAAATCGGATAGTCCCACGGCAAGCGCGATAAAACCTTCGCGCCATAAACCGACTTCCGCGCATATGTAGCCGTGGGCAAAAGCTATGACCCTTAACCCTCTATAGAACCAATCCCGAAATACACGCGGGCGGAGCCGCGGGCAGAAAGCTAGTAAATTATAAAAAAAGCTAAGGCTAGAAAAGATCCCTTTTCTATTTCTATTTATTTATCTATTTTGACGACCTCTGTAGTCGAGTAATTAGTACCCCAGTTTCAAGTCGTCGTCGAGGTCCCGGGTTCGAGTCCTGATGGTGGCACATGTTTGTACATTTGTACCTTGGTCATTATTAGGGAAAAATTGTATATATATCAACGACGTGCTGGGCCCTATCATCATTGTTTATCAAATGTCAAATCAAACCGTTACCGCGTGTGTTACCGCGTCGACCATAATAATTACCCTCTGAGTTCTTCTCTTCTCTTCTTACAATAAATAGGAACAAAAATGTAAAGGCGCGGGTCACGTATAGGTTGGTCTTCTAATATTATATCTTCTAGCGGCAACAAGCGCGAAACAGGTTTTAGGCGAAAACTGTCATGGTGGTTAACAGATATTTCTATCAAAAAAAAAAAATATTATATATATATATATATGTATAATATTTCTATCTGTCACCCTAGATCCCATAACACAAGCCTTACAGAGCTTACTTTGGACAAGGCTAATTGGATTACGTGAAAAAAAAAATCAACTGTAATTCGTCCGTTTTTATATTTTCTTCATAAGCTAAAATTACAAGAACGACTTATTGCTATCGTGGCCTGGTCTATATGGCCTGAACAAATATGCCAGAGACAAATTTACAATGAACGGCCACAAGGCCATAGTTAAAAATGCGGGCGATAATTATATGCCTCATTTTATTAGCAGTATCTTGCCGTTCAAACCAGAATGTAGCAAAGTCCGCAATGCTGCAGAAATGGGTAAGGAAGAGGTAGCCAAACTGATCTTGGACTTGAACTGGTATAAAGACTCCCACTAGCAAATTGCTGCACTATTAATACAAAATATTATCTAGTATAAGTTTTACGACAAATAAAACTGAGAACATTGTTGCAAACGAAATTTATTAAATTGTAATCGCTAATTTTGGAGTCACGCAGAACATTAAATGAATATTAATGTACGTCGAAACCACACATCAATCTATTTACAAACAAAATTCTCTTCATCCAATAAGTAAACAAATCAACAATCTAAGTTCTTTAATTACACCGTAATTGATAAAAGTCCTTGTCTGTTGTGAGATCAAATTGCCCTCAACGAGACAAGAGCGAGGGTGCTCTTGCGCAGTCAATGGCGCAACAAGGGGCTTTGTCCCCTGACATCGGATCTTCGCCGCCTCATAATGAGTAATTATAACGCCATCAAGCTCTTCGCTCGTCTGTCGAATCCATTGTTCGGTTGAGTTGGAAGCATTCAAATTATTCGCCTAAGCAACTACAACTGAGATTTAGCATAGAAATTAATAATTTTAATACAATATTTTCTTATTATTTTCAGATTTCACATCCATTTTTGTGAGTAACAATTTACTTATTCACAAACACAACATATACACAATCGCTATGCCAATCCGTGGGAAATGGCGCTACAGCGATTCATGTAGGCACGATCCAATCGGCAAGCGATCATGCCCAGGATGCTATTGGTACTACTTTTTTTTTATGTAAAAAGAGGCAAACGAGCAAGACGGTTCACCTGATGGTAAGTGATTCACCGCCGCCCACGTCACCAGCGACGCCAGTGCGTTGCCTACCCTTCAGGTAAGAATATGCTCTTTTCTTGAATAACCCAATGTTGCAGTTGTTGGGGAAGACAGCTGATGGCAACGAGTTCCAGATATTTACTGTGCGTGGCAGAAAACTGTTTTTAAAACGCATTGTAGTGCGATCGGTTGCGAAAATCAGCGGGTTCTATTAAATTGAACAACTCCTCGGAACACTCCCCATTGTGCACTACGGACTCTGCGTATCAAGGAGGCGTATCTTTTGCGCATTATGGCATAAAAACAATGCACTTAAGAATGCTATTCGCCATATCATAACGACTGAGGGAAAATCACGTGATGCATTGGTTATGTAATCATTGTCAAAGAAGGTGGCCTTCATGACAAAAGTATAGGAACATAGAAAATAGAAAAATATAAATATAGAAAACAGAATATAGAAAAGTAGTGTATGATCTTTTAAAACACATCTCGTATTTTATTGGAAGTAAGTCACATAGGGTATTCCGTGGTATGAGGCTCGTAGACGTAGGCTATATTGTAATTCTGTCTAATAAACTTGTACATATTACGATTGTACTATAGGTACGAGGAAGGTAAGGGAGCTATTACAAAACGATACCCAAATGGCGCCCGTGCGAATGATTTTTTGTAGTAGCTGCATACACCTGTTATGGATAATATTTACACTATCATGAGAGGTAAATAAAACATTTGTAAAGGTATAGCCTGTTCTCTTTATTTGAGAAAATGTACTGTGTAATTATTGTATTTTTATAAGACAAAAGTTAGTTGTTATTTTAAATTAATTTTTTGCAATTTGGAAGTTCCAGCAATGGGACCTCAAGTAATTTGAAAATGTAACATTGTCCATTACAACGAATTTTACTGTAACATACTTAACCCCTTTGCACAAAGTTTACCATATTTATTGACTAACACGCTGTATTAATTAGTATAAAATATTACCGTAAAAATGTATTTTAATTAAACCTTGAATCTAAATTAATAAAATTCATTTATCAATATAAGATATACAAATCAGCGTTCAGAATAAAACTATAGACAGCCAGTCCTTACCAGCTTATAACAAGGCAAGCGGCAAATTAAAATAAAAAAAGTGTACATTAACCACGCAGCTGTTTTGTACACGTTTAATATACACCGTAAACGACAGACAAATGATATTTTTAAATAAACGTTCAACTTCATTATTAATAGTGATGAATGTATTCACAAATATCCAATTAGAGGCGCATTTCGTTACACATACAATGTGTTTGGCCGTAACCGTTCACCTTTGAAGGCGGCGTTGGCGCTAATATCGACGATTTGCCTCATTACCGCCGCGGCTGGCCGCCCGTCCGCCCAGACCCGTCAATTACGTTGCCTCACCGACAGGACAATTGAGTGTTTACATCCAATCGGATACATTAATATCTACATATTCGTATGTAGCCGTCCACTCGTTTTTTTCGCACTTTTATACCGCTTAATAGTAGAGTTTCTGACGGCCAATTAAAATTAAGTGAAATAGTTAGCATTACAGAATACGAGTGCAGATGGCGGTTCAGTCGTAGCATGTCGTCGATCATATTGCAATTTGTTCTATGTCAGAAATGATAAGTTTAAGTTTAGGAGAGTAAAAAAACTGTGTACTGAAAAAAAAATCTATTATAACACTAAAATATGTTTAACTAACGTTTCATAACTATTGCGTTCGTCTTTCGGCTATTTAGAATTATTATCTAAGCATACCTCAATAATAATAAAAAAATACAAATTTTTGACATAGAACAAATTGCAATATGAACGACGATGTGGCAAATTTACTTTGATTTATCATGAAATAATGATTCATTACATTTAATTAAAATTAAATCAAATCGTTGGCATTAGAGAATACAGATGGCGCTTTAGTCCTAACATGTGACAATTTTACGTTGATTTATCAAGAAACAATAATTTCATAATTCTATTTTTATCTTAATCTGTAGCTTTGTAATCTGTATTTCTGTATAATCTGTAGCGCAAACATCCAACATTTTCAAATAATGCAATATACTTATCTGTATTGGACATTGTCTATGGTAACTTATAAACACTGTTTTTAATCTATAAAATACGTCCGGAATTAGACAAACGTAGCGCCATCTATGCGCAAGGGCTAGGAAAACTCCGTAATCTGTCACTCGGATTATCCCTCATTAAAAAAAATTGTCGAATTGTAGCTTGTACGGACCCTTATTAATATAATTTGATGCGGAGATGACTCGACACATTCTATTACAAAATATTGGTTTTTAAATTGATTAACAATATTATGAGTGCTTTGCAGATCGAAGGCCTATGTAGCGATAATAAGTTTTTTGTTTGATTGGCAACATGTATTTGAATGCAACGTACGTGATTAGTTCATTTCGTGATGATAACTTATGATGTGACAGACAGTTTGTAAATTTTACAAAGGTGTTTTGAAATTCATCTCATTTTGTAACTGATTGTGTTGTATTGTATTTGTTGTATTGTATTTAATTACAGTCAGCTTCATTAGGATGACTGCTAGCAGTACTTTTATTCATGCACTTATATCATATGTGATTACGTTGTCAAATTTAAGATGAAAGCAACATTCATTTCTGAATAAATACAGTTTAATTATATATTTCGATTTAGTAAATTTTAAAAAGAATTGTGCTTTTTGTCGTGTCTTTAGTTTTTTTTACTACAATCCCCCCCCCCCCCCCAAAAAAAAGTTGCTAAGTTTGTAACATACTAGCTTTCTGCCCGCGGCTTCGCCCGCGTGGATTTCGGGATTGGGTTTATTAGAGGGTTAAAGGTCATAGCTTTTGACCACGGCTACATATGCGCCGAAGTCGGTTTATGGCGCGAAGGTTTTATCACACTTCCCGTGGGACTATCCGTTTTTCTGAGTTTCGTTTTCGTTTTTATATCTACATATTCATAAAGAAAAAAAAACTTTATTTTAAGTATATACATTATGATTATTATCCATGTAAATTATGTACAGGCAGTTACAAATCCAGCTTTACACATGCGTTGTAATAACCGTCACTATTATGTGCTGTATAAGAGCTATCTCAAAGTCAAAATGTAAAATCCAACGCAATGCTGCAAGTACATACCTAGATAGTTCAGTTCTTTATTTTCATTTATATTTAGATTTGTTTTGACGTCATAAAATGGCGGTAGCCTATGTTGAATAAATATTATTTCGATATTTATTTAAACGTCGATTTACTTTTTATTAAGTAGTAAAACTATTGTAAAATTCATGTAGTTATTTATTAAGAATTAAGACTCAGTTAAAATTCGATTCATTATATTATAAACTCGCTGCCAATAAGACGAAAATTCAAAGCGTCCTTAGAAGGAAATTAAAAACGACATTATCTTAAGCCTTAGCACGTGAGTACGTCAAGCTGTTCTCCGGTGATGTAAATTAGTCGTCGGTTATTTACAAGCACACGCGATGTAATCGCGTTCGTTAGGCGGGCGGGCGCGGGGGCGGGCGGCGGCGCGCGCGCTGCTTATGATTCATGACACGTACGCAGCCTCTCCGCGTGTGCCTTCACCTAATTACCTGGATATTCGTTGTTTCGGGCCATTGTTTTATGGCAACTACGTTTAATTTTATACTCAACTAGCGGACTCGACAGACTTCGTCCTGTCAAAAAGATTTGTAAAGTGGCAGTTTTTTGTTCCTACTTGAAATGACATATGATGACATAAAATTTGTTTGACAGAACTAACGTCACTTTTTTTGTCTTCGATTGTTTTGCCAAAGGTTCAAATTGGCTATTAAGTATTAATACAAATTGTTTGTATATGGGAGTATAGAAAGATGTTGATTTTACACTTTATCAAGATTTTTTTAAAATTTTCTCTACGTACAAACCTTCTCTGGACTTCTACGAATAATTCAAGACCAAAATTAGCCAAATTGGTCCAGGCGTTGTTGAGTTATGCGCTTACCAACACATTTTGCGATTCATTTTTATATTGGCTCCGTGCACGATTACAACGCCAACTGGCGTCCACAACTTTGTGGGCTCTGTCACATTGACATTTAGGTCGTATATTTTGGAAAAAATATCGAAATGAAAAAATAACAAATATTTTCGACTAATAAATTGTTGTGATACCACGATTTGGGGGTAAAAAAGGTTTTGTAATCATTTTGGTCATTCAAATCAAATGAGGTAAGTTCAAAAAGTGTGATTTATTTTGATTGTGTCAGGGTTTGTTTACTTAATTTATAGTTGTAGTTTTACAGTAAAACAAAAAGAAAATATATTCATTATATAACAGTAAATATATTTAAATGTTCCTGTATCGCTAGTAATAAATTAAATATCGTTATCAGATCGAAATGAGTATTGTTTTGAAGACCGGATTTGTGAGTGTTTCTCACAATATCACATTCCAACCACAAACCGTCTTCAAAGGAAAGTTGTTGGTATTGGCTGGGTATATCATAGGTCGATTTAATTGTTTTTGATGTAACTGTTAATGTTGTAAGATGTGAGATTAATGTTAATTATCATTGTTAAAACGTGTTACCGCGCATTTAATAAATTGTAAGTAATATGTGACTAAGCTGTTTTCATTACATTCCTAAAACCGCATAATGTGTGAGGATGCTGTTTATCTACACCGGAAGTTACTGACACTGACATTATAATAAAAACTGAATATTTACCGAACACAATGACATACGCTCTATTATAGTTGGCGAGAGCGCAGTAACTGGACGACGCGACGTCACTTTCTACCGAACACAATGACATACGCTCTATTATAGTTGGCGAGAGCGCAGTAACTGGACGACGCGACGTCACTTTCATTCGTCTCTCTCGTATACAATTCGCTGACAAAATTCACTCACACATAACAAATCCCTCATATATAATATAAAACTAGTTTATCCAAATAAATATTTAATTGAAAATATATTTAACTAAATTGGTTTACAACAAATTAAAATACTTTTAATTCCCAAATTAGGAAAGCTGACTCTTACGAATTAGAATTGATGATTAATCAGTCACGGGGTAATTAGACAGCAAGTAATAATTTATTATTATCGACTAAGCACGACAAATCTTATAATATAATTTGGGCAATGTCTATCTGCTCATCATTAATTTGCAGAAGATAAAACTTGGCTTAGCAGCAAGTTGATTGAAAATCTTATTATCAGAAGAAGTTAGCATTTTAGTAAAGATAAAAGACGAAAGAAAATTCTTGTGTTTTAGAAAAATATGTTTATATTCTGTTAAGCCAAAAACTTTTTAGTGGGTCAATAGATCAGCTTGCGAAAGCTTAGAGTAATATAGATAACATCGTTGCATAACAGTAAGTACAGTTAAGTTTTACCCATAAAATTCTATATATAATTTAATACGTAACAAATATTAATGATATTAAAATGTATTATGTAGAATCGCTTTGCCATTGACAGATACATCTGATGACAGAGCCCACATTAATTCTACTTTTGACCACCATGAGCGCTGCGATAGATTATGTTACCCCCACCTAGTACTTCGCACCCAGCGAATATAAGATATATGTCTGTAATGTATGTGCTATGACAAAGTCAATGATTATTTAAATGATGCAAATGTTTGGTGTTGAATTGATGACATTACATTCTAAATTGTAAATATTTTTTTCCCGTATATATTGTAAACACATATGATTGTATGATAACGACATAATTTATTGTAAATGCTATTACTTTTGATAAAGCTGATAAGTTTCTTGCGCCCAGTCTTCTTATCAGCTAAAAATACGTCCTGAATGGGTGGTAGGGGAAAAATTGGATGATTCAAAAGAGCTTTCTATAAAGTCATATTTGAATAAGTTAATTCTGGTTTTGTAGTGTTACATAGATGTTTAAATATTGCAATTTCTTGACAATATATGCAGTTAGTTTTATTATATATTTTTTCTCGTTTATAAGTTTATTATTATGAGTATAATTATTGTTAAATTATATATGAACTGAGCGCTGATATTGCCAACATTAGCTATATAAATATTTCTTATACTTACACCAATTAGCCTTAAAGCTTAGCAACTTAGCCTGGCCCAAAATAAGCTCTATACGGCTTGTGTTATGGGATCTAGGGCAACGGATAGACATACATATACATATATAAATATTTTTGATAGAAATGTATATTTTAACAACCACGACTAAGGTACAAATGCTCGCATTCATCACACAAATATCTGCCCCCACCGGGATTCGAACCCGGGACCTCAGAGATGGCGATACCTTGAAACCGGTGTACTATGGAGATCGTCATGTCAGAATTTTTACTATTAGTCACGATCATAAATTTGAAGATTGATACATTTAAATGTAACACAGTTTTATAGTTTTATTAACGTAATGATTTAACGATTAAGTAAAGATTCACTGCAGGTATTAAATAAAAGATTCTTATTGCCTATTAGAGCATATTATTTTGTTTTTTGTTTTACCGACTTAAAAATAGAGGACGTTCTCAATTCAGATTTTTACGATTAATTTTATTTTGGAAGTTGATGCTTCTCGTCTAGTACGGTTTCATTCTCCTATTTCATTTGCTCAAGTTCCAATAATAGCAACCGTGAGATAACTAAATACAAATAGACGAATAATATCACCCCAAATTTAGTCTATAAATAATTACACATTATATTATCGTAATTATATTTTTACTTTTTAGTGTGATTTGATTAGACTTTTAAGTCGGTTTTATTTTGAAAAACAATTAGTTTCATTCCAAATATTGAATTGTTTATCATGAATATCGTATTTGATTTCAATCGCTTCATCACTTCTACAAATCCCCACTCGAAATTGCGAAACTTAAGAATGCATTGTCTAATTGGATCATAACCGCTTGTGAGTCGGTGGCTATATGAGCACGCTGAGGCCGATCGAGGGGCGATTTAATTGAGGCGGTCTGTCACACTGAACTTGTAATCCTAAGAGAATGCTGCTGGCACCTGCAGCCAGCTGAAGCTGACCTCGCATTTGCACCAACCGCCTTGTGAAACTACAGCAGTTTGAGGGCGGGCGGGTCTTCCAAGGCTGGTCGACGAGTCCTAATGCGCTCAGCTATTTCAATTAAGTCGTGCCCTCTCTCTCCGCTAATCCGACGACAAAGCCCTTCTATAATTCGCAAAGTCGCGGTCCGAGGTAATAGAAATTTTATTGCGAGTGTTTTGACACACGCACGGCGATAAATTACGTCCCGGCGCTCGCCGCATATTTGAGCTGAATGGGGCAATCCGATGGAGGCTTCTACATTTTTGGGACAGCTTTTTGGTTTCTGTTGTTGTGCAGGCTAATTTTGTCATCGTTTTCAATTGGTATTCATAGTTTTAGTGATGACTGACATATCAACGCACAGCCCAAACCGCTGGTCCTAGAGATTACAAATTTGGCACGTAGGTTCCTTATAAGGTGTAGGGGTGCACTAAGGAAGGATTTTTTAAAATTCATCCCTTAAGGGGGTGAAATGGGGGTCCAAAGTTTGTATGGAGAAACAAGATTTGTTTGAATATTTTATTCGAAACTTCGCAGGAGTACTCCTAACAATAAATGAGTAAACACGTCTTTCAGGATTTTTGAAAATTCAACCCCTAAAAGGGGGAAATGGGGTGTCAAAGTCTGAAAATCGACAATGGGTATTGTTTCTATGGTTTATCGGGTCGCTGATTACGAAAACAACAATGATTTTAAAATCCAACGTGGCGGACGTGAAATAACATCTCCCCTGTCGGGGTGAAATGGGGTTGAAATGTCTAACTATCAATATGGGTATCGTTTTTATGGTTTTTTGGGACGTTCATTACAAAAATGGCATCGATTTTAAGATTGAATATTGTGGACATGAACATTTCTTGATCTGACTGATCGACTGACTGACTTATCAACGCACAACCCTAGGTGCTGGTTCTAGAGATTTCGAATTTGGCGCGTAGTTTCTCATAAGATCTACGGGTGTACTAAGGAAGGATTTTTCAAAATTCATCCTTTAAGGGGGTGAAATGGGGGTCACACTGAGAAGCCCCTTTATGTAGACGGTTGAAAAATACGATTAGTACGCGGGCGAAGCCGCGGGCACAAGCTAGTATGTCATAGTCGTAGTCATAGTTTACCCAGATTAATAACCGATTGTGACATATGTATATCAGTTTGCCGATGACACGTGTTTATTAGCATACGGCGATAATCCTAAGCAGTCCATTGATTGACTCCAGAAAGCCTTCTCAAATCTAGTAGCATGGTCACACGATTACGGACTCGTACTTAATGTTACTCGTAATAAAACTAAATTACTTTACATAAGTACCAGCCAAAGCAGAATTGAGCATCAACCCAAACTCATCTATACTAATATTATAAAGAAGTAAAGTTTGTGTGTTTGTATATTTGTTAAATTGTAAGGGGTAATCTCGGGATCTACTGAACCGATTTTAAAAATTCTTTCACCAATAGAAAGCCACATTATTGTGGAGTGTCATCATCATCATCATCATCATGCATCGATTTTAAAAATTCTTTCACCATAGAAAGCCACATTATTGCTCAGTGTCATCATCATCATCATCATCATCAATCATCATCACCATCATCATCATCATCATATCATCATCACCGATTTTAAAAATTTCTTTTCACCAATAGAAAGCCACATTATTGCGCAGTGTCATCATCATCATCATCATCGATTTTAAAAATTCTTTCACCAATAGAAAGCCACATTATTGCTGAGTGTCATCATCATCATCATCATCATCATCATCAGCGGACGGCGCGCGATGGCTTCGGGTTTAATTCAGTTCGCTTTCGTGCTCGCTTCGGGGATTATTAATCGCACATAATCACGATTGTCTCCATAAGAACTTTAGTAACATTAATCAAGTTATGTGTGACTGTGAACAAATTGAGATTGTTAATAAACACGTTTACCTGGGGCTTGTCATTGATGACCGGGTTAATTGGAAAGGCCATATTGGTATTTGTGATAAACTGAGAGCCATACTTGCTAAATTTGCTATTATTAATGGTAAAGTTCTCTATCAAACTGCACTTATGTTATATAATTCTCTGGCTGATTCAGTAATAAGTTACGGACTGTCAAGCTATGGCAGAACGTAGATACAGAATGCACCTAGATAAAATATATCATCTCCAGCACTCATATTAAAGCACAACTTGACTGTGAAGATGATAAGCATATTTGAATTTTGTAGCGTTCTTCCAGTCCATAAAAAGGTACAGTACACATTATTGGTAGAAGAATACTTCAATGAAAGCTTAAAAAACTACAGAAAGATTTCTCCAACTAAAATGACTACGCGGGGCGACAAATTAAAAATCGGAATTTATCAAATTACAATAATTTAGGTAAACGAAGATTACAATATATTACCCCATCTCTTATAAATAGTGTACTGTGTGATATATGAATAATGTATAAAACAAACTTACTGTATGTCCGTATGTATGCTTAGACTTTAAAACTAAAATACCTTTAAAAATAATATTCTTAAAATTTACTTATAATAAATGCATAATATATAGACACTGTAATTTAATAATGTGATGTGTAAATAAAGTTTTTATTTAATTGCAAACTGGCTAATATATAACCAAAAATTACTAATATTGTACAACTTACAAAAAATCACAAAAGTCCCGATGGTATATGTCTATCTAGGGACACATTTTTAGCACCCGTGCGAAGGCGGTGTGCTAGCTGATGAATAAAATAAACTTAAAAAATATTAAGTATACCTTGAAATACTTCAAAAATAACTAAATACTTACACTTAATATATTTAAAAATAATTGAATATTTAACCAATATTTAAATAAGTAATATATTTTAACCAATAATAATATATCTTACAATAAATATACATATCTCAAAATAATATTTCTATATTCTAATTGACAATTCCTTATATACTAATATTATGTTTATGTTGCACATTCGGCCAATGCTTATTACATAAGAGTAAGAGAGGTATATAGCTGCGTTGGTAGAATTGTATTGTTCCTGACGGGTTCATCTTTTGTTTTTATTTTTATTTTTTTCTGTATAATGTTTATTATCGCCTATTAAGTATTAATACGACGGCCTTGGAGCGCGGCAAAACTCTAAAGAGCTTATGTTACGCCTAGTATAGGATTCTTTTCTGTAATTATTTCTTTTTGGTAAAATAAATAAACAAAAAATTGGAATTTCAAAGCACGAGCAAGAAAGAGTATTAAATTAACAAGGAACTTTTCTGACAATCACCGAATCCTTTTTTTTATCACTGCTCGAGCGCATTAGGCTTACCTACTACGAACGCTTACAAATCAATATGTAAGCGAGACGTCAATATGAGTACGTAGCACCATCTCCCTTCATTTGTGGGTTTTGTGTTATTTTAAATTGTCGTAGTAGTCACCTAGGGTTGTCACTGGCAGCAATTTGCCGGACATTTGCACAGTCATCAGTACTAATAGAGGTAGTTTCGCCGGTACCGGTAGCCTGTACAAACATACGTTTCCGCGAACGTAAATTTAACAGCCGGTTAAATGCTCTCACATATGCTTCGGTCGTTATGCTGGAAGTCAATATAATAACGACTGTTAAACAGCAAATAATATAACGTATATTTTAAGTTTATTTAGACGTTATTTTTCTAGTTATTATATGTTATTATTTTTATTGGAATCATGCAGAAAAGTTAGTTTAAAATGCACAATCCACTGAATTTTAAAATGAGTTCAATTGTATATCGTCTGCGTACTTATTATACAAAATGGTTTCGAATTAAATATGTTGCATATTGTATTTTAGGTTGTGGCAGATTATAAGTGTGTTGCAAATAAGCATGGGTTTACAGCATTTTAGCGAGTCAAGTAAGTAACGAGTTTTATTAGTTTTGTGATTAAATGTGGTTTGTTAATTAATTATTATTACTATTTCATTACGTCTTTAATTAATAGGTTTCTCAAGTACTTAAATTAATTTAGAACTAAAAAAAATTGGGTAAGCGCAAGTATTTTATATTCGAAACAATATATTATATTCGAAACGACTCTGGACACAAGCACAAGCATGTATATGATGGTCCTAACGCCACTACTACCACCAAAATATTACATTTATATATAATTTTATTTTTTATTTTTATAGTACTATCATATACTTTTATCATGTGTTTAAGTTACGTATGTATATTTTAAGTTATGTATAATGTTAATAATGTATATTTATCAATTAATATATAATTGTGTATTATTTATTGTTTCCCGTACGTCACAAATGGTAAGGCCCTGCCAGAATATCAGCGCTTTGCGGCATCATATATGGCACAAAGCACATGCTGAGGTAGGAACCTTTTGGCTTGGCACATGTCTATATTTTATTTTAAACTATTTATTGTATTTTATTATTTGTAATGTTGTATGTCTGTGCGAGTCAATAAATGTTTTTTCTTTCTTTCTATTTTGGTAAAAACAATAATTTTGGATCTGTCGATCTTTTTTTGTTTAATATTAATAAGTTTAACAGATGTTTGTTGTTTTAAATACGATGTTATTTCTTAAAATGTTTAGCGATGAACATGTTTTAGTAATTGAGTGGAAGCTTCACTGGTGTATGATAAATAATTTTATGTATAGCCTTTAAGTAAAATGTTTATTGTTTGTTTCCCAAATATGTATAAACTAGCTTTTGCCCGCGACTTCGTTCGCGTGGACTTCAGGTTCCTAAAACCTCAAAAATTGTAGGCTATGTGTTATTCTGATGTATAAGCTATATTGTGGTAAAGTTTCATTCAAATCCATTCAGTAGTTTTTACGTGAAAGAGTAACAAACATCCATACATACAAACTTTCGCCTTTATAATAGTAGTAGGACATAAAATTCTTGAGATTAATCAAAAATAAATGTATTCAGTACGTTTATGGAATTCTGGTTTGTTCTAATAATAATTTTGATTTAACAATTATTAAATTAATATTATTAGTAGAACAAATATTTTAATTTTAATAATAAGTTCTAATAACAATTTCCAGTTACACTACTTAACATGATGCTCTGCTATGTTTTTAATTAAGATAATAACTTATCTGATACAAGTTGTATCACATTTTTTTTAATTTTCATTTTAAGGGCCCGGTCCTAATAAGGCGTGTGTGCAGACATAGCTCCAACACGTAGAGGATATTTTAGCGGATTTATAGAAAATGTTTGTGGAGTGTCCCAATTAAGTCTAATCTCTGTCAGCATAATGAGATACCTATGTGTAAAAATTATGCAAATTTTGAAGAAATTACGATCCAAAGAAACAAAATTTTGATCACAAAATTAGTGGACGAAAATTTGTACGGAAAATACTTCTTTTTTAAAGTTTAAGCTAGAAATTTGTATCTAAATTTTAAGCTTTTGATCCAGTATTAATAAATAATAAATTCAAAATTTTTGAAAACTCTACCCTAAAAAGAATAAAATTAAGAGATTGCTGTTTTTGTTTAAATAGGCTCACAAACTGCTGAACCGATTTTGGTGAAAATTGTTATAGGCGTAGAACCCGAAGAAGGACATAGTAACTTTATCACGGGAATATGTGTATTTCATTTTGGAAAATCCGATATAACGCAAATGAAGCTGCAAGCGGGAAGCTAGAAATTTATATCATTAAGTTGTATTCATAAAAGTTGAACTCAAACTAGTTCAAACAAGTCACATATTCGAGCTCTACAAACACCCCGTATTGAGATCAGCCCTTAGAAGATCCCTGATCAAAGAATTACACAATCAACATAAAGGCGGCTGCATACCGCTTAGCGTTGTCACCTGGCCAGGAAATGTCACAACATGACACAATGAACGTAGCAATAGCTGTCACAATATTGTTGAATGTATAATCGAGGAGGCGGCAACGTCGCCTGACAAAGGGTTAGTTGTCGCCTGCTGCTCCAGCTACATAATTGAATAAGGGTACTCATGGCATGCATTAGAATTATTATATTTTTTGTAATGTTTCTATCTCCCAGACGAAATAGTCAAGCCTTTCTCTGGTTGATCGCATCAGAATTGTGAAATCCGCTGAAGAATCAAGGTCTCCGACATAGAACGATTTGCGGAGCTTAAGTGGCAGTTTGCTTTTTTTTATAGGTTAGGACAGCAAACGAGCAAACGGATCACCTGATGGTAAGCGATAACCGTTGCCCATGGATACCCGCAACACCAGAGGAGTCACAGATGCGTCGCCGGCCTTTTAAAAGGGAATATGCTCTTTTTTTGAAGGTTTCGATATCGCATCGGTTTTGAAATACTGCAGGCGACAATTCATTCCACAGTTTAGAAGTGCGCGGCAGAAAATTCCTGGAAAAACGCACTGTGGTGGACTGCCAAGCGTCTAGATGATGAGGATGAATGTTGTGTCGCGTAGGACGGTGACGGAAACTAGCAGCAGGAATTAATCCAAACAATTCCTCGGAGCACTCCCCGTAATATAAGCGATAGAGGATACATAGGGCTGGGCAGATTGTTTGCAGGAAGGAAAACCACCAGTAGGGTGGAATGGTGCACGAGTGACATCAGGCATATGCCAGACACCGCAGTGTTCGTAGATCCTCCTTCTAGATGGGCAGACAATTTAGCGAGGACCACAGGATAGCGCAGTGCAGGAGCGACCAGTGTAGAGAACTTTTGGTGAGGCCTATGTCCAGCTGGGGGTGTTACTGGCTAAAATAGTGATGATGATTATTAAATATTAAATAAATAATAAATTTATTTACCAAAAACCCTACTTAACTATAACATTTATAGTGATTCCCACACTAGACTAAAAGTCTGTATCGTGGGTCTCAGACAGAGGGATTTCCAAAATAGATTAAGCTAAGGTACAAGACATGCTTTCTTTTTCTTTACATTGCTTAGTTATTATACGCTTATGCTATACATATTCGTTTATATATATGAATAAATACCTACATACATATACACATCCATGCTGTCTATACAAACACTATAATAAATAATAGAACAGTACAATATAAAGGTTCCTACACGCATACACATAAACATACTCATATACAAAAACATACACATGCATACATACATAAACAAAAAGTCTGAATCAAACTTTGATCATTGCCTCAGTTTCAAGGTAGGAAATCGATGGAAGATCGATATTATTACCAGACTTTATAATTTTGCGTGAAAGTTAATACACATTTTATGAAAACAGCGTCAAAAACATAGAATTACTTTACATATGTTCAGATAGAATGTTAATAACAACATATAAACATACAACGATTATTATAGCTTAAAGTCGCCCCTGAGTGAAATCTAGATGAGCAAACGATTTAAAGCTTTATTTTAAACAGGGTAAGATCAAATTTGGATTGCAAAGTAGTGTATCAAAAGTAGTGATGATCGCTTGTTTGTAGTTTTCGACGATATTCGATCATGTCGATGATACAGTAAGATACTTGAAATTTATTCCTTTTAGTTTCACACATAATACATTATCTATTGAGACTACAGCGACTATACAACAAATTGTGCAAAGAATGTCACATCGACATATTTGCAGATAAACCCCAGACATTCAGGCGTCAAATACTTCAATCTTTTAATAAGACGTGTATTTAGTGACTGAACTTGATACAATATTAATTATACTTTCTTATTTTGTTTTTAATATTTCTTTTTATTCCTATATATGTATGTATGTATGTGTATATATTTAAGCATACTGTAGTCCACATTGCATGCCGTGGCGACCTATAATTAAGAAAACACTTAGCTTTAAGTTTGTATTTTTGAATTATTCCTGTTTTTGTTAATAACTGTGTTTATTTTATTGGTTATCCTAATAAATAATTTAAAAAAAAATTAAAAAATTTTTGGTATTTAATGAAAGCATATTGTATTCAATTCTACGCTTTCGAATATTAGCGAGAACGTTCATATTAAACCAATAAAAAATCAGTGATAGTGTCATTACTTGGAAAATGTCCTCGTAATTAAAGATTGGATTAACTTCCGTTATAATTACAGATAAGTGCCAATTCCTCATAAAATCTAATATAATGCTATAATTATAAATATATATTTAAAACTCGTAGTATCGTAATCGTAGTAAATTTTAAACAATTGTTAAAGCAAAGCCACATTATATTTATATGCATATAACTCACAAAATATAACATTCACAAATATTTTTTTTTTTATTCCATACGGTGGCAGACGAGCAAATGGCCCACCTGATGGTAAGTGGTAACCATCGCTCATGGACATCTGCAGTGCCAGGGGCACAGCTGAGCCGCTGCCTACCTAGAGAGAAATACTCTTTTTAAGCCTCGTTTGAAGTTAGACATATCGTAGCGCTCAGGAAACATCGCAGCTGGGAGCTCATTCCAGAGTTTGCATGTACGCGGAAGGAATGAACGCTGAAACCGAACTGAACTAGACAAGATCGGTTCCAGGTGATATGGATGAACTCTACTGCGGTGGCGGGTGGTGCAATGGTAAAAAGGTGACGAAGGCACCATTGCAAATAATTCCTCAGAGCACTCTCCGTTAAAGAGCCTATAAAGAACACACAGAGAGCCAAAGTCTCTCCGCTGCTCCAAGGTCTCTGTTGAGGCCGTAATATTGGGATCACCGATGATACGGAAAGCACACCTTTGCAGGGAGTCAAAAGGGTCGAGTTGATATTTGGGGGCTCCAGCCCAGAGGTGTGAACAGTCCTCCATATAAGCGTCAATTTATAATAAAGCGATAAAGCGAAATAATAACATTATCGGAAAATTCTATCTTCATTATTCCATTTGTGTTATTATTAACTGTTATTATGTATAACGGAAGTATATAAAATATGTGGTTAGATTGTTATAGTTTACGTAATATAAAAGTAAAGTAGATATTAGTAGAAGAAACAAAAATAAATACTGCAATGCTTACTCACACAATAATTGTATTTTTTTTTCAAAGTTATAATAATAATAAAAGGCTATGTTTATTGACGTGGATGAATGCTAATCGTCAGGTATCTGTCGATAAAGCCAATTGCGGTCAGGACATCACTAGGAAGGGTTGAGCGGTGTTAATAGTAGGCAGTTAGGGCGCTTTGTAGGACGTGTGAAGTGAGCACTACTGCACGAGGCGTTCGCCAGCTCTCCCTGACCTCCCGCGCCCCTCGACGCTCCTACAAACCCTGACCGAGCTACGCAATCCAACAGCCCATCTTAAACTGGTGGTCCCCAAGAATAATGTGCTATAAAACCAGTTTACTCTAACCTTCCTCGCCTCCTGCTGCCTGTACAAATTATAGCGCCAACGAAATCCTGTTGAGGATATGAGAGGTCTTATTAAAATGGCGGCACCGTGTCATATGAGACGCCGCGAGGTAACCCGTCGGCGAAATTCTGGACTTGTTCTGTTTTTCAAAGGCGACGCTCTAGCATTGTTGAAATGTGGATTTACTGATTGCGTAACTTCTGATATTTGTTTGAATCAATACAGATAACTGAAATTTTGGTATTTAATTGATTATTAAGCTAATTAGAAATATCTCGCTATCCATCTTATATCTGGTAGTAGTTATAAGTAGTCATATTTCTTAGATGCATTTATAAAGTTCAAAAGTATTGTACTCGTAGTGACTACTTATGTTTGATTTTATTTTATCTCAATGCCACTTGCTCGTAAATCTTTTGTAATCAATACAATTCTCATGTGTAATTCAATTTTATATTATATTTATATCTATTAACATACTAGTTACACAATTCTATCTATGAATAATTTAATTTATTTCAATAATATCAATAAGTTGAACATAATAAATGCACATAGACAAACGGAGGAATATGGTAATGTATGCACCAGTTGCAATTTGTTGCAAATATGTTGGCAAATAATCAATTTGATTTGAAAAACTTTGAGAAATTAAATTTTAAAATTGCTGAACGTGCGCCTAAATGTTAATTATTACAGAACGGTTATTTTAAATATATCTATATGTTATTATGCCACCTGCAAGTTTCTATTAAGGAAAAAGAAATTAAATTATGCTTCATTGATAACCAGTAACAAAACTCTGGCATAAATGAAGGGTAATTGATAATCTGTAAAACACATTTATAGCCTGGTTTTATTTACGAATAAACTAAAGTTTTCACTTATTTAATTTTGTCAGTTCATATATTTCAGTTAAGACCTCCGAAGTCCGGATATTTCTGCTACAGTGTCAAAGGGCCGACGTAACTAAAAAACGAAAAAAATTACGTTTGCGTAAAATGCCTTTGATGTAGTCAGTGGGGTAGTTATAAGCTCGTAAACAGACTCGAAAATCTACCTAGTTCGTTATTCAATGCTGCGTCAGCGCGCACTCTTAACAAATGGAGTGTGGTACCGCGGTGATGAGACGCCCAGTAATGTACGAGCAACTGTGTATTCGAAGCTGTGACACGATTTGACTCATTAATATACTCTCGCCCTCGTATTCTGTAATTAACATCTAGACGATCGCAACTTCACACAACGACACCAAGGGTACCAATAAAAGAAACTGGGTTGTGAATGTCAGGTATACCGCACTGTCCTTCGCACTAGCCTTCCTTGCGGCGTGAGTGTCGTCTGTTACGCTGACGACACTCTCGTCGTGACGACGAGACGCTCAGGCTTGCCGAGCTGGGGGTGGCGTGTATCGTGAGGGCGATCCGCCGGCTGGGTCTAGAAATAGCGCACAATACCGAGGCGCTATCGTTCCACGACCTTCCAAAGCGCCGGGAACCACCCAGCTGCCGGATACGGGTAGGTGACGCGGAGGTCCAGGTGGGCCCTACATAGTACCTTGGCCTCACTTTAGACAGCACATGGAGCTTCGAGGAGCATTTCGTGCGATTGGTCTCCCGAATGAAGAAGGTCGCGGGCACCTTACATCGCCTGCTGCCCAATCTCGGGAGATCGAGGGATGGTGTTCGCCGCCTGTACGCGAGCGTCGTACGGTCCGTGGCCTTGTATGGGGCCCCCGTTTGGCCGCAAGACTGCACGAGGTCCTCCCGCCGCAGAACTCTGCTCCGGAGCATGCAGCGGACGATCTCGTACGAGGCGGCGACGGTTCTGGGGCGGTCCCCCTCTTTCGAGATCCTGGCCGACATGTACGTGGTGATGTACAACGCACCGCGGCATGTCGATCGGGACGACGACGGGGGGAGTCCCCCGGCACCAGCGCACGGAATGCATAGACGGGAGTTGCACCGACTGGCCGAGAGGGCCTGGCGTGCGCAGCTAGAACGTGGGGGCTGCGTGCGTCAGCGCGCCGTCGGTGCGGTACTCCCGCACTTCGAAGCTTGGCTCTGCGGGAGGGCGGAAGTCACCTACCGCTTGACTCAGATACTCACACGACATGGTTGTTTCGGTGAGTATCTGAGTCGCATAGGGAGAGAGGACACGATGCCACCATTGTGCATCCGACCTCGACTCGGCCCAGCACACGCTGGCAGAGTGCCCCGCTTGGGACTCCAAACGCCGAGTCTTAGTCGAAGAGATCGGGCAAGATCGGTCTCCGCCAGCGTTCATTGCGACAATGCTGGCGGATGAGGGAGGTTGGAGGGCTGTGGCCTCCTTCTGTGAAGCGCTGATGCTCCAGAAGGAGGCCGCCGAGCGGGATCGGAGATAGCGGATCCCACTCGAAGAAGGCGGCCTCGGGTCAGATAGCCTGGCCTGAGACGCCGCCACGGGTCGCTGGCGGGCGCGACGCAGTTCGCGCCCGTGGAGGCGACCCGGGAGAGACCTCACCCCCGGATGGCCGGGGATTGACGTCTTAGGAGGTTGGAGAGGAGGCGGCAAGATCACTCCTCCCCGAGAAGGGCTCCCCTAGCGCACCCAGGGGAGCAAAGGCCGGGGTTCCTCAGGTGCGACACTCGATCCTGAGGGCCCCCTACAACGCCTGAGGATAGCCATCGCTGAGGTTTTAGTGGGTAAGCCTCCCCCTTCTGGGGAGGAGAGCCCCACATAACCACCGGCAGCCGGGGTATGCAATTCAATACATTTTCTTCTGCGGAACAAAAAAAAAAGGTATACCGCACTATGATTGCTTATAACATGTACTGAGTCGTGAGGCAACTGCCGCATTCAGCGACTTTTTTTTGATAGGTCAGCTGCCCGCTGCCCATAGACACAGCAACACCAGAGACAGCCTTTTAAATGGGAATATGCTCTTTTTTTAAGGTTTTGATATCTCATCGGTTCGGAAATACTGCAGGCGACAATGCATTCCACCGTTATAGGATAAATTGAACGTAATTAAAGTAAGAGATAAAAGATTGAAATGAAATAGACGAAAAGATGTCAACCTGTAAGGTTATGATTGGTAACGAATGCTTAGAGCAGGTGAAAAAGTTCGTATGTCGGGGTTCAATGTTAGCAAGAACTGGTAAGTATTAGTCTGACATTGAAAGAAGAGTAATTGATCTCTTGGATCCACTCAGACCTTGATAATAAAGACGTGACAACTGTGTTTGGAAGCATGCTGCTGGTCCCTACGCTTATGTATGGGAGTGAATGCTGGAAAAAAGAAGGATAAAAGCAGAAAAAAGAAGGACAGAAGCAGATAAATTGCGAAATAGGGGTAAAGGAAAATGTGCGGTGTCCAAGAAGATGTAGTGACAAAAGTGAGCGAGAAGGGAATCCTTAGATGGTTTGGAAACTAACGAAAGAAATTTATAAGGCATATATAACCAGTTCGTAGAGGACGACTTTGACGAACATACAACAAAGCCAACATACTTGGATCAAACAGGTGTTGAAATTGAAAGAAGATCAGTTCAAGAGTACCCGTAACCCACGAGCGTGCATGAAAGTATTAATGCAATGAAGCCAGTGAAGTATGTTGAATGCGCGACTGGTTCGATTTTAATTCTTTTGGTGAATTAGAACTTTTAATGAAGGAAAAAGAAATGATGGTAAACTCACCGCTTCTGCGTGGATTTATACCTCTTCCAGCTAGCTCAATAATTTGTTTTCAGTATCTATTTTATTTCGAGTGGCCACTCAGATACTTTCTCAATCTTGCAACACAATTTTTATGCACAGTTATCACCTTTTACATACTATATATTCTAAATATGGAGAGCGTAATTATCTCGTACGTATTAAGTACCCAATGTCCACAGACAATGATCCAGCGAAATTTTTTCATGTGAGTGAGGGAGAGGGTAGATAGAAAAGGAAAGGGAAGGCTGACTATCGAACTCCCAACTCACCAAGTTTCGATATGTAGGTCAATTTAACGTTACGACAGTTTCATTATTTATTTATATTATTTATGTATATATTAATCTATGTTATATGTATAGCCTAAACAATGTTTTGCTCGTGGCAAGTAGAAAACTGTGATCTCTGCCTATCCCCTTCAAAAAGTGGCGTCAGTATATGTATGAAGGGTTGCCATAAATAAAACCTGTCCCTCAGGATTGTGACGCTTTCACCCCGGATATATCAATACCTTTTCATTCACTTACATCTTGACTAAAATATATTTTTCTATGTACTTGATAGAGAAACAACCCGGACTACAATTTAAACCCCGCCCGGACGCTCCCCGGACCAAACTAAGACAAATCCCGGACGGATGGCAGCTCTATATGTATGAAAAATAATGAAATCATAATGCTCATAAACTTACTAAATTTCGTGCCATTATTGTTGGATGCTCAAACAGATAATGGTGGTAAAGGCGATATAACGATAGGGCTGTAAAAGAAACTTTACAATTAGATGCAGTAATTATTATTATGCAATTAATTTTATTATTATGTTTTCATATTTCACTTTATATTTAGAATTAATTTACATAAAATTAAGGCAGCCCAGGCGCTACAGAAAACCAGCGCTATTTCGTAATGATACAGCATCATAGTTGAGCCTTTTTACTGCAGGCAATTACTGTTTATTAGCCATTAAGTATATATGTATATATGCAATAAATAAATGATTTTCTTTCTAACTAAAGACGGACAAAAAACGGTACAACTTCTGAAGTTTACTAAGTTTGTTTTATAAAAAATAGAGGTGAGGTGAGGCGACGGCGGGAATGCTAGCAAAGGTGTTGCGAATTTTAGGTTAATGGCTTCCGAGGAGAGTAAAGCGTTTGAGATTCGGATGTGTTTTGATGAGCTTCTCGCTTGATTACCTAGGCGTGGCTGCGACGAACGTCTGGAGATTCATTCATGATGATAATGAACGCGGGAGAATAGTATTTACAAAGTATTTTATTTATATGAGTTAAGAAAATACAAGAACCCTTTTATGAATATTCTGAC
This sequence comes from Scirpophaga incertulas, assembly GCA_036419045.1. NCBI lineage: Eukaryota > Metazoa > Arthropoda > Insecta > Lepidoptera > Crambidae > Scirpophaga > Scirpophaga incertulas. The sequence goes on along the minus strand of CM071644.1, from coordinate 398,016 downwards.
ACACATTATCTGTACAAACGTGAAGGCGCTACACGCTGCAAGAGTATGGGCGCTATACGCTGCAAATGCACTGTCTCTATTTATCTCTCTGTCAATATTATTTTAACTCAAATCTAAGTGATTATGGAAAGGCTTCGATGGTGAATAATAATGAGACATAGGTGAAAATAATTAAAAACACTATACTGATACCGTAGCGACAAATAACTATTAGGTAAGCCTCATGTGGATTAACCAATCAACATTTTTTAATTTTGAATTTGAACTATTGAGAGACTTGACCGCATGAATTTATGTATTTCCAGGTCAGCTGAAACAATAACACGTTAAACATAACAATGAACCCGAAACTAACATAATAAAGAAAAAAGAATTTTTTTTTTCACATCACGAATCACGATGCAAATATAAACAGAGCCTGATAAAACGTAAATTAACAGAAGAAACTGCGCGAAATAACTAAATGAACCAATAATGTCCTCGACGGGACTCCCTCAACCGAGGTGGAATGGAGTCCACCTCCGCAAGAACGCGGCCCACTGACACAAAGACAATGAAATCTCCACAACGCGGGGTGCAATTAAGGGTAGACTGCAGATCGCTGGTGCATTCCATCGTCAATTCATTAACACCCAGCTCGGGAGTTAATTAATGTGTTGGAAGTTTTGTGATGAGCGCTGCGAGGATATCGAGGGTTGCTGTTTTCGTTTAGATTGACTTATTGATTGACAAGAATGTTATTGCGGTCGTGTGGTCATAGTAGCTTACGAATAACTTTATCAATTAATAAAATAAAATCAACTCAATGGAGTTGTATTGAAGATCATTCCATACAATCAACAGCTTTATGTAAGTTCCAAAGTTCAGAGTTCGCCAAGCAAAATACCTAATGGTATTTAAGAAGGCTTAAACACTATATTCTATAGTAGGATTAATAAAATAACCACGCTATCACAAAGTATGTAGGTTTGTTAATTTCGCATATATTTTAGATTCTACATGGGTGTATGCATGTTCCCTCACAATGATTTCCACGACTGTCTCAGCATAAAATTAATGTCCATATAAAATTAGTATATATGTTGTTATTGCGAGCTTTAAGTAGCAATGGGCAAGCCACATGGCTGTCATGTTGTATACTGCATGCACGAATGCTAGCGGTGCCAATCGGTGTGTCGATCTTTGGAGGAGGATTATGTTCAGCACTGGGCGTCTCTCGACTGAATTGTGATAAGAGATATCTCACATCAATCATAAGATGAATAAACATCCGTTAAAATGACGTAAATAAAAAATATTGTATTAATAAGTAAAGCTATCTTCAAAATCTTTAGAATTGACGCAGGACATTGTCTCGTCCGTAGCAGTGAGTCCTTCCGTAGCGACGGTGCTACTACGACAGATAATTAGTCCGTAGCGTAAGAAGGCCGCATCCCGCGGCGGGCGGCGGAGGCTTAATTGACAGCGAGCCCGAGGCGTTTCCGCCGCGCGCCAAGTGTGACCCGGCCCTACGACGGGGGCATTTACGAATGTTTATCGAATTTTATAAGCCATATTAAGTAAGTCTTATTATTAAACGAATATTGCAGTGAACAAAATTTACAAACATGCATGTTTTCTTTCATTACATCCAAATTTTGGTATTATAAGCATCGGGTAGGTTTGGGGATATTCAAAAGAAATCAAATAATTTTGCTGTGGTTTAAAAGTTGTACTCAAAAGATGTACATTTAAACTACTCAAATATACTACCGCGTTTTTTTTATCAATATTGTACTTTCTATTAGACAGTTCGAAGACAACATAAGTTAATTATTTGATTAAAGTATTTTCTTTTTTTTTTCATATACATGTTTTCGCTCTCTTTGACTAAATGTTTTGACGTCGGTAAATGCATCTACATGTCAATGTTGAATAAAGATTATTTCAATAGTGATGAGATTATAGTCCACAATTGACTCTTACTCACAGTATTTAAATAAGGATTCTTTTTACCAAAAATATACAATGTCATTACAATGATAAGGAAAACAAATGATTAGAAGACTTTCTTGAATCAAACGACTATGTTACACACTCGATACATCCCCTGTTATCTTGTACTTGCACTACCACTTCCAGATAGTAATAATGTAATACAGGCGTTTTTTATTAAATTGAAACAATACTGTTACTGGAAATAGATTCTTTGTCAGAATCGTCACCGTCTTACCTATTTCTGCCGCGAAACAGTGATCGCATTGCAATTGGGATTGAGTTATGTTAACTACTGAAATTACTGAGTAAACTTTGCATTTTATGTCACACGTTGGCATGAAACCCTTAGACATCCCACATGCGACTATTACCACTATATATAGGCGACTATTACCACTTACGACTATTACCACTATATATAGGCGACTATTACCACTTACTACTATTACCACTATATATAGGCGACTATTACCACTTACGACTATTACCACTATATAAAGGCGACTATTACCACTATATATAGGCGACTATTACCACTTATTATCATGTGAAAAGTCTGCTTGCTTATCAATATAAAGTCTACACAATGTAATACCGTTTTGACATATGTTATTCCTTTAGTTTATCTGTCAAAATGACATAGTTTTGGGATATAAATTATGACAATAACACCTGGCAAAACGTGCTTGGATTATGAAGAATAGCAGGAGACAGCAAAAACATATAAACTTATAAAACAGGTTTAGGGTTCTTAACAATATAGTGTCAGCAAGTAATTTGAGATGACTGGTTGCAGCTATCGATAGAGACATACATTTATTTGATGTCAGCTTTGTCCATATAAAAATAAAGTTAACTAGGAATTAATACAATAATCGTCCCATCCCACCACCCGGGGATCCCTAACACGGCGCCGCTCAAAAGCAGCGCGGCACAAACCGCGCTCCAAAGAAATTGAAATTAAAATGGAATTTCTCGACGGAGGCAAATTAAGATGAATGTCGAAAATAAAACTTTTTTTTATTCCGGCGATTGCACCCGCCGGGATGCTTATTAAATTGAATCAAGTTTATTTTCCATTTTTTGCTGAGAACGATAACTTTATGAAATGTTCTGTGCCAAGGGAGTCTGTATTAAGCTTCGACGACAATAAGCTTTCACGAACTAGAAATTATTATTTTATGCGGACTGTTTTTTTCTTTTTGAACAATTGTTATTGGTTATTAAGTTGAACTATTATCCTTGTTAAATCTGGCTTTAAGTTTAGTAAGTTACATAGTTATAGTTTACCTCACTACTCTTTAATGTATAGAGATCAATAATAGAGTCAGATTTAACCAATAATTTACTCAGCGATTCTTAAAGATTATATTTTTGTGTTTTGTGTCAAACAATCATAATTTTCTTCTTATTAACAATTTCATAGAAAAAGCAAAAGTATTAAACTTAATTTAAATGAAAATGAATACGTTTTAAATATGTCAACAAAATAGGTTTTTATTGGTTGATTCTCTACAACTTGACTTGCAATCGGAATATTCATACGGCGGGGTGAAGTTGCTAAAATTATGTGTGAATGGAGAAAGTGTTTTATTCTTATAAAATTAAAGCTGGTTTTAATTTCTACACATTTTCCGAAATCTTTGCTGTTTTCTTTTCACTTAACTTCTTATTGTTACATGTTGCCATTTACGTAATTTAATATCATTATAACGGATAAAGTAACAATATACTTTTAATGATACTGAACAATTTTCAACAACGTAATGTGAATTTCGAATGTTCTTTTCCCACCTAATGGCTCTCTGGAGACCTGTATTGTGCGAGTACTACGTCCTCGGCTATTGTAAGCTCGTGTACAAACTGGACTGCGATTACACCCAAAAATCCTATCGGATAATTTGGCCCTCGAGCCGCTGAGAGGTCCATTGTATTGTAAATGCTAATACGCCCTGCAGTGGAGTTTCGAGGAAAGCGGAATAACACGGAAAATTAAGCCATCTTGGGTTAAAAAGTCCAGAGTGGAGAGCTTGGGGTGTGGCCCGGGGTGGATTTCGGGGTGACGGGAAACAAACGTCTAATACGAACGACTCTATATTAGAACTACGTAAATATAGAGTTATGCTTATATAACAAGTTACATCTTAGCATTTAAGCTACGAATTTTATTCAATGTTATATTTATAGCATTACATTTGTTAGTTAATTCAATAAAACTATATACTTTTTACACTGAAACTGAAAGATGCTCATTGCTGATTAAAGCTTTCCACACCGAACATTCTCTCATTGCTAACATAAACTGCTTTTCTTCTATTTTCACCAAATTTCTCCACCTTATTACCTCAAAGCTTTCCAATGATGTGGGTCTTATCATATGATTACCACTCGAGAACCTTTCCACACTAACAGCTGTCAATCCTACCAGCAAGGTGCCCTGGGGGGCAATCGCACTAACAAATCGCAGCTGAAACGAAACCAAATCGTTCCACTCAACCAATCCGAGAGCAAGAATATCACGTCATCGAACAGATGACGTGATATTGTGGCGTTCGGATTGGTTAAGCCGAACGGTTCGGCTGCGTTTCGCTTGCGATTTATTAGTCCGATCGCCCCTCTGCTCATTATCACTTAAGGTTCGTAATCCAATCAAAGTCAGAATCAAAATAATCTTAATTAATCATCACCAAAAACATCGTTACTCCTCTCCCTTTCCTCTCTACAGGACTCAAAGTACTCTGGAATAATTCGAAAACGAAAAATAATTCCGCTCCATGAAAATTTGGTGCAGAGTTTATTCACACCTGATCAACTGTGCTTGTTATACAAGATGCATGTACGGTCCTGCATGTAATATTGCTCGCACTTTTGGCATGGCTATTCCAAGTGATTCCTAGAAGCTTGGGATATATTGAAGCGACGAGGGACGCATGTCAGTGGCGTTGAAGTTCTGATTCAGAACCTTGTATCTAGTCCAAAAATCAGGACGGGATATTACGTCCTTAAACGCATTCTTTTGTTTATACCATAGTGCCGTTTCTGAACAACTTTATTCTCTGATACTAGTTCTTTCTTCTGTCATAAAATCACGCGTAGTGACTTGTATTGTCCCAGATAAATCATATTTAATATTGCAGCACGAGCACATAAATATCTGGCACTACCAAAAAATAGAATTCTTTTCCAGCAAAAGAGGTGACCTTGCAAGTCAGCAAAGTGAGGACACAGCACAAGCTACCTTCGAATTTTTTTCTTCTTTTTATCCTGTCTCGTGAGTGAATATGCAAACAGAAGCTCACATGCACATACTGGGACATATTCTCCAGGTCATACAAGATATTTGTTCCGTGCAGGACTCGAACCCGTGACACAATAATCGATCACTCGACCATTACACCAAACGTGTTGTGGGTTGGAGTCATTTGTTTATCGTTTTCGTTAAAATACAAAAAGTGGGTTATTTGCTAGTCTGCCATGCAACAAAAAATATGACCCAAAAATGTTTATTATTACTTTTATGTTAATATATTTATTCGTATTCAGGCCTCGAGTTTATTTGACAAGCCACTATTAGTTCCTCAGCTCCTTCTATATAGGTGATGATGTTCATAAAATTTCCATAATGGCGCATCGTTCAACGTAAATAGGGCCTGGATCGTATCGCGGCATATTATTGTAATCGGAGGGCGTAAGTAGGTCGTTGCGCCATCTCCGCGCGTCTTCGCCCGCTTTTCTATTGTAATTGACGATATCGCCAGCTCGTCGCTGCTGTGAGTTGCCAACGAGCCAATTGTGAGTTCTGCGACGAAATTTCTTTTCAATATTTGTCGCTTTTTGGTGATCGCTTTAAAGGCTTGCTGTATTGCGATTTGACACTCTATTGCGTGACAGTTTTTTTTTTTTTTTTCCTCAGGAGAGGAAGCTGAGAATCCTCATGGATACCAACGCAACAGGCAAGCAGGGATGCGTTGATTATGTCGGACTCCTGGTGAATCGAGGCGGCTCGATCCAACAGACCTACCGACTAAACTCAGCCTAGCCTTGGCCCTAGTGGCCTTATGGCTTGAACGGAATGGTAGCGTGACAGTATTCCTCGCGAATATTTGCAGTAGAGGTGCTGCTACAATTATTATTTAACTAGCTTTTGCCCGCGACTTCGTCCGCGTGGAATAGTGACTTCCGGCAGATTTTTGGTTTTTCCCACATAGTTCCCGTTCTTGCGGGATTTTCGGAATGGTCGAGTTTCCGCAGAATTTTTAGTATTATTATGTTGATACAACTTAAACAAATTATTTCGACCAAATTTGGTACCATAAAAACGGTCATTGTGACTAAACCTTAAAAGATAGACATATGCCGTCGCGGACTTTTTTTTAGATCATGTATAGAGGAATAATTCTTTCATACATATTTTTTGTGTATCTTGAACCGTTTTCGCAGCGCACGCAAAGAAAGCCTTCAAAAATAAATAATTTTCCCCGTTTTTTACACATTTACCGCTCTGTCTTTGCTCCTATTGGTCATAGCGTAATGTTATTTAGCCTATAGCCTTCCTCGATAAATGGACTATCCAACAAAAAAAGAATTATTCAAATCGCACTAGTAGTTTCGGAGATTAGCGCGTTCAAACAAACAAACAAACAAACTCTTCAGCTTTATTATATTAGTATAGATATAATGAAGTATATAATATATAATGACTTTAGATTGGATATTTGCTTAGTATTTATATTTCTGTATAAATCTTTGTTTGTTGTTGTATTGTCTCGTACCTTTATTGTGTATGTGTCTGCGTAATTGAATAAAAATATCTCTATAAAATTCACGACACGACTACCACGACTTTTTCAAAAACACACACAGCTCTTTAATAAGAATGTCTTTGCAGCCATTACTGATGTTATACCAAATATAAAATAATAGAACACAAGAGCTGTATACCTTGTGATAGCTCTTAGTACGCTGGTAATAGCGATGATTTTATTAGTGCAAATGTAATTGACGTAATATTGACTGTTGCAAAAAACCTTCAAGAACTTTGTTTTTGCTCCAAAATAATTGTGATAACAGTTTTATTCTTAAAATGTAGTTAGTTATTGCGAATGTTATTTACGCTATTATTGTGATGTCATTTACTGTACTTTTGATATGTATAATATAGCAGTAACTACTGTAATAAATAAATAACAACTTTTATTATCACTAAAAAATGTTGTCTTATTTGACAACATAAAAATAACTGTCTACAAATATCACAGATAATCCAACTGAATAATTAAGAAAAACAATCTCTTTACGTAAAGTATATAGTGCCATAGAGTATCTAGTCTATATAGTCTATGGCACTGACCGATCAAACATTTTCAATGTGTACACTTCTAAGCTGAAGTCACATCTGTGAAGACACTTCTGTGTAGACCCTCACTACCGAGCTTATACTGAAGCAATTCCGAAACTTATTTAACGAGCCGAGGAAGCCAATGCAAGGCCAGTTCCAGCGATCCCACTATTTCCATACAAAAGTGTTGAACAGCACACTTAGGCCCATAGTACAAGTAAGGCCGTAGGCGAACTCGAGCTTTGCTCTTAATAAATCTAATTCTAAATTAATTTCAAATTTGAAATCGATATTAAAATGTACTTTTAAAAAAGATTGTAATTTTTTTACACAAGTCTTGTGTAAATAAAATTACAAATTAATGTAAAATTGCAACGGTTAGTCAACCATACTTAATTTTTTTTCACTCCTATATATTTTTCACTACTATATATTACCAAACATGCAGACTACCAACCTGATGATTTTTTTAAAACGTCGCCCCACACCAGCTTTGTGGTAAGTGGTTACAGTCACTTTGTACATGTGGTTAATATGAGATTCGCAGCAAATCTGCAAACTTCATAAGAACCACAGTATACGAGTACGTTGCCAACTTCTCATTGCTCATTGTTCATCATCATACTGGAACACAGCAATGCGACCGCTACTGTTTTGAGACAGAAACAGGTAAGACGGGGATACCCAAGTGGATGAATGTCTACCTCCGCTTAAAACTGATTTTCTCTGACTTGTTGTAAATAATAGCCCACGTAAATTCAATTGAAAAGCATGCTAGTGTAATTTTTATATATTTTTAATTTATATACTGGATAGGAGTTTCATCTCAAAAACAAGATGTAATTGGATCATCATAATAAATTTTTAAGCTCTTACAATATCCACGCAAGCATAGTTTTATAAATCCTCCATACGAACTCACGTGTAATAATAATAATAAACTTGTCTAATAGCATTTTAGAAGTTATACATTAATCGTATTCGTGCGATCTATCTTTAATATATAAAATAATAAATAAAATCCATCCTGTAGTTTTTACGTGTAACAAATTTTCATTCATACTTTCGCGTTTATGGTTATATATATAACAATTATTAATTAATTATCCCTATTATATAGTAGGATATACAACACTATAAAAATACATACTTCTAAATGTTCTCATTTGACTTATAGTCAGGTAACACATTCGCATTACAATATCAACCGCGATCGATGCTTATACATGAAGACAACTTACATACTTGCTTATTTACACTATGTCTCTCTGGTAAGTGAGACTCGCGGGATATTTCGCGCCTCCGAGAGGTCGAGTGTCCTCTATTATTACTCTACTAACACCTCCAAAACCAACCCTAAGTCTAACACTACAAAATCCGTATTCCAATGCAGCCCACTTACTTTCGTCTCAGGCTAATTAGAGCTAAGGGTAGATTGTCTTAGGCTAACTCAATTTGAGACCTAACGCGAGCACAGTGGGTTGGGATTGCGTTGACCGTGGAAATGTGTTTGTTTGTGTATAAAAAGAGTTCTGCTTAATTATTCTGTCTGTTGGTTACGGAATGCGGCAAAGAAATGCGCACTACTTAAGATTAGGAATACCTTGGGCAGGTATTAAGTTCCTCGTATTAAGTTCCTTGTAAAATTTCTGGGAATCATGACTTCTATTACTAGTTGGCACAACCTATTTTGTGGTTCCTATGGAGATTATTATAAGATGCCCATCTCTCGAAGAACTACATATTCTATAAACAACTGTAGCCATTTACATACAGTTTACATGATAATAAAGTCATATAACAAATTAAAGCGTATATCGCCGCTTGTTCAACAATTCTGCTTGTTTTTACATTTAGATTACACAGGTAACTTAGGAATTACATTTATGTAAATTATTTACACAATGCAGTTAGTCAGTTACAGCGTGACACGATTTATGACGCTAACTTTTAAATAATTTTTTAACACACTAGTGTAAACTTTATGTATTTGATTTCGCAGTATTATTTAATAAAACAAAATGATATTTTGTTATAATATTTGTGTGAAATCGTAAAATATTAAGCGACCCAAAACTGACAAATTTCTTTAACCAATTTTACTACACTTATGGCCGGTTTCTGAAACGCATGTTATGTTAACACGCTGTTAACACGTTTACTACTTCTTATTAAACGCCAAATATATGAGTAAATAACCAAAAAATAGGTAATTAGATAATTTTACACTATAAACCCATTCAGTAACCAGCTGTTATCCATACATCTAACATTAACAACGATTTAATGAGAAATTAACAACGTGTCAACAACGTGTTAACATAACATGCGTTTCAGAAACCGGCCGTCCAATCGAGTACACATTTTGTAAAATGTTGTACCTAATTATTTAGTAATTTGTAACGAGCACGAAAATAGTAATCTTAAACTTAGGTGGCGTATTTGAAACTGGAGTTAAAATAAATATAGTTACTTTGATATAAAGTACGTCGAGAGTATAAAATGAAGAATAAATATATCAGGTGAAGTCTGAAGCTATGAAGCTGGAGTGAGTGGAGACACGGGACGAGGAAGACCTAGGCGAACATATTTCGAACAAATCGAAAGTGTCCTCAAAAAAGGCCAGGTCAGAAGTACCCGCAATCGTCGAGCATGTATGAGGAATGTTATGAAAGTAGATGAAGCGAAAGAGATATGTAAGGACCGTAGCAAGTGGAAGGACGTAATCTCTGCCTACCCCCGTGGGAAAAGGGCGTGAGTGTATGTATGTATGTATGTATGTAGTCTGAAGGTAGCTCCGATTGGTGAAAAGAGAGAAAAAAGACTTTCCTGGTATGGTCACGTATTAAGAAAACAGAGTGATCATGTTACTAGATAAGTTATGGATGAAAGCAGATGGACGTGTGGGGAGAGGAAGACCGAAAAGATGGATGGACTGTGTCAATGGTGATATGTTGAAAAAGGGAGTGTCGAAATGGCGAGTGATAGATGAGAATGGAAGAGAAAGGCATGTTGCGTCGACCCCAAAGACAGGGCAAGAGAAAAAGAAGATATAATATTCTATTTAAAACATAATTACTACTTTCTGCACTTGATCATATTGTATATATATATATATATATATGTATGTATGTGTGTATATATTGTATACATATATATCTGTATGCATCTATTATGGGTAAGTATATTTATATATATTTACTAGCTGACCCGCGCCCACTTCGTTGGGCATAATATTAATAATCCCCGAAGCGAGCACGAAAGCGAACTGAATTAAACCCGAAGCCATCGCGCGCCGTCCGCTGATGATGATGATGATGACACTCCGCAATAATGTGGCTTTCTATTGGTGAAAGAATTTTTAAAATTGATGATGATGATGATGATGATGATGACACTCAGCAATTTGAGATTTAAACTATCCTATCTCTCAAGTTGGATCGAACTGCACATGGTGTGCGAATTTTATTATAATCGGTTAAGTAGTTTAGGAGTTCATTGAGCACAAACATTGTGACATGAGATTTATATATATTAGATATATATATATATATGTGTATGTATGTGTGTATATGTGTATGCATCTATTATGGGTAAGTATATATATTTATATACCTATATTTATGATTATGTGTGATGTATCAAATTAATTAATCATATCTATTTTAATAATGTATGTATTGTACGTAGTATAAATATGACTTTTCTATTATATACATTTTAAAAATCAATTATATATAAATACAATTATACAATTTATTTTTTTAATATTCACATAACCATCTAGGGTTGGCTGGAAGAAATCTCTCTTGAGAGATAAGTCCGCCTTTGGAATACTTAAATTTGTACGTAATATTTTTATTGTAATTGTGTTCAATAAAGAGTTTATATATAATTAAAAAAAAATCTATGTAAAAATAATGTTTGATATCCCTGTATATTTTCCGAATATCAAAACAGTTCAGTTCTAGGAGGTAGACTCTGTACCAGGGTCGTCTGCATGGGTACCTCCGTCTTACCTATTTCCGCCGCCAAACAGCAGGGTTCGCTTTGCTGTGTTCCGGCGTGAAGGGTAAGATAGGCAGTGAAATTACTGGGTACTGTGACTTTACATCTTATGTCACAAGTTGGCAACGTACACTGTGGTTCTTATGAGGTTTGCAGATTTGCTGCGAATCTCGTGGGAACCACATGTACTATAGGCGACTGTTACCACTTACCATCAGGTGGGCAGCCTGCTTGTTTGTCAACTTTAGCAATAAAAAAAAAATAAAAATAAAAAAGTTCCAGAAAACGTCAGGGGCTGGTACTAGTTGTGTGAAACTAGCTATTAGCAGCGGTTGCTTTGTGCGGAGGTGTCGGGCCGTGGCTCTCTACGCCGCTCTCACACACACGCAGCAACGCACACACAAACATGGCACCTACCCCACTACGTTCTTATCAATTTAAACACAAACCCTTTGCTTTAACGTTTGTTTGTGAGAAGTGTAGTAGATTAAAATTACCAAGTTGTTCTTTGAGTTATCTTATATATAAAAATGAATCGCATAATGTGTTGGTAAGCTCATAACTCAACAACGCCTGGACCAATTTGGCCAATTCTTTTTTGATAATGTTCATTGAAGTTCAAGGAGAGTTTTTACAATGAGGAAAATTCGAATAATTGGAATAATTGGAAATACCCTAAAACAGCCCTTTTATTTTCCCATGCAAACGTTTTGTAACTAAAACGTGCAGTCGAATTGTGCTTTATTGTTATTGTATAAAGTTCATATTGCAAGCACTCACTGTTGTCTAAGCAATAAAGATGTGTTTCTAACATCATCAGAGTCAATTTGCACTTTATTAACGCTACATATAGTTAAAATTCAATCATATCTATCAAAACAGTGTGCGTGCGTGCGTTGGAGCACAGAATACATCGTTGGAGGATTTAATGTCACGTTCCAAAATTGAATAGCCACAAAATGTAATAGGTCATTTAGACTTTTTTTGCGATTTGGTTGGCTATGCGACATTATCTATAAAATAATTAGGAACAAAAAACTGCCACTGTACAAATCTTTTTGACAGGACGAAGTCTGTCGGGTCCGCTAGTATAAGATAAAGCAGACACAAAAAGGAGATTAATTATTTACATAACACTAACGTAGATAATACTAAATCAATTGATCCTATAGTTAAACGCGAAAACTTGTATGGATGCATATTTGGTACTATTTCACAAAATACTATTGAATGGATTAGTTTTTTTGACCTTGCTTTTACTGTACAAAATTTTTACTATTTTTTTAATAAGCTTTCTACTTACGATTTCGCCCGTGTTATATCGGATTTTCCCATAGAAAAAATAAAATAAAAACAAAAGTGTATTTTGCTAACATAAGATATAAATTGACTATAATTTCACTACCTGTCTAACCCATTATACTGGAACTCAGCAATGCCAACACTGCTATTTGAGAAATAGGTAGGACGGAGCAAGCAGACGACCCTGATAGAGAAACTCCGTGCTGTAAGTTTGTAACAAGATCAAAATCTTGGGCATTTATACCAATAGAAAACAGTACTATAATTTGCATTTTACACAACTAAATCCTTTAATTAACGCTACAGCTACCACTGGCTCTTCGAAATCTGTACACGAACCCCCGACCCCTGGTGATTTCTGGAAACCTGACTAAAGGTTCTTAATTGTATGGCGTAGCTTTTCGACTTTCACAAGTGCTTGTAACAGCCTAGACTGAATAAATGATTTTAAGTTGAATTGAATTGAGTCTCTTGAGAGGCGAAGATCCTTTCTCAAGTGCACCTAAGTAATTAACAAGCTTCTATCTTTTCTACCTTTTCGAAAATGTCTAATAGTTTGATTGAAAATCAAAATAATAGTTATACAATATAAACCTTTTCAGACACTTATTGGCGTCAAACAATAATAAAAATAAAAGGACACACAAAACTGAACCTTATACGCGTATACGTATAAAGATAAAAAATTGTTTAAATTGGATTTTAACGTACTTCTTTAGATCAAAATATGAACGATCGCGTTAATGTCTCGTAGCGGCGCGGAGGAGCTGTTTGTTGGCGGCACAAAGCAGCCTTTGTGCCAGTATAGCACCAGTTGTTCGGCCGCGGCTCAGCCTCGTTGCCTCGCACCTCCGCCATTCCCCGCGAGCCCGCGTTGCCAAATTACTAAATTTTAAGTGATAAGCTGAGGCGATTCACTAACGGAACAATCATGATCACGTTTTAAGAAAAATTCCTCTCGCTTTGGGGCTATTAGCGAAATTTTATCTGAGGAATGTAACTAATAAGGAGTCATATTTTCTTTTCGCCACTGGCACATGTCGCACTAACGCCGGTCTGCGCGTGCCACTCCGTCGAATAATGCACAATTATAACGAATCTTTTAAAGATATAGATTTATTTTGTGGTAATATGAATAGTTTTAAAAAGTCTGTCCTCAATGAACTGCAGGGTTTTTAATCTCTTTATAATGTTATGTGTTATTTTAGTTGTTTAAGTAGTATATAGTTTTATTTTATTTATTTTATTTTAATTTTCTGTTCCACTTTGTAACACTTGAAATTTATTTTATTTTATTTTATTTTTTTACTGTTAGTATTATACAGCGGCTCGTGACTGTGTTTTTGTAATCATTATTATTAATTAACACGTGGATAGCGTTGTGGGCTACAATATTGCCAACTTTTGTGTAATGTTTTGTGTTTATTTGTATTTTGTAGCTGTTTGCTATTCCTTAATAAATTAAAGAAATATATTTATCGATCGGTGGAAGATGACGTCGTTACAAGGGTACGTGGTTGTGGATCTACACAATAACATTATCATAAATTGAAATTGTTAGATAATGTCGAATTTATAATTTTCATTTCACTAACCATATGCATTAAGATCATTGTTACTAACCAAATATGGGCTTGCCCGAATTAAATTAATATTATTGTTATACTGTCACCTTCATACCTATTTCAACCTACTTCATACCTATTTCAGTCAACTTCATTACTAGTTTTAAGTAATATCTGATGAGTAGTGTAAGTTGTGTCATGCTTTGGAGGACGTCAGAGGTCTGCGCATATTCACGGTGATGGAAACCCCGCTGTCGTTCTAGCGGCTTCACTGAAAATCAGCGTCACAGTGTTCTGTGACTTAAAGCTGAGTGGAGTCGGTTTTGGTCGCTTATATTATTATTATAATTAATATTTTGTTCCTTTTTGTAAACACTACTATGCACCAAATAAATAATTTTTCTTTCTTCCTATTTCTGCTGTAAAGCAGCGGTAATTACATTACCTGTTTAAAAGATAAAGTAAAATTATGACCCATAAATGGACTGATTAAGTGTTATTGCCCTGTAGTTTTATCATTGGCTAGTTTTGTTAAAAAATATGACCAAGGAAAAGTTAATAAACGCTTGTTTTGCATTTTTGATCGTAAACGATGTATCAGGTTACATCTGCCTCGAACATTTTGATGCTCATTTTTTAAGACATGGGTGCATATACTTCCTGCATTCAAATATTTATGTAGAACAGAATTATTATTCTGAAGTTAGTCTTAGTCATCAATAACATAAATAACGTAATAGTACATTATGGTACAAGTGTGTAATGTTGGTGATTACCGCTGAGGCGCATTGAGGCCCGAACCGTCAAGCGAGGGTCTTAAGGAGCTGAGGACGGTAATCATCAATACACACGTGTATCATACAACGTTTTTCAACACACTTCTGAATAAAATAATACTTAAATAAAAAACCATTTTCTTCATAAATTGTATTTGCAGACATCATAATTAATAACTAACTAAATAACTTCAAAAGAGAAAACGAGACGAGTTGAGAAAAATGTTTCGTAATGGCGGGAAAAATTAATCAGTTTTCCTATGCGCGCGCATCGGCCATAGACTAATAAATTTCGTAATGGAGGGAAAAATTAATTAGTTTTCCTATGCGCGCTCATCGGCCATAAACTAAAAAATGAGGTTTCTTTTTTTTGGGCTTTTTAGCGCAAATGTAAGCGTAACTTAACCAATAATATTTAAAAAACTATTACTTACTCGTGAATAATAGTAATGAAAAAGTTACAGTTTGATTATACGTGTCATTATGTGCCTAATTGCCATGGGATTAGAGCCACTTTATGCGGAAGTGTGTTGAAAAGAATTTTTCAACTCGGGCCTCAATGCGCCTCAGCGGTAATCACCAACATTACACACTTGTACCATAATGTACTATTAAATATATTACAGGAGTTCTACCACTCAGTGTTTCTTCTGCATTGCACCACCCCGCGAGCCCGTCACAGAGGGCCAGCGCAAAACACACGTGTTCCACGCGCCCTCAACACACACACGCAAACACATCCTCACAGGGACCGCGACCAACAACCCTTCCGGTTGAATATAGCCCACAGCTCCACCCAAATATCTCACCTTTAATAGTTAAATTCTAACCTTAGTAATCAAGTTAGCAAGGCAGGGAACCAATGGTTGGACTTAACAATATTTGTGATACACTTTTTATGACATGACTAAGCTTATCTTGCTTAGCTTATATTGGTTATTTATCTATCTGTATCGACTCTTAAATTTTAATTATTTATTGAATATCGACATAACGTCATACCTTCAGAGTTTCTTACCTGTTCTCTCCCAATTTCCAAATAAATGTAGAGTCATTTTCTTTATATTATTTCCTCGTGTATGTAAGTCTCAAGCTCTTTGTATCCGTTAAATTATATATTTGTTTGACGTCCATAAGTGCCTGTACAGGTTGAATAAAGACTATTTTCAAAATCGGAACACGGAGGTTAAGTGTGTTTATCGGATATCATACATGTATTTATCTAACGCTCCTACAGTGAAGGAAAGCATTGTGAAACAACCTGCATATCAACAGCGACCAATGTAATTGACTTAGACCTAATCGCTCCACAGTTAGAGTAGGCACGTGCCTCTCGACGGGAACGAATATCATTCTGTCCACCACAGCTGATTCATCAGCTGTGGTGGACAGAATATTCTTAAAAATCGATATGTAGTTACCGTTTGTAAAGGCTGTATGGAAGTATCGCCATTTTTAAAGCTAGCAGCTTGATAGTTGAAACTTCAGATAGTTTTAACTAAGTTTCAACTTTACCCTTAACAGTTTAATATATAAATTAGTTTTGGCACCTTGTAAGGAAATTTATTATTTTTGAAATTAGAATAACCCATGTTGTTTCTTGACTTTTCATTAGTTATCAATGAAATAAAAAAATGTTAATTGATAAAACTGTGTATATAAACTAAAGTTATTAGTTTGTCTTATTTATAATTAGCCTATATAATAAAAAATGCCACTTATGTCACTAATTCATGCGAACGAAGTCGTTTAACATGTGTTTAAAATTTTTCTTAAAGGTGTAAGCAGAAATATGTCACGTAATAGAGGAGAATGGATGAAGGAATTCAGGCTCTAACGCCACCTAATGTGCGATAAGATCAGAAAAACATTAATGAATAACATTTAAATTTTCTTATTATTATTTTTTTATGTAAACAGGTGATAAAATATTAAAAATTCAGAGTTTTTTGCCTGCTCTTCCAATTTCTGAACAAATGTAGTCATTTTTTTTTCTAATAATAAATAATATTAATTCTTACACTCATTATCTTAGCCCAAAGTAAGCACTATAAGGCTTGTGTTATGGAATCTAAGGTACCGTAACATATATTATACATATATAAATACTATTCATAGAAATATATATTAACAACCATGACTAAGGTACAAATGCTCGCATTCATCACACAAACATCTGCCTCCACCGGGATTCGAACCCGGGACCTCAGAGATGGCGACACCTTGAAATCAGTGTACTAACTACTCGACTACGGAGGTTGGATGTTGAATAAAGATTATTTTGTTTTTTTTAATCTTTTTTTTTAATCTTTACCGTGGGAGAGCCATGCTTCGGCACGAATTGGGCCGGCTCGACCGGAGTGATACCACGGTCTCACAGAAAACCGGCGTAAAATAGCGCTTGCGCTGTGTTTCGCCGAGTGAGTGAGGGTACCGGAGGCCCAACCCCCCTTATTCCCCTCTATTCCCCTTATTCCCCCTATTCCCTTTTAAAAGGCCGGCAACGCATCTGTGACTCCTCTGGTGTTGCGGGTGTCCATGGGCAACGGTTATCGCTTACCATCAGGTGATCCGTTTGCTCGTTTGCTGCCCTATGCTATAAAAAAAAAAAAAAAAAAAAAAAATCTTTTACTGCGACAATGTCACGAAAAATTTGTATTAATACCTTATGTACCATTCTAAAACCGACAGATCTGAAAGTCGCAAAAACTAAATAAAAACCGAACAATGTTGATTTTTATTAATTAATATAAGTACAATACGCGCACAACTCGGCGCTGTGAGGGCGCACAAAGCGAGAAATGCTTTCTATTAATGAAATAATTGCGCGCTGGCGGGCGGAGGCGTGCGTTCGATCGCATGACCCATATCGACTACGCACCCGACATCGGGGCTTATAAGCATGAAATTGGTGTTAATTTTGTTCAAAGAGAAACAGACAGACACGGACGAATATTTATATATGTTGAAACGCATAGCCCTTTACAAGAAAATTTCACAATGGGTTACCAATTTGCCTATTTCCAGATCTCTATGCGAACGAAGTCATTTAACATGTGTCTAACAAAATTCCGAAAGGTGTGAGCAGAAATATGTCATGTAATTGAGGAGAATGGATGAAGGAATCTAGGTTCTAACGCCACTTAATATGCGATAAGATCAGAAAAATAATAATGAATAAAATTTAGATTTTCTCATCATTTTTTTAGATAATAAATTAAGCTTCAGAATTTCTTGCCTGCTCTCCCAATTTCTGACAAATGTAGAGTAATTTTTTTCCTCGTTCGTTTGTACGTACTTGTTTTTGTTATGTTAAGTTTATAGCTGTTTTGATGTCAATAAGCAACTGTACATGTCTGTGTAAATAATAAATAATAATATTTCTTACACTCACACCAATTACTCTAGCCCAAAGTAAGCATTTCTATCCAATAGATATTCTACCTCTTGCCTTATTAATTCTATTATATTAAATGTACCAATTTTGGCACTTCATCTATACATATAATAAGACAGTAAAAATATTTTGTCTGTACATTTAGTATTTTTGACTGAAATGGATAGAGGGGCACTTAAATAGATTATTAGAAAGCAAAAAAAATTTTTTGGAATTTTTTGTCTGTCTGTCTGTCTGTATGTTTGTTCACGTTTATCTCCGAAAGTACTGAACCGATTTGCTTGAAACTTTCACTATTTGCTTTGTTTTAACTCAGAATAATACCTATCTAAACTTTGTTTCATCAAAATCGGTTCATTAAAAAAAAGTTATCGTCATTTTAATGAACTCAAATAAATAAAACTGGAGTGTCATCTGTGAAAATTGAAGACGGTGAAATTTTAATCAAAAGTACTGTGAAAATAGTATTTGTGGAAAAGCTCATTGTTTTGTGCCATACTATACATACATACATACTAGTAATATTATAAATGCGAAAGTAACTCTGTCTGTCTGTCTGTCTGTTCCGCTTTCACGCCAAAACTACTGAACCGATTTAAATGAAATTTGGTACACAGATAGTCTGGAGCCTGAGAAAGGACATAGGCTACTTTTTCATGCAAAAAAGGTTGTAAAGGGTTGTAAAAGGTTGAAAGGAGGGATAATTGGTTGTATGGAAATATTGTTAAAACTACTGAACCGATTTAAATGAAATTTGGTACACAGATAGTCTAGAGGCTGAGAAAGGACAGAGGCTACCTTTTAAAGCAGAAAAGGGTTGTAAAAGGTTGAAAGGAGGGGGTGAAAGGTTGTATGGCAGTATTGTTAAAACATATCCTTCCTGTGGGAAATTCGAATATAACGCGGGCGAAGCCGCGGGCGGAAAGCTAGTATTTGATATTTGTGAGACTGAATCGATCGCACAGTCAAACTGTATATACAGTTTTGTGGGACTTTGTATTATGTAATGTGTTATTGTAAGTCATTAATAAATAAATAAATAAATAAAAAAATACTCTTATCATTAAAGGTTTATTACACGGTTAAAGAGTACTTATATGATAACAATGTGTGGGGTTTAATTTTAATGACTCAATAGTTACGTTGCTAAATATTGTGACTTTAGTAAATAACATAATGAAACTATAGCTTTATAGATATAGATATATATAGTGAACTTGTTTAAACTTGTAAAGGAAGTTGGATTCAGAATATTTATCTGAGGCCAGTTTCTAATTATTGACTACGTAAAAATACAGGGAGCAAAAAATAGCTTTTACTGGTTTTCTTGCTGGTTCTTTTAAGTACAAGATCTCCTGCAGTAGACTTGTGAACCAATGGTGTAACATCTTTAATATGTAAAATCTATACTAATATAATAAAGCTGAAGAGTTTGTTTGTTTGAACGCGCTAATCTCCGAAACTACTGGTGCGATTTGAATAATTCTTTTTTTGTTGGATAGTCCATTTATCGAGGAAGGCTATAGGTTAAATAACATTACGCTATGACCAATAGGAGCAAAGACAGAGCGGTAAATGTGTAAAAAACGGGGAAAATTATTCATTTTTGAAGGCTTTCTTTGCGTGCGCTGCGAAAACGGTTCAAGATATACAAAAAATATGTATGAAAGAATTATTCCTCTATACATGATCTAAAAAAAAGTCCGCGACGGCATATGTCTATCTTTTAAGGTTTAGTCACAATCACCGTTTTTATGGTACCAAATTTGGTCGAAATAATTTGTTTAAGTTGTATCAACATAATAATACTAAAAATTCTGCGGAAACTCGACCATTCCGAAAATCCCGCAAGAACGGGAACTATGTGGGAAAAACCAAAAATCTGCCGGAAGTCACTATTCCACGCGGGCGAAGTCGCGGGCAAAAGCTAGTTAATTATATAAATCCTATTAGAAAAATTATTATTCTTATAACAGAAAAATAAACATTTGAACAAGTAACTAATGACCGTGTGTAAAAGTATTAATAAAGTCGGGGAAGGTAGTGAAAAATGTTTGGATCGTAGCAAATGGATAACTATGATCTCTGTCTACCCCCATGGGAAAGAGTAGTGAGTATATGTATGTTATGTAGCGCGACAATCACAGATTAATAATCACCATATCCAAATGCTTACATTATTCTCTGTAGCGCCGCTATGAATGATATTAATTTTAATTTATTTTCATGTTAGGTATACCAATTTAAACTAGCTTCCGCCCGCGGCTTCGACCGCGTGAAATTAGTTTTTGTCAATCCTGGTCCCTTATGTCTAAGGTGCCAAGATTCATGGTCTTATCTTCAATTCAACCCCTATTTCATCCCCACACTGGTAAAATTCAAAATGCTAGAACAAACGATTTTTTGTTTCTTATGACGTGATATTTGACGAACTTGCATACTAACTTTCAACCCCTATTTCACCCCCTAGCTGGTCGAAATTTCAAAAATGATAGAACAAATTGTTAATGATTTCTTATCAAGTGCTTAAACATAAAGTTTCACGGTTTTATCTTTTAAAATTAAGAAATCCCATACAAACTTTCAACCTCTATTTCAACCCCTTCATCCATTTTTTTCGAAATAAGAAGTATGTTCATGCCTATGTATGTTCTGTCTCAGGGTCTAAAGATTGTCTGTACCAAATTTCATCAAAATCGGTTGCGAGGTTTAAGCGGGAAAACGTAACAGACAGACAGACAGAGTTACTTTCGCATTTATAATAGTTGGGATTAAAAATATAAAATATATGGTGTATACGTATGTGTATATTCATATATATGTGTATGTATGTGTATAGAAATAATTAAAATTGTTATTAAAGTATATGTTTCTTGTTACGTCACGTTGGGAAGGTCCTGCCACAATACCACCGCCTCTAGGGCGATATGACTCTGAGGTAGGACTCTTTTAGCTTCTCTTACAACTCTCAAAAATGAAGAAGTTTCCAGAGGAACCATTTTATGCAAGAGTTATGTAAAATTATATCTCATAATATAAGTCACATACACAGATGTGATAAAAAAAAATAAGGGAAAAACTGGTGATTATTATACTTTTTTTTAAATCATAGTTCAATTAAGCGACATACAATGTCTTTTACAAATTGTATTGTTTGTTTCTTTAACTATTTCAATATTTTTATAATAAAGAAAAACCTTTAAATTTTAATAATTAAACGAGCACTATCGCCGCCATGAGCGATATTATATCCTTGATATGCTGTAGTGAATATTATTTTTCTTTGTATTCTTCGATTCGCTACTAGTGTTTTTTTAGTTTTAAGGTTTTTTAGTTAGTTAAATTAGATTTTAATTATATTACATAATTTGTAGAGAATCAAACGAAAAATAACTATAAAAATGAAATTTATCACTTATTTTTTTGCTAGAATGTATAATACTGTCGGATCACGAGAGAGCGATTTTGTGATGATAAATTAAAAAATGAGAAACAGACATACGTTAAGCTTTTAGTCTTCGGTTTTACAAATTATTATATCCTAAGACATAAAAAGTACTCTGTTCCAAAAAAATTGTAATGATTTACCGACAAACCTAAAACGTGATTATGAAACAAAAATAAATAAAAGAATTTTTTATTATGTTTTTCTAGCTAAAATAAAAAATCTATAGACTGGTAGTAGGTATAACATATATTTTATTTCAAAGGACACGATAAGTACCAAAATTCCACTCAACTCATCACCGAAACACTCATCACCCAATTTTGTGATATAATTCGTGTGACGTATTAAATTCATATTGAGTGATTAACAAAAACTAAGCTTTTTATTCTAAGCGGGCAAAAGCACACACGATCGCGACCAGCTCCAGTTTCTAAGATACGAATATACCTACAATTAAAGAGCTGTCAAAGCACAATGACAGCACAAAACGCTGCTGACCATTCTTTGTTCCTCATTCAAGGAATCAGTCTTTATCTTCTTTATTCACAATAAAGGCTGAGGTGTGAGGCTGCTGCTTTTCTAAGGACAAAGGGCTTAGTTCTTTTTGTATGTTTTATCGGAGGTGTCGCGATCGGCGCGTGTGACCGAGATTAGATCTACTCTCTTATTGTGCAACCTACGCATCTACCATCCTCTTAAGTTCGACGCTCATTGCGGTTTTCTCACAAGATTGTAATGCTTATTTCTTTACGGATCAGTAATGGATGTAAAATTCGAAGAATATGGGAACTAATCGGAACATCTTTAGTATTACGGTAAAGAGGCAGGATCCGTTAACAGACTGCGGGTTCTTTGTCCGACTCCTACCTTGGTTTTGTCAATAGGCGACGTAAATGAAAACGTAGATGTTTAAATTCAAGGCTCAGGTAAGTGCTTAACTGTCTTATTGAAAGAATCAACATAAACTATTGTTATTACTATTAAAATTTTAAATTATTTATATTAAGTAATTAGTACTGCCAGGTATTACTATATTAAAAAAAGAATAAAAATGTTATTTAAACCAACTGCAATGTTACCAATTACTGGCAACTGAATAATTTTTTTTACTACTTTTTGACAATTTACATATTAACAATGAGCTATCTATTAATTAACAATGAAGTACAGTAACTACAAAAAACTATAAACAAATAACTTGCTTCTTCTATGTGAAAAACGTTTTACGTTCTTAACTAATTTATCATAATTAATCATAGTTTAAAATTGTGTGCTATCTTGGCGTTTGCATTTACAACAGACACGAGCTAAATGATGCGTCTTGAAGAATGCCTATGTCTAACAGTGAACAGCGACTTAATAACGACAAAAGACAAGAGTTATCTATTTGATAAGCGACATAGTTATTTCAGTCTTTATCCCACTTCTATGTGACTTTTATAAAATTTTGCATCAATAATCTTTTAGTAAAATTACCCATTAATTTTTAATTAAGTTTACAGTCAATACTTTGAATAAATCTCCTCACTCGAGCCTCTAGACAAAGTATTCGGTATTTGTATGATTCCGAATTCGGGAATCATTTCCAAATATCATGAAAGTTACATTGAACACGAGCTCTGAATTCAGGAAAAGTCTGTAGAGAGCCTGCATTTAACCCGAGATCATGCAATTGGTCCACGGTTGGTTATTAAAATTAACGAATTGTTTATTTATTTATTGAAGTTATTCAGACAAATTACAATTACTACATAACTGTAAATATAACATAACAGTGATTAAGAACTACTTTGGATTGTAGCCCAATATAAATGCAAACGGTTTAGAGTAATGTTGTGTTTAAATGTCTGCACTTGTTTCATTTATTAGTATAATATTTAAATATAGTTCAGACACACCCAGATAAATACCTGGAAACATTAATTTGGTAAAGTTAAATCCAAATCAAATCAATGTAAAAGGCCTTTTCAAAATGTCACCAGTCAACTTTCTTAACTGGGTTTCCCATGGTAATATATATATAATACTTTATTGTACAATAAAAAAATAAAAATTGTAGTTATTCATAGGGCCAGGGCGGACTTATCTCTAAAAGCGATCTCTTCCAGCCAACCCAAATAGTGGTGTGTTAAGTGTTTAACCTATTCAAATGTACACATCATTAAGCATATATATACAAATACATACTTACACATAAATAAATATACATACATACATATATATATATATTAATTATATAATTTAATACAATTAATTAGACAGATAGTACTCTTTCAGAAGACATTTGAAAGATGTAAGGGACGGTCTCTCACGAATGGAAGCGGGCAAACTATTCCACAGCTTGGCAGCACGAACGGAAAAGGATTTTTGAAAAAATACGGAATTGGACTTAGGAATTTCAAGGACATTTTTAGTAACACAGGATCGCTTGGGGCGGGAGCTTTCGGCACAAAATTTAAAACGGGTTCGAAGGTAAGTTGGAAACTGGTGATAGTGGAGAATTTTGTACACAAGGGAAAGCATGTGTAGATTTCTACGCAAGCGAATAGGTAGCCACCCTAACTGCTTACGATAATCAGACACGTGGTCAAATTTACGCAGACTGAATATAAAGCGAATGGCTAAATTTTGAAGGCGCTCTAGCTTATTAAGTAGCTCTTCGGTTGCGTCTAAGTAACAGACATCAGCGTAGTCGAGAATAGGAAGTAAAAGGGACTGAGCGAGCATAACTTTAGTTTTGAACGGTAAGAAATATTGTAAGCGCTTGAGCAAGTGATATGAAAAATATATCTATCTCTTAGCATGAGAAAACGATATATAGAACTTTAATATAAAATTTGCTCTCCGATAATTTACGCAATAAACATGCCATATGACACCAAGAAAGAATAACAATACCCTGAATGGGTAATTGAAAGCAATGATTTAGAATCAGGTGGCAGACATCGCCGTGATGTATCGCTCTCCTTGGCCGACCCTCATGAATCAGCGGCTCTGGAGTCTGCTCTCTGATTAATGGCACGATTGTTTCATAGCAGAATAATATAACTCATAGAGAATAACTCATAATCTATATTAGACATGATACTCTTATTGGAAAGTAAGGAATAAAGCTCAAATCAAACTGGACATTTCTTTCTTTCCACGCGTAATAAGAAATATGCAAAAATAGTTAATAAAGCCAATTGCTATTAAAAATGTCATGTCATCAACACATGATATGTAATTTTAATCGTTTAAAATAACGTCTTGAACATATCGGATTTCACCGACTGACAGACAAATTTAAAGTCTTGTATCATTGACAGATACTTGAAAAATATTTCAGTGATTCGTTTGTTTGAAACATAGACTTTACTAATATATGAATCAAAAAGTCTTCATTAATATTGTGAAAGCATTTTCAATTTTGATTACATGTCTGTTAAGTAAATGGGTATCTCCAACAAAAAAAGGAAGTTGGATTCATCTCTTTAAAAAGTTTAAAAACAACCCTTTAAATAGTTTTATTTGTGACGAAGAACAAACTAATTTCATTTAAGTATATTCACAGATCGAAATTTTCAAAATGACCTGTCAGGAACAATTTCTGTAACTATTATATAAAGAACTTTACAATTATATAAATAACTAGCTTTTGCCCGCGACTTCGTTCGCGTGGACTTCAGGTTCGTCCCGTCTAGTCTAGTAATAAGTAAGAAATACGGTAACTAAGCACTGCAGAGCCCTAATCATAGGCCTATAGGTAGCTACTGCAGTATGCTCCTATAAACTACATTTAAGGATCTTTTTCCTTTTGTGGGTTATTCCTAAGAGATAAACATATACCATCACGGACTTTTTTGTAGACCTTTTTAAGTTGTACAATACTGTAGTAAATTGTTTTGATCTATCTTGTAGGATTCAGTCAGCGTTTGCAATGTAAGCGCAAAAAATGTGTTTTTTTTACGACCTCACATTAGAAACCTCAAAAATTGTAGCCTATGTGTTATTCTGATGTATAAGCTATATTGTGGTAAAGTTTCATTCAAATCCATTCAGTAGTTTTTACGTGAAAGAGTAACAAACATCCATACTTACAAACTTTCGCCTTTATAATAGTAATAGGATTATTAGTATTGTATTTTATATTGCCTAAGTTAGTGCAATGTTCACTTTGAACAAAACAGACATAATATATTTTTTTTAATTTTGTGGCGAAACTTTTAATACTGTTTTTAGTCTGATGTTGTTGATGAATTGTGCCATATTTCAAGGGGTTAGAGAGCCCTGATCCAAATATTAATATCGGCAATTACTATAAATCTCTTCAATTGTTTTTTTCTTAAGTAAAATCACAAGGTTCATGTTTTACACCGATAATATTGAATTATCAGAGCTGGTCGCTCGCTCAATACGGCCGCACAACAGTCATTCTTTGTTCTAACAAATATCCTGGTCTTAACTTTAATTTCACGCCCAATTTTTCTGTATTTAATTAATAATTATTTATTTATACAATTTGATATACAGCTGATCTTAGTAAATTAATCACTATATAATATAAAACAAACGCTTTCTCTGTCACTATATCCCTATGGATGCTAAAATCTTTAAAACTACGCAACGGATTCGGATGTAGTTATTTTTAATGGATAGAATGATTGAAGAGGAAGGTTGAGAGATTCTGTTATTTTTGAGGTTTGCAAGCGCAGGGTGAACCCTACGAGATTTATCAAAATAATGTTCTAAGTATTGTACACATTGAAAAGGTCTACAGAAAACGCTGCAATATTAGTAATGTCTGTCTCTTACGGATATGCCACAATAACATTTTTTTGTAATTTACTTTTTCTTCTGTTTTTAGTATTTTAAACTATAATTTATTATATACAACTTTCACAATTGTTCTGTAGTGTATTTAATATCAACATAGTACCCGTGCGAAGCCGGGGCGGGGCGCTAGTTACAGATAAATTAGGGGAGAGGGATTATAGATTACTATTATCATGCATTTTTAACTATGTTCCCCATTAAAATATAGTGCTAAATTTCACAGTTTTAGAATAATTGAATTTAAAACACTTGCAGATTAAATATCCAGAAGAGCTAATAAACTTACCTAATTAATTTACCAATAAATATTTCTAATGTTTGCTAAGAAACAATATGTTATTTAAAAGTAAATAAAAATGATGAAATAATCCTAAATGCTTCAGTTTTAACTAGTTTTTAGCTGTGTATTATTATATATTTTAGTCATTTTAAGCGATTTGATTCAGTTTAACGTTTTATACAGTGTTAGCCCTTTTTAATAATACTAAAGCTGTAAAATTTTTACATGTTGCTTAAAATACCCACAAAAATCGACCATTACAGTAACTGAACATTATAATGTGTAAACAAATTTAATATTTCATAAAAAAAATCACATATAAGATAAAAGTTTCAGAGTAGCAATGTTCACTATTTAAACATTTACTTTGTCAAAATCAAACAAATGAAAGATGTAAATATGAATAACCAACTTATGCGCCTTTGGTTCTTATATTGGAAAGAATAATATATGCGCATTAAAACATTTGTAGCGCAGTTAGCTGCCTGCCATCAACATTTATTAGACAGTTAAATAATTGTACAATTATCTTTATAATTGCAACATAATGATGCACCGAAATGCATATCATATTAATTGAAAAGTTTATGCATATGCAGTTATAACATAATTGTAGCATTTCATCTTAATATGTATTCAAATAACATAAAAAATAAAATACTATAAAATACTTCTCTCATTATTAGAAGTTACAATTACTTTGAGAGACAACATCTATATTTGGCTGGCACAGATATACAATTTAAACATTAGTACATGTGTTTTATTCAATTAATTATTAATAGGAAGCATAATGTATTGGATGTATTAATAATAAGTTATGTCGTTATGTCTTAAACTGATTTATGCGAAAAACAAAGCCACTTAGCTTTAAAGCCACACTTTTAAGATGTGCTAAAGTTGTGGAGAGGCTTAGTAGAGGTAACCAGAGCCGGCGGCTTGCTTCAAAGCATTGTCTCGGAGCAGACCGCTAATTATACAGTGAAAAAGCCCAATTAAACCGCACAATGCCGCCGCTTTAGGCCTAGGGACACACAAAAGCGGGCTGGCTCGAAGACCGGTGTGCAGTCCGTATACTCATAGTTTTAGACATGTTTGTTCGTATTTTTAAGAATTCCGTGTTTTCTGATAGATATTATTTTATTGTACGACGAAAAAGCTATTACAAAATAAATATTGGTTTAGAAAGTACCTAGGTTATTCCTATTAGATAATTATTAATAACGTATTTTTCTCATAAGATGTTCGCTTACGTTATTTAATACAAAGACTTGTTAAACTTCACTTATATTTTATATTTAAATGGAATAGCTTGTTCATAACTTTGTCAACCCAATAAAATAATGTGGAAAATATATTTAATTATTTGACAATACGTAAAATTTATTTTACTTCTTGTCAAATAATTGAAACTGTATTAAAGTTTCAGTTTATGTAAACTTGTTTATTGCGTCGATTGCATCGCTGCTATTTTATTTCATAAATAAAATCTTTGTAATATCCTATCTAGGTGCTGTTATATGATAATTCTGTTGTATGTATAAAAACATACAAAAAGTTATCACAGTATACATTACAACTATATTTACATTATTTCAATTATTGCTGCAGCAATATCAAAATATTAAATAATTGAAAATATTAGTTTGTAATAAAATTTTCATTGTAAAGGAATACACTAGATTGACTGAAAGATTCAACGCTGTTTATAAAAACCCTTGGCAGTTGATGCACTGGAAGATATAATTGTTTTCACCCTGTTCTTCAACTATCATGTCGTATGGAATATTAATTGTCATATATTAAGTCAGTTATCAGAATTAATTGCCTAGAGATATAGAGACAACAGCGCTATTGGAGGAAGCGTACCTGGCGGCGGGTGCAGCAGAGGCGGCCCCGGCAGGAAGGCTGCAGCAACTGCAGCTTGCGCGTTGAAGGCGGCGGCGTACGCCACCCGCGAGGCCACGGACGCCGGCAGGGGAAACTGTGGCGCGAACCTCTCCCGGCCTTCAGACAGGTTGAGCACACGCTCCTCCCTGCCTTCGTAGTAACGGTCACGACCCTCACGGCTGTCCGATGACAGCCCGAGCAGCTCTTGGATCGCAAACGGGGACCGCTGCGGCGCACGCGGCGCGCTCGCGTTTGCGCTCATGGCTTGCATTACTTCTTCAACTTTACTTGATCATCGTCTATCACTAACAATTTACAGTTCACTTCAATAAACTTAGGATTAAAACACTAGGCCGATACGTTTAGGCCTGGGTCGCGGTCACACGAGCACTCGCTGCGACGATCGGAGCGCTAGTGTCCGCGGCGCCGCCTGCCGCCTCGTACAAGTGAGCGCCGCCGAGGCCGCGAGGGGCGCGCGCAGCCCCCGGCCGCAGGGCGCGAAGGGAGCGAGCGCCGCGCGCGCCGCGCCGCTTACGCCCTTCCGCGCCGCGCCGCCCGCGGGCGGAGCCTCCTAATAGCCAATACGGATATTTCGTTACCGCACTCTATTGGCCAGATTTCTTCGCGCACGACACGCCCTCTGTATTCAGTCACAACACAATCTCCACCGTACGCCTCTACATTAGAGTTGGATGTGAGTCTTTGTGCCGTCGGCTGATTTAATTTTGATTAATTGTAAGAAATGAATAGGTTCGCGGTGCTACGGTGCAGGCAGGTGGGTTGGCGAGCCCTCTGCTGCACTGCACTCTATTATGCGTTGCCTCCGCCCGTCTCGATGGCTTCCTTCGGGAGGTATTAATTTCCACGTCCGCTGGATGAGAGCATAATGTGCCATTATTAATGAGTACGGCCTACCTGTTCACTACCTCTCAGACCTAGCCGGTCCCCAACACTTCCCAGGGGGTATCGGGTGTCGCAAGATAGAGTTCGGGAAAACGCTATTTCTTATATTTTTATTAATCTTCTTTACTCACCTGTGCTTATATTCATTTTAAATCACATCTTCTAAATAACACAATATATTAAATATTAGTCTAGTACTTTCTTTAATTACTTACTTAGTTAATAGTACACTAGTTTATTCTTATCTATTTAGATATGTAATTATTCGTATAATACTAAATTATTACAATTAAGCATAAACAAAAACAGAAATCATGTGACTGGTATGCACAAAAGTGACCAGAAGTAAAGTGCAACACTTTAGTGCGGGCTTACATTGAATAGCTGGATGTAGAGCCACTCCGGCAGTGAGCCAACAATACTGCTGCTTGACAACGGATATCACAATCCTTGACTAATATGTTTTACTATTTTATTTAAATATTTTAAAATTCGTTTATATATGCCATTAGTTGTTGCGGGAAAATGTGTTCTTGAGAAAACATATCAAATTAGTTTCGTGATAAAGATATATAGGTCACTAGCAGCTCACCTGTTTAAAAGTGTAAACTTTACAAAGCGGTAAAACGGCACGGTGTTAGTTTTCCTAACTAACACTGTACCGTTTTACCGCTTTGTAAAGTATACACTTTTAAACACTTATGCCGTTAAAACTCAATTTCGCTTTTTTGTAAATGCACATGTGCCGTTATACTGCCAGGTGAGCGATATATACCCACTTCTCTCCCATGAGGGTAGGCAGAGATCACTTAGTTTATTCTTCCCTAGCTTTCTCGACTTCCCGTCGGTTACGGGTACTCTCTTAAATATCTTTTTTTGTATTTTTTCTGTAAATACACACTACATTGGCAGTATCACATTAAATTCTGAAGAGAAATTATATTAAATGCAAACATAAAACGTATGAAATTTGTAAATTCAGTTTATGGACTTAGTAGGAAGGTATCTTTATTTTATCTGTTTTGAACGTAAGGTAGTCTGTTTTGATGTTTATCTATGACAATCGTGTGAGCTTTCAAAAGTTCACCTCTATTGATCTCTACAACTTGATAGATTGTTATATATTTATTTAAATATTGTTTATCTATAAATAAAGATTCAAAACAATTATTTTATTAATAAGCCTTAATTTAATAAGCTTTAATTATTAATCAAATGTAGCCTTGTTAGAAGTTTATCGAATACACATTGACATACCTGTATCCTTTTTAGAGTTCCATACCTAAAAAGTAAAACGGTACCTTTTACAAAGACCGCTGTCCGCCCGTCTGTCCGTGAAAGTTATGCAGTAGAAAATTTCACAGAATATTTAATTATATACTACTAGCGACCCGCCCCGGCTTCGCACGGGTGCAGTGAAAAAATGGTTATGGTGGGTTATCCCTAAGAGATAGACATATACCATCGCGGACTTTTTTGTGGATTTTTGTTGTACAATACTGTAGTACATTATTTTGGTCTATCTCGTAGGGTTCAGCCAGCGTTTGCAATATAAGCGCAAAAAAACGTGCTTATTTACGACATCACATTAGAAACCTTTAAATTTATCAGTGTTTCTCTACTATATTATGCATTTATTATACATACAAACCTTCCTTAAGAATCACTCTATCTATTAAAAAAAACCGCGTCAAAATCCGTTGCGTAGTTTTAAAGATCTAAGCATACATACGGACATACAGCGAAAGCGACTTTGTTTTATACTATGTATTGATAAAAATAAATAATTTACATTTTTAAATATACTTGAATTGACATTTATAATAACTGATGTTTCACCATGTGCTATATAAATGTTGTGAATTTTAATAGATATAATAAAACAGATGAATGTAATCAGTTATTTTATATTCGTTGCATTATAATATTTCTTTTTAGTTTTAGGCTGTCTTCCGTCATCAATTGCTGCTTTTCTATCATAACTTACAGACACACAAGCCCCAATTTGTTTTTTGTTTTTTTCTTTATCTGAGATGTTTTATTGTCAGCTGCCTTCTCTTATTTGCCATTGAAACTTATGATGCTTCTACTTCTAGTCCCTGCTCTTTATCATTAGATATTTCATCTTTTATTTACAAGATGATTTTGTTTGTATATTGTTAAACATGTTATTCATAACTTTAAACTTTCCTCCGATGTTGCAATCCCTTGCAACTCTCTTTTCGCTTGGAAGAGTCTATGTCCTTTCGTAGGCGCTAGACTTTTTGTGCATCAAACTTAATTTCAAACTAGTTTGTAGTTTCGGCGTGAAAACATGTATTCATGGTATATATATGTATGTATTATGAATAATTTTCTTTAACAGTTTTGGTTGCTTTGACGTTACTCATTATAAGTAGCATTCCGTAGACACTCACAGGTTGGCTGGAAGAAATCTCTAATAGAGATAAGTCCACCTTTGTGAACCACATTTTTTTTTACTTTTCTTTTCCTTTGTAACTAATTATGGCAATAAAGTATATATATACTTAGTCGTTTATAATATTAGGAAGGGTAGTTTCATCACAATTTTATTTGGTATTTTGTTCAAATGTTATTAGCTTACCCCGTGATGTATGTACCGTCATACAGGAAATGAGCTGTTATTTATTTTTATTTATATATAACGACGACCTTCGTAGTTGAGTGGTTAGACCGGTTTCAAGGTATCGCATCTCTGAGGTACTGGGTTCTATTCCCGGTGGGGTCAGATGTTTGTGTGATGAATGCGAGCATATTTGTACATCGCATGCGTTAAAAACTTTCAACACTTTAAAATTCCTGTTTCCTTCAGAGGTTTTATAAATCTTATAAATCTCTATTTGGCTTGAGTTTTCTAAAATCATTTCTTAGACGTCCATCTTGATCTGTTTAGTAGTGTGGCAGTACATCGCTGAAAGATCAGTCTGTCTGTAAGTTACCTATAATATAGATAAAATTTTTGAGACGGCGATGTTTTTTTTTCTTATATATTAATTATATAATTTCATATTAACTTAAATTTATATTATATATTATTCCTTGTATTCACTGGGATTTTTTGGCTGAAAACTCATAGGATATTAATAGATAGTACTCACATATTCCGTCCAATACACTTCCTTTACATAATCGACAGAATTTTCCTTATCAATATCTCCCGTACATGGTCACATTTCCGTAAGTATTTTCCTAATAAAAGATAAATCTTTTAAAAGTTAAATTCCAGGGTAAACCGTGGTAAGAATGAATTGATAATAATGATTTTATGCTACAATAATTATACAGCAAAATACCTTCTTTAAAATATTCTATACAGCAAAGTAATTAGCATCTAAGTACAGGCTAATAATACGACTGAGTTCTTTGATAACTTGTAAAATTTTATGACAATTCAGTGCATGATTATCATAGTTTGAACCTGAATATAAACACTTTGTTAGTATTTCCTGCCAGGTTATTTAAAATTTAGATATGATTTGTGAATTTCATTAATTTACTATTAAACTTGGAAAGAAAACGTACATCATATCACAGCAAAATATGATAGATAGGTAGATAAAACTTTATTTACACTTGACTTCATCATACACAAATACAAAGGACTTAAAATTATACAAACTTAACAATTACACAAAACAAACTAAATTGTGTGCGATGCAGAAGTGCAAAAGGGTCGTAGCTCAGTGACTGAAATTTACTCACATTAGGATGTGAGCAAAGCACTGGTATTCTGTTACCACCCAAGGGTTTCTTAGCAGGAAATTACAAAGGTCTTATAGTGACTTAAATCATTTTGCGCGCCCATAAGCAAGCGTATTTGCGTATACAAGTATAATAGCACACACACACATAAGTGCACGTACACAAGTAGAATATATAAATATTTTAATACTATCACAGCAGTAAAAGATCGAGCGAAAAATGTGAGTCCGCCGTTCAAATGGCGAAATCCGCTACCGAATAAATATCTAATAAATGTATCGACAACATCATAAATAGCGTGTCTGACTTTTGCAGAGAACATTTTATAGAATTGACCAATTTATAATTAGAATTCATTAATAAATAATTATTAAAATATCATCTACTATATAAAAATAAGTCGGGTTTTCCTTCCTGA
Organism: Scirpophaga incertulas; assembly: GCA_036419045.1. Classification (NCBI taxonomy): domain Eukaryota; kingdom Metazoa; phylum Arthropoda; class Insecta; order Lepidoptera; family Crambidae; genus Scirpophaga; species Scirpophaga incertulas. Next base: position 364,176 of record CM071644.1, on the reverse strand, counting down.
CGCTCCGACTCCAGAACGCACGAACCGATTTCCACGATTTTACATTCGTTGGAAAGGTCTCGGGCTCCGTGAAAAGCAAAGAAATTTCAGGAAAATCTTTTATCCATAAAATAAGTAGGAATAAAAAACTGCCACTTTACAAATCTTTTGACAGGACGAAGTCTGTCGGGTCCGCGCTAGTTATTGTATAAATATCAATTAAAACTAATAAAAATAATATTGTATGCCTCATATGAATTACTTTATGTGTTATTTAATGGAAAATAAATAAATAAAAAATGTTATTGATTTATTTTAAATAAATAATATTAAACTTTCAGTATAACCTCTTATAGTACATATTAAAATCGCAATATCCATATTCTTTTATCATATTACAGGGTAAATGCTTTAGCTAGTTCAGTTTGGACACCATTGTGCTATAACGGTCTGGTATTTTAAAGATATATCTCACAGTGTATAAAATAATCGAATATTTTAATATATATTCCGGGATATAATATATACCACGATGAGAAATCAGTACTAAATTAAAGCTTAGTGCCCGTATATTGTATATATGTTAAAATTTGATCAAAATAAACTTCTACTTTATTTCTTTTATAGTTTTATACACATGCAAAACTAAAATCATCTGCGAGTGAATGAACAAATTTAGTAAAATTAAAAATTTAACGTAAGAATGATGATATGTTTATTAACATACACAAAAATAAGCGAAAAATTGCAAGAAACGTAGGGTAGTATAAAAGGACAAGAATAAAAAACCCAACTAAAATTGGGAATAAATAACCCTTACTAATATTATAAATCGGAAAGTGAGTTTGTTTGTTTGTTCCGCTTGCTTTGAAATTTAGCAGAAGTAAATATAAAAGTCCGGATTAATTAATACGCTACTTTTTATCCCGGAAAAATCGTCAGATTCCACGGGATGCGCAATAAAGGCTTCGCTCAAAAACTACTGCACAGATTTCATGCGGTTTTCATCAATAGATAGAGTGATTCTTGAGCAAGGTTTTGCGGTATTTTTTATCTCGGAAAAACGGATAAACCATAAACCAACTTCCGCGCTTTTGTAGCCGTGGGTAAAAACTATGACCCTTAACCCTCTATAGACCCAATCCCGAAATACACGCGGGCGAAGCCGCGGGCAGAAAGCTAGTAACAAATAAAATCAACATTAAAACATTGGAGTAATCCATATGAAGCTCAGCATAAAGCTACCACGACACTATAATTATTATGATAAGACATATCGGTATATAAAAAGAATACATAAAAGGCTTTCATATGTAACTTTCAAATCGTACCTATATACCTTAAACTATAGAAACCGTAAAACTCATACTGGTCAGAAAGTAGGTAAACTACTATACACAATTATTTGTATGTAACTAAACAGTTTATTAATACGCTGAAATTGTAGAGATAATTTTTCTGGTCGTTGAAATAAAGTACAATATTTACTTTGTACAATTAATTAATTTTTAAGACAAAATATTTAGAAGCTTTCCAAAGCTTCTGAGTTTACACCTCACCACCACCCTAACCACTTAGTGAATTTTCTACTTTGGATTTTGATGTTTTCTTTCAGGAAGAATTCTTCATCTGAACCCCTCAACACTAAGGAAAAAGCAAATTATCACTAATGTTATTTTTTTAATAAACTTACGGATGGCGCGGGCTAACGAGGCGAGCTCAGAATAATATACTAGCAACCAAATCAAAGAGAAAAACATCTGCTCCTGAAGAAATCAAATCTCAGAGCTCCCGATCAACACCTGATTGTATTAATCACGAGATTCATCATCATCATTTATCTGAGAGACACTCACTGCGGGATATATTCCGTAACAATATCTACCTCAATGAGTTTCGAGCTTTTATCCAGAGTCTTGCTACGATCTTCGCCATCTCTACCTCTGACTCTACCCCAGTACCCAACGGCTTGAACGTTAGATTCATTTAAGAGAAGGTTCGAATTTTTTGCAGTTGAACTACGGGGACTCCACAATTTCAGTAGTTCAGTTTGTTGTTATCTATACAAATAAATAAAATTGGAGTGTCTGTTTGTAATATTAAAATACCGCTTTCTACTACATGCATATGAATATATATACGGTACACATACCAAAATACATATTTTTAAATTTTTTGTCTGTCTGTCTGTTTGTTCCGGCTAATCTCTGGAACGGCTGGACCGATTTGGACGGGACTTTGACTGGCAGATAGCTTATGTAATAAAGAGGAACTTAGGCTAGGCTAAGCTTAGGCTTTTTTTAAATTTTTTTTATTACATTCCACGCGTTTTTTTTTTACGTAATAGGGGGCAAACGAGCAGACGGATCACCCGATGGTAAGCAATTACCGCCGCCCATGAACGCCCGCAACACCAGAGGAGTCACAAGCGCGTTGCCGGCCTTTTAAATGGCGTACTCGTATATACCATATACATATGTATAATATATGTTTGTCTATCCGTTACCCTAGATCCCATAGCACAAGCCGAGAGATTACTTTGGACTAGCCTAATTGGTGTAAGTGGAAGAAATATTTATTTAATTATTCTCTTACAGTTGTCCTGGCCTTCTTTCGATTCTTTAATTAGGTCGCATTAATTTATTATGTTATTAAATTGTTTTAATATTAATAGACTGTCGCATACTGATATTAAATATTGAAAGATAAAGTATCATATAATTTGTATGCCAATATTTATTATTGGAAAATACTCAATATTCAAATATTGTTATTTTGTCAAAACATGGATAAATATAACATTTTAGGAGTTTTAATGTGATTCTTTATCTTACTAATATTTTAAACGGGAATATTATCTATTACGTGAAAACTAATAAACAGATTTTAAAGAGACTTTACAATAATATAGCTTATATATAAAAATAACATATCAGCTACAATTTATACAGATATAGTGTGAAAATATAACATACTCGAAATACTAATGCGCAGAAGTCGCCGAGACCAGCTAGTATCTTTATAAAACTAAAAATTACAAAACTACCCGATGTCCATCTTGACGCTCGCTCCAAGGACTGGGGAACAATTTCTCCGGCCGGCTCTAAACACCTATAGAAGATTATTGTGGACATATCTTACTGTATTTCCGCACATTAGGAGCCACCCTAGCATGCAGCCCCACCTAGTGTGGTCATGAATGGCGGGCTGCGTAGGCGCGTCTTCTGCCACCCATCCGCCTGCAGCAAAGGGCAGCAGCATGGGGATAATTTTTCCGCTCTCTCTCTGCTGCCTCCTTCTGCAATATCACATTATCACCAAAGGAAGCGACAGATTCCTACTTCCCCTCAGCAGCCAGCTACTTACTTATGATGGCTGCTAGTGAGAGGTCACCTCATTCGAAGACTGCATAGCAAGCATCAGTATTCCTAGATTTGCCATCATAGTAATAAGTTAACTTACATAAGTTACTTAAAAGAACAGAGAACATATTATATAAACTCGCGTGTATTCGATAAAAATAAATGTTAATTGCTATATTATGTAATGCAATATAATATATTATTTTATGCAATAAATAAATATATAGCTGCTGAGTGAGCGATCTCTCTTTAGCAAAAGCCACAACTTATTTTGACGACCTCCATAGTCGAGTGGATAGTACACCGGTTTCAAGGTGTCGCCATCTCTGAGGTCCCGGGTTCGAGTCCCGGTGGGGGCAGATGTTTGTGTGATGAATGCGAGCATTTGTACCTTAGTCATGGTTGTTGATATATATTTCTATAAAAATTATTTATATATGTATAATATATGTATGTCTATCCGTTACCCTAGATCCCATAGCACAAGCCTTACAGAGCTTAGTTTGGGCTAGGCTAATTGGTGTAAGTGTAACAAATATTTATTTATTTGTTATTATTATAATTACGTTTGTTATAGTTGTAAATAAGCTTTCAACAGACAAACAGATTGACAGAAAATTATTTAGATCACACATTTTGATACAGTCCCGCGAGCCAAAAATGAACTCTATATTTATTAATTAATGTTTGTTTTACTACAACGTGTACCTCGTGCACAAATAAAAGATACTACATTTCGTACTCGCAACCGACGAGCATGCATGCAGACGCTCATGAAAGTGGAAGAAGCAAGAGAAGTGTGCCAGGATCGTAGCAAGTGGAGGAAGGTGGTCTCTGCCTACCCCATTGGGAACAAGGCGTGACATATATGTATGTATGTATGTATTTCAACTGAATAAAAAACGAAATCATTATCAAAATAATTTTAAAATCAAAGAACGTTAAGAGCGATAACAGCCTACATCTATTTGGAAGAACCTATCGAGCAGAAATGCAAAATATTAAAAAGTATTTTTTATATCATATTTTCAACCATCAATCATCATTTTATTAACACTTTATCATTATCGTCATTTCCCCTGAAACACATCTACAGCTTAGTATCCTATTCTTCCAATAATCTTCATGCCGATCTGTCCAGTTCTGAAAACATATTGGAGGATTTGGACAGCCAGCTAGCCTGCTGGCCTAGGGCGAGTTGTTGGGGAGCGCCAAAGGTTAGCTTGGATTCTGTCAGGTAGTAATATTACGAACAATTATTAAATAAAAAAATATTACATAATTGACATTGTTAAAGTAATTATTGATTTATTACGGCAAATTAGGAACGGCAAATTTATTTATTAAATATAAACTTGCCGTTCCAACATACAGGCTTTAAAAAACTAGAGATTCGTTCTTAGGGAAATGTGTAACTTTTTATAACACACTTCCAGAAAATATGACTGCTTTACCGTTTCATGAATTTAAAGCACATATTAAAAATACTCTAATGAAAAAAGGGTATTAAAAGGTCAATGTTTTCTTGAATGATAAAAATGCTTGGATGTGATTTTTACGATATTTAATTTCCTGAATGATTAGACATGCTTGGATGTCAATTTTGCGATATATAATTTTAATGATTCTATAATAAATAATATTTTTGTTTTTTACCGGACATAAACATATTAGATTTGTTTAATGCGATATGACTCTTGTGACGGAAATATACATTTGTTAGTTGTTTTAACTTGTATCGGAGGTTGGGTTCAGACTGTGTATATGAAGCCGGCTTCCAACTGACGACTCTGTAATGCTACAGGGAGAAAAAAAAATTGCCCTTGCTGGTTTTCTTGCTGGTTCTTTCCAGTACAAGGTCTCCCGCCGTAGACTTGTGAACCAATGGCGGAGCATCTTTGACATTCAAAATGATTGTAAAATCCTATTTTAAGAATAAATTTTTGATTTAATTTGATTTCATTTTTGAATATTCCTTTTTGAACATCTTTTAATTTATGCTAAGTATTTGTTGTGAAAAACTGTATATTTACTTACTTGTAAAAACAACTTCTACTACAACTTCTAGTTTTCGAAACCTGCACATTGGAATGGCAAGTTTCTTTGTATATCTTATAGCTTTCTGCCGCGGCTTCCGCCCGCGTGGATTTCGGATTGTGTATAGAGTTAAGGGTCATAGCTTTTGCCCACGGCTACATATACGCGGAAGTCGGTTTATGGTGCGAAGATTTTATCGCGCTTCCCGTGGGACTATCCGTTTTTCCGAGATAAAAAATGCCGCAAAACTCCTCAAGAATCACTCTATCTATTGATGAAAACCGCATAAAAATCTGTGCAGTAGTTTTTGAGCGAAGCCTTTATTGCGCATCCCGTGGAATCTGTCGATTTTTCCGGGATAAAAAGTAGCCTATGTTACTCGGGGAGAATGTAGCTTTCCAAAGGTGAAAGAATTTTTGAAATCGGTCCAGTAGTTTAAGCGTGAAGAGGTAACAAACAAACAAACAAACAAACAAATAAACAAACAAACACACTTTCGCATTTATAATATTAGTTGGGATAAGTTATGTTATGTTCCTATATATGTATATACCATATTTATAGTTATTTTATGATTTTGAAAACAGGATATAAAAAATTTGACCTTCAGAGATTTTCCGAACAGGTGAAGATTAGTCTTTTTTATAGTCATTGAACGCGTATCATTGTACAAGGTTATGTAACTCGTAATTTTTTTGTGTCTTTAAATGTTATATTTATTTGACGTCAATAATACCTGTTTTAGTTTGATTTTAATTGAAATGAGTAAATCGTTTTAACTAAAATTCATTGTAGCTGCTACAAAGCCACAGTGGGAATGTTTCTGTCATCTCGATTACAGCAACAGCATTCACTTTCCAAAAAAGTTAAGGACCATATCGAAGAAATCGACCACTAGACACAGACGCCTTTGTGCGCTGGCACAAAGAGACGGCGCTGACGTGGGAACCAGTACTTTATAGACAGTAAAGACATAAAAACATCGGACAGAAAGATGGTTTTATTGCAAGGTTTTCTTTTTTTTGTGCCACGTAGAGCTCTATCTATTCATTTCGAAATTGCACATGAACTCTGATGTAACTTCTTATGATTTTCACATGATTGTTTTAGCCCTACCTCAGGGTCGTTGCTCTTCCTAATTTTTACTTTCCTGTGAGGATTCCTATATTTTCTTATCCTTTCTTTCTTCTTTAATGTTATTTTTATTACACTAATAGCATCCGCTCCGTCGTTGCCTGCGTTATATCAGATTTTCCAGTAGGAAAAATACATATTTATGTTCTTTTCAGTGTCTCCAACAATCTTTGTACCAAATTGAATCAAAACCGATCCTTGTTTTTATCCGATTTAAAAAGAATATATATTCCTGTGGTAAAAATGTCCCTTTGTCTTCTCCACATCTCCAACTATCCCTTTATCAGGCTTCATAAAAAGGTTTTCAGTAGCTTATATAACATTACTTTGATGTTTTATTTTTACTCTCTTAAAGCCTCTCTTAAGCTTTGTCTATTAACAAAATAACAAATAACCTTATATCTGTTAACAAAAGTCTATTAATAAGTATATTACTCAAAAATAAGTTTCAAACTTCTATTTTTAAAAATGGCGTCCTATCGCTATTCCCTTTCATGCCCTATTTCAACCTCATTTTACGCATTAAAAATTAGAGTATGTCCTATCTCAGGACCCAGCTACTACATCAGCAACCCCCACAAAAACCACAGAGTGCCAAATATCCAACATCTGACACTAGACGTAGTCGCGGTACTTAGTTACGAGTATTTCACTGCCATATTTTGTTCCATTCTACAAGAAAGTTCTATAAGAAATAAACAACTCTATATCTCTATTAATATGTTAGATTTTTTTTATTACTTAACTACTTTAACTTTAGTAATAAAAAAAACTATTTTTTACATTAATATAACAATATTAATAGCAATTCTTGAAATCGTCTGTAACATAATGATATAGATCGTCTGGATTTCGATTGTTTACATATCCTGTTCCTCCTGGAACTTGACTGAATTTCTTTAAGAAAATAGAAATTGAACTATGTATTATTTTATTTTACAACCAGGATCGTCTTGATCGATTTGCTAAAAATATCATAGGAACAACACTTACCATCAGGTACACTTAAATTTACCATCACATAAAATTTTATGAGTTTTAGTTCTGGACAGCTAATTTTATCAAACATAATTTCACTCCTTACTTTCAATCTTTAATCAACGGTACTTAAAAAAATACAACGTTATATTTCTGCGTGAGTAATTTTTAATTCTCAAATAGGCAGTTACAGAATTGTCCAATATTCCTGTTTTCATCCCCATTTTCACCGCCTATGAATAATATCAAACTCAACTACTTATATGTTTTCATATAGCAGTCCGCTTCATTTAATTAATTTTATCACTGGTAGTACATTTGTGTCATATTAAAATAAAAAAGTAGATGTTTTTTTAATTACTTTGTAATTTCATTTTGACCTCGATATGTGATTAAATATTTTAATTTCTATCTTGTTGGTGACTGAAAAAGCAAACTAAGGGCCATTGCTAATAGCATCGTTCTATCGACAGCCCTTACATAGGGTATATATTCTGCATTTTAATATTAGTGAAAGCATAAACACGGAAAATTCAAGACCAACAATCAGGAACTTATTTTCATTTAACTTATTTTTATGTATTGATCAAGCAAACTTAACAGCTTGATATTTTTATGTATTGATCAAGCAAACTTAACAGCTTGATATTTTTATGTATTGATCAAGCAAACTTAACAGCTTGATATTTTTATGTATTGATCAAGCAAACTTAACAGCTTGATATTTTTATGTATTAACCAAGCAAACTTAACAGCTTGATATTTTTATGTATTGATCAAGCAAACTTAACAGCTTGATATTTTTATTGATCAAGCAAACTTAACAGCTTGATATTTTTATGTATTGATCAAGCAAACTTAACAGCTTGATATTTTTATGTATTGATCAAGCAAACTTAACAGCTTGATAATTTTATGTATTGATCAAGCAAACTTAACAGCTTGATATTTTTATGTATTGATCAAGCAAACTTAACAGCTTGATATTTTTATGTATTGATCAAGCAAACTTAACAGCTTAACAGATTGATGCTAAACATTTCCCAAGTTATACAAGTTTTATTAAATTATTTCTAGCAAATATAACATCACATAGTTATTACAATAGGTACCTATGCCTACTTCTTCAAAATCGGATTATGTAAAATTGTTTTAATTTTGCATTTACCTAATTAAATAATGCAAACAGCATATGGTGACTCAAGTGATCGTCTATGTTTATAGTTTTTGCTATGACATCACTACCAATATCGACCGGATTGCGGTAGAGAATTATTCAGATAAATACAAACCTTTGGATGGAAATCGTTGCACATACAAAGAAGATACTTGTGGATTTGCTTTATCAGCTTCACCAGCCTCAAGTAAAAACGTACACAGCCAATAACTAAGATTGCCATATTTACATATCGAATAAAAACAAAAGTTGACGAAACAATACTAATCTTGTGGAAAGTAACTGACATTCTATAGTAATATTAATTATAATCAATATTTTAGTTAATAGTTTGTATTTTGACTCATGTTTGTGTATGTGTATTATTTGTTATTATAATTTATGACATTTCATTATTGACATATTATTTAATTAGGTGGGTATATTAGATATTTCAGTTAATTTTATTAATTAATTTGTATTTCGACTCATGGTTGCGTTTGCATTCGTGTGTTATTTGGTTAATTTATGACATTCCAAATTTTGACATATTGTATATTGATATCTTTATTAATCATAGTAATTAATCTGTATTTTCACTTACATTTGTGTCAGTGTTTGCATTTTTGTGTTATTTGTTATTTATGACATTTTATTTTTGACATATTATTTATATTAAATATTTAAATTAATTTTAATAATTAATTTATATTTTGACTCAATGTTGTGTTTGTATGTATGTGTTATGTTGTTTAATCATGACATTCCACTTGTTAGACTGTTATATACCTACATATAATTGGTATTTTTGTTATGTAATTCTGATAATTAATTTGTATTTTGACTTATGGTTGTGTTTGTATTTCGATCTGTGTGTTATTTTGTTTAATCAAGTCATTTCATTTTTGACATATTGTTATTTTATTGTGTAGTATGAATTCTTAAACATATATTTGTGACTTACCTATCCAATTCATTAATGTTTATTATAATTTGTATTCTAGCATGTACGCGTGTTGGCTGTGTAACGGCTGTAAGTTTATGTTGTGGTTTAATAAATAAATAAATAAAAGAAAAAACATAGATTTTTGTTACTTTGAAATAATATGAAGATGTAGGATAACGCTGTGGATATTTACGTGCTATGTGAGAGATTTATGTGTATGGGTGTGTATGTTTGTATGTGTCTACGCAGACATACTATTTGAGAACCAAGGAAAATGCTTTAAAAATGATTGAAGTTGTAGTCAATCAGAGTATAAATAACCATAAAACTTTAATTAATTAAAAACTCGAATTCTTTTATTTGCAGAGCCTCTAAAACTAACGTGTGTGATCAATAGAGATCGGATAATCGGATGCATATTTACCTATGTAAAGTTAATTTTTGGCTCACAAATTATGGAAGCGGCTTTTTAAAATACATTTTGTTAAATAAAAATCCCGGGAAAATACGGGACTGCAAATTTAACGTAGTGATATTGTTTGAAAATTACTAAATTAGCACGTGGTATTTATTTTTAAGCTCATATTACCAACTAGTTTTGCATTACCAAAATGTTCTACAGTACCGGAATTCCGGGATTTTTATTTATGGAAATAAAATAAAAAGACAGTTCCATACTTTGTCAAAACTAAATCAGGTAAATAAATAAACATCCGGCTATCCAATTCCGCAATCCCGGGATTTTTATTTATACTTTGTCTTAAACTAACTTTAGGTAAATATGCATCCGATTATCCGATCTCCAGTGATCAACGTAAACAGCATTTTTTGGAGATTTCCGGTTAATATTAAAACAATTTCCCTCTTACAGTGAGATTCGTGTTATTTCCTGTTTACGAGTTAAAGACTCGCGAAGAGTAGAGATTAATGTAAATTAAGTTTTTGTATAAAAACTATCACACATTCAGCAAAAATAGTAATTTACATAATCTGGATACAAAGAATGAAAATTAACTCGTCGTTCCAAAGTGCAGGCTCCATAAAATTTGCTGCTCTTTCTTAGGGAAATATACTCGTATTTAATAATCTTCAAATTAAATTCAATCAAATTAAATTTTAATAACCTGCCAAGATGAATTATATATGTTACTAGCGACCCGCCCCGGCTTCGCACGGGTGCAATACTGATAGTATATACACTACAGAAACACTGTGAACGTTGTATACTCGGAATCGTTTGCAATGTAAGCGCAAAAAAACGTGCACATTATTCGTGTAAGTCGGGGCTATATGCATCACTGCGACCTATTAAGATCTATTGTGACCAGCCTCCTATCCTAGGTTCTATATAGGCCCTACGGTAGCTCCCTTAACTGGGCACTGACCAAGAAAGGATGTTCCCAGTTCGGATTGTTTTTATTTCATCTGGGTCAAGGATGTGTTTCCCCAGGCGTCTGCTTCTTTTGTGAATCAGCGGTTCACAGTAGCACAAGAGGTGTATTGGTGTTTCACGCTCTTGTTCGCAGAATCTGCATGTGTCAGTGTCCTTAAGTTTCATGTTGTAAAGGTGTCTATTCAACTTGCAGTGACCGGTCAAAGCCCTAACCATCACGCTCAAGTTACTCCTGTTAAGCTTTAATAGCTCGTCAGTGTGTTTGCGAGATATGGTTCGATTAGTGCTTTTGAGTGTGTCATCCCGGACGTACTGTGCCAGTCTGCTTTCGCCTCGTTAAGAAAGAAGCACTTTACAAACCTCTAAATTTATCAGTGTTTCTCTACTACTAACTACAATAGTTAGATATATGGTCTCGCGAAGTTTTTTGTAGATATTGATATATTCTATAACATAATATTCTTCGCAGCGTATGCGATGAAAGACATTTTATGGCAAATTTTTTTACACCTTCAATTAGTTTTAATAAGAATTTCTAAAGATTTCTATAGTAATCTAGTACTAAATATAGCTTATATTACTCAGTGATAATGTAGCTTTCTAATGAAAAAAGAATTATTAAAATCGGTTCAATAATTTTTGAGTTAATTCGTTACATACAAAAATACAAATCTTTCCTCTTTATAATATTATGAAGTCAGTTGACTTTATATAAATTTAAAAATGATATCAAAAAGTCATAAGTACCTAGAGGCAATAATCGTTTAGATAATCACTTACTTAATAGTAAGTGATTATCTAAACGATCACGCTATGGAACTAGAAATAGCATTCATTCACCAAGTTTTGTACTAAATGTGTATGTGGTGCCTGCGATTTCGTCTGCGCAGGATTAGTATTGCGAATAGTTTATAGCGTGGCGTATATCTTTATAAATTGCCTGTATGTTATTCTGATGTACAAACTATAATATAGTACAGTCTCAGCAAAATCCATTAAGTAGAATCCATAGAAACTTTTGCATTTATAATATTAAGAGGATAAAGTGAAAGAAACTTTTACGCGAAAAATGAAACCTTTCGCGTCTCTTGTCCATTCTTCTCGCGACTGACTAGCAATTCCCATACCTACCTGATATATACATACAAAGCTAACGTATTAATTAATAAATATTTTGGATCATTCTCTAATTTAGTTATCTTTAGTCTAAGTTGGCAAGGAATAAATTAAAAGATAGTTTAACAATATTCACACTGGTAACACAATAACGAGTATTAGGATAAAATTTTCTTTATAAATCGCCGAATTGTACAAACGTTCAGATTTTTATATCAATTTTAAAGATAAGTTGTGTGTCTGTTGCATGTGTGCGCGGGACCCCTCTGCCGCTTATGCGGAATACTAATGAGTCAGGGCGGTTGATTAAAAAACCTAAGTTGCTGGGCGTGGCTCCCCCCACCCCCCCACGTCGCCCACTACACCCCACGCCTGCACCTGTGTGCGTTAATTACATGGCGATATTGTGCACATTAATTGGTACAGATCTTTTCATAACTACGAAGCTTTAAGCTTAAATTAAGTTCGAGTAACTACGAAAAAAAAATATTTACACGAATTCATAAATCACTATCGATGCTAGTGTCGAAGTTGATTAATATTTAGTGGTTTTAATAACTTTAAGCCAAAACGCATTGTTATTATGTCAGCAAAATGTCTAAAACAGTTACCTATTGTTAGTTAGTTTATTGAACCTACGATTTTTGAACTGTATATCTAAGGGTTTTCATCAACCTTTTAAAAATAAGGTTTAAAATCATAATAATCTTAACAGGCACTTCAAAATAGACCTTACCAGGCACTTATTGATCGACATATCAAACAAATACAAAATCAAAAGGACACAAAAATTTAAGGGTAACATAAATTTAAAGGTAACATAACCGAATGATAATCCGCGCATACATGTTTTGCTGTTCGCTAATGTTTTGCCAATTATTATGCATGCAAATTAGTTTTTTTAACCTGTGGCAGTGATTGATTTGTATTAACATTTATATCAAATCTAAACATTTCAATCAATACAATATTATTGGTAAAAATAAACAAATTTGAAAAAAATTGTTTAAATTTTCGTACAATTATATGATAGTTAAGTGTATAGTGGTATAAATTAAAGCATAGAATTTAATTTATTGTATGTAGTCATGCTTTTACAGTTTATTGGTAATTCTTTTATAGTCGGAGTAAGCTTATTAAAAAACAATAAACTAAAGGTCCAATAATTCTCCTCTTCTCAGTATATTTAAATATCAAAAGAAATATAGTATTTTAAAACAGTTATATGATCATTACTAGATTAAATAACTTTCATGGTAGCCTCAACATGTAGTGAAATTTTACTTTCATATCTGCGCCTAGAACCTTTAATTTTATTAACTTCTTCATAATTCAACGTTTTTAATGTAATCCTCACATTCTCTTCTTTTTTGGGAGCATATTATCTAATTCTTAAGCCATCTTGTACTTATAAGAGACTTATTCTAAGCTTCAACTGAAGCTGTAAAACTTGAGGTCATCACCCAAATACTAACATATTGCACATGATTTTGTGTAAGAAATTTTGTAAGAATTTGATTCATTTTTTAATTACTTGTGAGTGTTATATAAAAAAATATGTAATTCCCTAGTTTTTGCTTAAAACAAATATATAAACACCTCAATAATTACTCATCCTCCTTCGGAGTAATTAATTTATTAATTGACTTTATAATTTTGATACAAACATTAATAAAGATCTTATAACGATGATCGATAACGATGATATAGTATAGAGATATAAGAAAAACTATTTCGACAAAATTATATAGACATAAAAAACAATAATCAATCTAATGTAACAAGGATAATAAATTTCATGTTTGATTTCAACAATGAAGATGAGCTATTTTCAAACACGCTCAGTCATTTTGCCACGAGTCTTCGAATCGGGAGTTTTTCGATTCGATTTCGCCATATACTAGCATACATTTTGATTTTGAATTTCAAAGGTTTTGATATGCTGTATTGTTGCCAGTAGATCTCGAGAATTGTACCTCGTTTCTCTAAGTGCCGTCAGAATTGTGCGTATTTTTTTAATAATAATAATAATAGTCCATTTTCATTAAAATAATAGTTGGGATTCATTCATACATATAATGTCGAAGATACTATTTCTGTGTTGTGTCGGTGGTTTTGTGGTCTCAGTATTGGGCTGTGACCCAATTAAGAGAGAGTCAGAGTCGGTACAGCCATGTATCTATATATATTCTTCGTTTCGAATATCATAATACATTTATCTGGCGCTTCTACGGTGAAGGAATACCTGAGGTAACCTGCACGTAGCTAAGAAGAAACTCTGATAATGCGTTGAAGTTAATCTCTGGTAGGTTTTTACCAGCGTAGACCTGGCGCTGGTGGTATCCGGTGTGAGATCGTCCGAGCACCAAGGGGCTATTAAGAAGACTACAATTGGCATTGTAGTCTAAGGCATTAATACGCAGTGTACTGGAATATTGCTCAGTTGTTTGGTCTCCTTACTATGATCAACACAGAAATAGGATTGAGTCTGTACAAAGGCGATTTGTAAGCCATTTGAGTACAAAAGTGGGTTTGAGAAGGAAGCTTCAAACTTATGAAAAAAGACTAGAGCAGTTCAAAATGGACTCTTTGGAAAATAGAAGATATTTGCACAGTTATGCGGTACTATTCAAAATTGTAAATTCATTGTGGGATACAAGTGAATTATTACATCAGATTAAGCTTAGGTACGTTTGGTAGACGTCGAAATCAAAAATTGTTTCACGTGCCACTATTGACATATAATGTTTCTTACAACGATCCATTGTATCGGGTGTGCAGGAATTACAATAGAATCCACAATGAAGTGGATATATTCCACCAGTCTCTGACGGCGTTTTTGAGAGATATTTATGCTAAACAAATAATGAACCAGCCATTAAATAAATACCAACCATAAATAATATTGGTACCTATAATAATAATATTCAATAAAAAAGTACATAATTGCAATCTAGGTTCTAACTTTTAAATTCAATAATGTACACAATTGTAATTGGTTCCAAGCTTACATACATACATCGCGAGATTTACTTACTTATAGAATATTTTTAACGACAAGCTTTTATATGTATTAAAAGTTTATTTTGTTCATTTTAGCGCATTTAATAAAAGCTTGTTTTTAAAAAAGGATTTTTTTACTTTTAATTTATTTTCCGACTAAAAACCAAGCTTAGTAAACCCTTTCATTTGATACCCATATATTGTAGGGGTGCATTATAAATAATTGGTTCGCCATCTTGGGAAAGTTCGCCATATTGGATTAAGAGTGACGTCACATTATTTACCGAGGTGTTCTTTTCAAGCCCTTTTATTTGATACCCATATTGTAGGAGTGCATAAAAAATAATTGGTCCGCCATATTGGATACGCCGCCATGTTGGATTTAGAATGACGTCACACAGTTAATCATACATTGTCATCCGAACTAAACGTGTATAGCAAATTTCAGCTCAATCGGAAACCGGGAAGTGGATCAAATTTAAGTTGCAAGATTTGATTACAGAACGACAGACAACGGGACAGGTGAAAGTAAATAAAAGCTTGTAATAAAATGTGTGATATTAATGTGTGATATTTTGGCTCCACGGGAAGGAGGAGGTCACCTACCGATTGACTCAGATACTCACCGGGCACGGCTGCTTCGGTGAGTATCTGTGTCGAATAGGACGGGAGGGATCGACACATTGCCACCACTGCGCATCCGACCTCGACTCGGCCCAGCACACGCTGGCGGAGTGCCCCGCGTGGGCCTCCGAGCGCCGAGTCTTGGTCGCAGAGATCGGGCGAGATCTGTCTCCGCCGGCATTGATTGCGGCAATGCTGGCGGACGAGGGAGGTTGGAGGGCTGTGGCCTCCTTCTGTGAAGCAGTGATGCTCCAGAAGGAGGCCGCCGAGCGGGGTCGGGAGATGGCCGATCCCGCTCGAAGAAGGCGGCGACGGGCTCGGTAGCACAGCTGTGGCGCCGCCGCGGGTCGCCGGCGGGCGCGAGGAAGTCGCGACTGCTACGGCGACCCGGGACCGTCGGTGGAGGAGACCGGGGGAGGTAGTAGCCTCCCCCGAGGAGGGCTCCCCTCTAGGCAGGGGAGCGGAGGCTGGGGGTTCCTGGAAGTTGCTTGATGTTCCCGGGGGCCCCCTACATGCCTGAGGAAGGCCATCCCTGAGGTTTTTAGTGGGTAGGCCTCCCCCTTCTGGGGAGGAGAGCCCACATAACCGCCGGCTCGCCACAGCCGGGGTATGCAATTTAATGCATTTTACTCAGGGGAAAAAAAAAAAATGTGTGATATTGGGTCAGCGTGGTCAACTACGAGCTAGTTAGCCAAACGAGGGCACGTGGAAACATGGACAATCATGTCAGACGCAAAATCAAAAATCTAAATTAACTTTATTCAAATATGACTTTATAGAATGCTCTTTTGAATCGTCAACATTTTTTTTTCCTACCACCCATTCAGGACTTAATTTTTAACCGATAAGAAGAATTAACCGACAAGACCAAGCATTGGCATCATTTAATACTTAAATATCTTCGATTGATTTCTGATATGCTCTGGGAGGTTGGTGCGCTTAATTTCCTGATCATTAAAATAAAAGTTGACTCTACATATCCAGAAGTTTAGCTGGCAGAAAGAACTTCGTGAGCAGAGCAGATAAGATGAGATGAGATGCGACTGCGTCTCCAGTTATTACTGAAGTGTTAAACTATATAGAGATAGCAAATGATTTTGTAGCTTAGCATACTTGTTTGTCATTCAATAGAACTTAGTAGTAATTTACTTCAAGGTTGAAAGGATTTGCACAATCTGTTTCAAAAAATGTTGAGTCTTATAAATAATTTTTTTAAAACAAAATAATAAATATACCTAGACATAGTTATACAAAAGCGTAATTACATGTAGAGTGGAAGTGATTTCTGATTATTTCTGAACTATGTAAAGATATCAAAAATGTTATAGGATACATATATGTCACGCCTTGTTCCCAATGGGGTAGGCAGAGACCACCTTTCTCCACTTGCTGCGATCCTGGCACACTTCTCTTGCTTCCTCCACTTTCATGAGAGTCTTCATGCATGCTCGTCGGTTGCGAGTACTCTTGACCCGGCCTTTCTTTAGGAAAAATGTTATATCTTGTCATAATGTTTTTTAAAAGTCTATCTAACAATACACGAAAGCTACGATTTTTTGCAACGTCTATTTAATTATTTTACTCCGTAATGGAGAGTAGCTGCACTCATTTATTCAATGATTTAACGAAATTATTAAATTTGGAGCCCAAAGAAGGAACACATTGCAAATCGATGTTGCAGTAGTAGCTACATAACATTATATAAGGACAAATAGAGACTTAGAAATGACAATTCCATATTAAGTCTGTGATTCGGGAATTTTAAAGTTAAAATCTTAAATTCAATATACCTACTTACTAATATTATAAATGGGAAAGTGTGTCTGTCTGTTTGTCCGTCTTTCACAGCAAAACGGAGCGACGAATTGACGTGATTTTTTACGTGGAGATAGTTGAAGGGATGAAGAGTAACATAGGCTACTTTTTATCCCGGAAAAATCGACAGATCCCACGGGATGCGCAATAAAGGCTTCGCTCAAAAACTACTGCACAGATTTTCATGAGGTTTTCATCAATAGATAGAGTGATTGTTGAGCAAGGTTTTGCGGTATTTTTATCTCGGAAAAACGGATAATCCCACGGGAAGCGCGATAAAACCTTCGCGCCACAAACCGACTTCCGCGTATATGTAGCCGTGGGCAAAAGCTATAACCCTTAACCCTCTATAGACCCAATCCCGAAATCCACGCGGGCGAAGCCGCGGGCAGAAAGCTAGTAGAAATATAAATAATTGTATGAAACATATGTCGTGTATATCTCTATATCGACTTAATAATTTAGTACTTCGTTGTAGTAATAATGAAGAAACTGGTTTATGGTTATTAACGCATAGGCCAGATTCTTTTGCTTTTCTATAAATCTATATAAAAGTGACTTAGGAGCTGCGTAGGCACTTCAATTTTGGAAAATATAATTTAAACAGATGGTACTTATAATAAAGTAAAGTTACTTACAGTCTGCGTCCGTCGCACTTGCAAAAAAATTGCTTAATATTGAACATATTAATTATTTATTTGAAAAAAAAAAAACTACATCCCACAAACGACACCACCATACTGACCGCAGGCAAATAGCAAAAACAATAAAATCGCAGTCAGCCATGTTGATTGAGATTGTCCCGGGCCGGCCAATAACGCGGCGTAATTAGAGTGCCGCAGGCGCAGCGGCCAATCGGCGAGCACGATTAGCCGCCGGCCAATCGCAGCGGCCTATCGAATTAGACGCGGTGCGAGCGCGGGAAGCCCTAATTACATTGATTGGGCATTCAGCCCCAGTGCGATGACGTAATTGCTTAATTCGAACAATGCTCACTAATTCCCAATTTGGAAAGTGGATTCGAAATTCGAATTCTGTAATACAAATTTCAAATTCACTTTTCAGAATGATCGAAAATTAATACGTTCTTATAGTCTACTTTTATCAAGAGACGTTTGTTCAATTTGTTCGCAAATTATGAATATTATTTGATTTGTCAACCAAAAGAATTGAAAAAAACTAATGTAGTAAGAGACTTAAGAATTAAACATAAAAAGCAATAATTTAGTTTTGAAGACGCTTTTCTAAACCTTTACTATAATATATTGCTATCTACGAGGGTCAAACTGAAAGTTCTTAGAAAATCAAAAACTAATAGTCATTAGCCAGTTATTAGTTTTATTATATCTTTTCAAAATATTGTCCATTCACGTCAATACAACGCTGCATGCGATGGAACCACTGGGAAAAGCATTTTGCCCACTCGTCCTTAGGGGTCTCTTCAATGGCATCGCGATACGCAGCCACCGCTTCTTCAGCATTCATAAACCGCTTTCCTTTAAGTTTTTCTTTAATTTTTGGAAATAAATAAAAATCACAAGGCGCGAGGTCGGGGCTATACGGCGGGTGACCCAGTAATTCAACGTTTGATGTCGCCAAATAGTCGATCGTTCGCTTGGCGGTGTGTGACGAGGCGTTGTCGTGGTGAAGGAGGATCCTACTGCGAGGTCGTTTCTCACGAACTTTTTCCAAGACAAGTGGCAAACAATTGGTAGTGTACCATTCTGCAGAAACTGTTTTTTGATCCTCTAACACAATTGTTGCGAAATGACCTATCCTTCCAAAGAACGAGGCCACCATTTTTTTTCCCGCACTTCGATCTCTCTTCACTTTAGTTGGCAACTCCTCGAAAGGAAACACCCACTGAGCAGATTGTCTTTTGGTTTCAGGATCATAACAGTAAATCCAGCTTTCGTCACCTGTTAGTATGTCGAACACAGCATTTGAGTCACCTCCGTTAAATCTTTCAATCATTTTACGGCACCAATCCACACTATGGAGTTTTTGAGCCTCAGTCAAATTATGAGGTATCCACCGGGCGCAAAGCTTCCTGACCGCTAAATGTTCGTGGAGGATTTTCTGCACTTGACTCATACCGTTGCCTAAGCTTGTCCGAATCTGCTGATAGGTCACTCTTTTATCAGTCTCTATCATACGCCGCACAACACAGATGTTATCTTCAGTCGTCGCCGTAGAAGGCCGTCCCTCACGTAAAGCATCAGTGAGATTAGTGCGACCACGTTTAAACTCATTAAACCAGTTGTAAACAGTCGCACGAGATGGGGCTTCATCGTGAAAGGCCAATCGTAGTCTATCATAACTTTCTTGTTGACTTAAATGACATCGAAAGTCATAAAAAATCATTGCACGAAAATTTTCTCGTGTTAAATTCATGTTGACGTGACACAGGCAATTTTCAATTTGCCGCCAAATCGTAAAACAAATGACAAATGAATGAAATATATACTCAGTAATATTGGCAAAGAGTTCTATTTTCAAATTTTAGAATTACTTTTTTATTATATTGTTTATAAGTGGCCAGTTCTAAGAACTTTCAGTTTGACCCTCGTATATATAAATATAAGTTATTGATACCTTAATTTTCGTAGTGTACTGCTCTTAAAAACCCCAAAGAATGATGAATACCTATATGACTGACATTCCCGTTTTCTTATTTTCCGTTTTGTGTTGTTTACAATTGTTAAGCTTGATTTTTATTTTTATAATATATTTAATTAATAATCTTAACTTTTTTTTACATTATAGATATATAAAATAAACATAAATACTATAAAAAATTTAAACCTAGTAGGTATGCCGCCGGCTGCGAGCCAAGGCCCAAGCGAACCTATGGTAGGGCTGCAGACAGAGAAATTTCCGGATAATACCGTACCGTGTCGAGGATTACCTACTGCTTTTTGTATCCGGCTCTTAATCCATCCGTCAAGCGAAAGCCTCTTAAGATGTTGATCGAGACTCATCGCTATCAAGATCGTCGAATCAACATCCCACATGGCGGTTACCTCGTGTAGTCAGGGTACTTACTGGCTTTGTCCTTCTAGGCTCTTACGAGGTTCTCATCATGAGGGATGGTAATATCGACGAGCATTGTACGGCATGGGAGCGGTCGACCATCACGATTTCAGGTTTATTGCAAGTTATAGTCTTGTCCGTGATGATAGAGAGATCCGCTGGTGGATACTTATAGTACAGTGTCTTATGCTCAGTAAGGCCGTATTGAAGGGCAAGCTGTTGAAGGATTATCCTGACTATTTTGTACCAGACATTTGTACGTCACATTACATTTAAACCACCATTTGCAATGATTGCAATTACAACTAAATATCGACAAAAAAGTATGGAGGCGAATTCTAACTCAGTTTGTGGTAATTGTATAACAATAACTGTTCTTCTTAGAAAGGCTTTCCTAATTTCCGAAAAGGTACAGATTAGCTTGTTTTTTCCATGTAAACGGATGTACAAGCTTAAGCAGCTCTCAAGCTTTTTCACCCTTAAATTTTATTTATCTTGGACGTCAATAAGTGCTTGTAAAAGCCTGTTTGGAATAAACATTTCTTTCTGAAAGTCTTGGTGATTGCGCAACATCTATACGCTAGATGACTACAACTCAATATGCCTATTTTTACTATAGTATAATTATCAAAGTTGAGCAATTTCTATCTCATGAACGTAAGTCAATATAGAAATTTCACATTAATTTTGTATTAATATTGCTTTTAGATTTCAAAAAAAATTACAATTCTTTTTTACAAAATTCTAATGAATCGAATACCTTTCTAACTTCCTCACATTAAATGTATCAATATTTCATATATAAAGTATATCAATTTTGGCAATTTATATGCTAATACAAATTAGGCGACTTTAGTAAATTATAACGTCACTATTGCAGTCTCCTTTGCATGGAGCGTTTTTGTGCGACCCGCGACACGGCGCAAACATGGCGCTGTAACTTCAAAAATAATAATCGCAGATACGTCGTTATTTCTACAATATTTCTCATCTAAAAGAGAACTGTTATTATGTATCGAATAAAAAAAATTGTCCTCTACCCAATGCCATTTCGATAAACAGGCTCATGTTCTTCAGTGGGAAGGTATTTGAGTTGTGATAATGATCACAGTATTCAAATATTTATATTAACTTCAGGGGCTTCATAAAGATGGTCACAGCACCAGGATCTGTGCCATAATCCTCATTTACAACACATCTTGAAAGCTTTTTAGCTTAGAGTTTTCTGTGAGATGAACGTACTAATTAAGCGTTTGTGATGCCCCTAGTGTTGCAAGCGTCCATAGGCGACGGTGACTGCTTATCATCAGGCAGGCCGTAAGCCTTTTTGCTACCGTTGTAGTATAAAAAAAAAAATATATATTAGGTAGTTAATATCATTTTCCGCTGTATGAATATTATATAAACATATATAAAATTTAACTTTATTTATTTGACAAGAGGAGGTTAAAAATCCTGTATTCATTTATCTTTATTGTAGTTATTACGTAACTCATTTAAATTCACTTTTTTAATAGCAACCAAATACTCCCGAACTTGTACCAATATTATATGACTTTATTATCTATGAAAATGAAAACTTGTAATTGGCGGTCAGCTTTATTATTAGCTCTACCAGCTGTAAGTTTTGCTAAAATAAAAAAATGAAATAAAATAAAGTATCTTGCAATAATTCATAATTTAAGTGCAATGTGCCCACAAATTTATGTAAGTATTATTTAACAGAACAAATCTTCTTGAATATAACGCTCGTTTCAGGATTTCGTAACTTACGAAAAACATTTACTACAGTTAGTTTATTGTCTGTTGTGGTGTGTTAAAAATGTGTGTCTTTTTTTTTCTTTTATAAACAATGAAGTCAAAGGTTATGAACGCACTATAACATTTTTTTTTGTAGAGATTCACATATTTAATGACAAATTTTGAGAACTCTTTGGTGGTACCATCTCGACGTCCTATCGCGAGTACCTTCTATACGCCATATTGTAGAACCTACTTGGTCTTAAGTTCCCTAATAGGCTACAACGAGAAACAGTCAAATTGCGATGTCGATATATTTTTTGAGACATTGGTTTCTTATAAATGAAAACTAAGTAATTAATAGTGAATTAGTAATAATAGGAATATTTTATTAAGTATATAATTAAGAATATATAATTAAATAATAATGATACTTATGATGTTTAATGTACCTAAATAAATAAAGGTCCAAAATGACCAGTTAAAGCCTTGAACTTCAATACTTCCTATTAGTTTCGTAACCCTTGTGTTCCTAGCTCATGAACTCTGTAATAAGCATCACATCCTAAAAGATGTGACTAAACAATAGCTCGTAGCTCGTAACAAGCAGCTGAAGATTTTGTCTATGGTGACATTGTTTTCAAATGACTTTCTGTCATTACACAAACCTAATAGAACTAGGGAACAACGACAATTAGTTTATCTATTCTGGCAGCTGGTCACATCCCTGAAGACGCAAGTCAACAGGAGGTCGGAGCCGCGGGCGGGCGGCGGCGGCGGCGGCGGGCGGCGTTCATTACGCTTAACGAACGGCCGACGATATCGTCAATCAAATGGGCCTACAGGGTGCGCGCCTCGTTAAACTCGTGACACGTTCATCAAATATAGATGTATAATACTAAAATACATATATAAATATTCATATTACATTTTAAAAAAAGAAGCGTCATCTTTATATAGAGACATCTAGACAAATATTATAAAGAGGAAAGATTTGTATTTCTGGTATATAACGAATAAATACAAAAAGTACTGGACCTGAGACTGAACGTCTGAATTTAATTTTATTCACATACTTAAGGTTATTATTAATTATTGTTATAATTATTATTTTTATCAATCAATTTTTTATTTTTATAATATCTATCTTATTTAGAAGTTTTAAGTTTAGGGCTACATTAAAGTAAGCATTAGAATTACCGTAAGAAAAATAATAAAAAACGCAAACCAAACTGACAACAACCAAACTGAAACAACTTTGAGAACGAGGTGAATAGGAGGATTCAGTTGGGTTGGGCGGCATTTGGGAAACTACGTCGAGTCTTTACGTCGTCGATCCCACAGTGCCTAAAGACGAAAGTCTTCAATCAGTGCGTCCTACCCGTAATGACTTACGGAGCCGAAACGTGGACACTGACGGCACGACTAGTCCACAAGTTCAGAGTCGCTCAGCGGGCTATGAAAAGGGCTATGCTCGGCGTTTCTCTGAGGGATCGCATCAGAAATGAGGTGATACGTCAGAGAACCAAAGTCATCGACATAGTCCACAGGATTAGCAAACTGAAGTGGCAGTGGGCTGGCCATGTTAGCCGTAGAACCGATGGCCGTTGGGGCAAACGTGTTCTAGAGTGGATACCGCGAAACGGCAAACGTAGTGTAGGACGTCCTCAGGCAAGGTGGAGTGATGATTTGCGCAGGACGGCTGGCAGGAGCTGGATGCGAGAAGCCGAAAATAGATCTCAGTGGCGTACACTCGAAGAGGCCTATGTCCAGCAGTGGACGAAGAGGGGCTGATGATGATGATGATGATGAAACTGACATGGGAGGGACTGGACCCACCATTCGCCGGAGTGATCACCATTTTTCATTTCATTTGCAAAATCACCAATATATAAAATAATAATATTCCAATATTCTTTAGAACAGCGCGTTTTCAGTCTGCCTCTACTCTGACTTCAATGTTCAAGGATAAAAACAGAGCACTACAAAATAACATTTCACTAGTTTTTAACCGACTTCAAAAAAGGAGGAGGTTCTCAATTCGTCTGTATGTATAATATTTTTTTTTTTTTATGTATGTTCACCGATATTTTCGTCAATTATAGACGGATTTCAAAAAAAAATTTTTTGATGGATAGAGTTTACTTCTGAGGTGGTCCCATTTTCACCAGTCCCGGATCTGATGATGGGATCCAGGAGAAATCGAGGGCAATCACCGAAAATTGTATGCTCGTATGGTGTTTTTGTTACGTAATCACATCTTACTCAGGTATATGCTTCAGGGTGTCAACATCTGATGGTGCTGTGCTGATGATGAAGCTACAGTACTCCTCAACGGTTAGGAGTTTGAAGGCAGTTCTGCAATTGGTCGATGGAAACTATTTAGTAGTATGTAGGGCTAACATGTTGCTTGTGAGGTATGCTTGAATCAACATCTGATGCTGCTGTGCTGATGATGATGATGCTACAGTACTCCTCAACGGTTAGGAGTTGGGAGCAGTACTGCAATTGGTTGATCGAATGTATGTAGGCTAACGGGATACTTGTAAAGGCGCATCCAGATTCACGCCGAGAACACGCGAGCACCTTGAATGAGATTCATTGCTCGCCCGTCTTGTTCTCGTGGTCGCCTATTCTCGGATCGGTGGCGGTATTTTGGCCCGAGTCAGAGTGTTTCGGATTTTTAGTTCAAAACGCATTAACACAACTAAAAATCGAGAAATAAATGGACTTTTTAAAAAAAAATCAAACCGACTTCAAAAAAAAAACACAAACGACAAAAACAGACAATAGCAGTACTTACATAACTAAAAAGCGATAAATAACCTAATTTATTCACTTAATGCATATTATATATCTACAATTATTTAAATATTTACAACTTAATACCTAATACTTTAACAAAGTCTTCTTTAACTATTTAAATATTTACAGTTATCACTTATTTTTGAAGTCGGTGCCAGCCTGCAGCCTAGGTAACGTAGTCCGTTAGTATATCTGTGGTGCTGTTTGACTGAGGCGCGCGGCCCCGGGCCGGTAAGCAAACGCAAAACCACACACACCAAGGAGAAGGTGCGCCTGGGGCGCGGGGCGCGGGGTCAGCCGGTTGAGTGTGCCACCCGAACGCGGGCAGACGCGTGAGGGCAGACGTCGTTGACGGTCGCTTCCATTAATAAATTATTTCAGCGCGCTTATGCAATTTCCTATTCTTAGTTTTGCTTTGAATTTTAATGTCGGTCAGTTTTCTTAATTACATTTATTTGTTTGCTGGCACCGACTTCAAAAATAAGTGATAACTGTAAATATTTAAATAGTTAAAGAAGACTTTGTTAAAGTATTAGGTATTAAGTTGTAAATATTTAAATAATTGTAGATATATAATATGCATTAAGTGAATAAATTAGGTTATTTATCGCTTTTTAGTTATGTAAGTACTGCTATTGTCTGTTTTTGTCGTTTGTGTTTTTTTTTTGAAGTCGGTTTGATTTTTTTTTAAAAAGTCCATTTATAATAATACCACAGTTAGATTCAAATTACCACCCCACATCTCATGAATCAGGATACTGACAGTTTGTCAAATGCTCGTTTTGTTGACAAAAATAAATGAGGAAACCACAAATCCATTTTATTTATGAAACACTTGTATATTTCCAATACAGAAATGAATAATGATTTAATGAAGTACAATCATCACCGTTATCAATCCAGCCAAAAACACTCACTGTTGGACATGAGCCTCCTCTAAGGATTTCCACACCGGCACCGGCCAGCATATGCCCGCAGCATGACGCATGCCTGCATATGCAGCTGTCAGTTCAGCGAGCAATGTACCCTACCCACTGCCACTTATGTTTCGCAATACAATTCAATTCTAAGAAGTACAATAAATCCTCATTATCAAGTACACACCGCACATTTATAGATACTCCACATTTTCATTTACAAAAAAAATACTCAAAATAAAACAATGAATGTATGTGCTTAATAAAAAAACACCAGCCTGTATCCCTGGCAAAGGCAAATTATCACCAATACATTATGATATAAAATAATTTTCGAGTTTGTCGCGGCGGCGTAGGCGCGGGGGTGGGGGGCGCCGGGGCCGAGGGGGGTCAGCGGTCGAAAGTCACGAACGCACGCGCCGGCCCGCGGCACTGTTCATTATCGGGACTCCATTATGCTGTAATTTCTCACGAATTCGTAACAATAAATCGGCGTGTAGCGATGCTGGCAATAAGCGCGGATGTCACACTTAACGATAATTCCATTTTCAAAAATAAATCCGCGTCAAGTGTGACACTTTTTCTTTGTGCTTTCTAGGTTTTTTTTATATAAACCGTAATTTCCTCTATTTAATGTTAAGAGTTTCTGTAATTTATTTGTTTTAACAACAAAAACGGTAAACAGAATGACAACAGACTCCGAAATTCGATCAACAGATACGGAAGATTCGTTTCCAACTAATTTATCTGCTGTACAAGTCTCCCAAAAGTGGTTGGAATTGTAAATAACTTGACATCCCACCGAACAATACACCTTTCATACATTCGATTCAATCTCTATTTCAGCTTAGACTAGCCAACTGTCTCCCTGGCGGAGTAACTATTAACACAGTCTTTAAATATCTAATCCGATGTCTTTGCCTTATTAAGCTGAAAAGAACAGATACAGATACCCGTCAACACCACCAACTGTGAGCCAGTCTCAAGGCAACACTAGTCAATACCGGCAGAGGATACGTAGACCGCGACATGTCCTTAGCGACCCCCCTAACCAACTCACGCAGGAACTTCTAGACCTGCAAGCGGCGGCGTCTGAGCCGTCGCTCCCTCTTGTCAACCCCTAAACGGCAGCCTTCTGCTTAGCCATGATTAGGTTCTTGTCAATACTGGCCGGTCCCACTTTGGAGATTCGTGCCTTCTTCTAGCGCATATACCCTCACCATGGTATATGGTAGCGCTAACCGTGCCTCTCCTGAGGTGCGGCCCTCTCGTCAATAAAGCCAGTAGGGTCAATAGGACCAAAGGCTAGGCTGAGTTTAATCGGTAGGTCTGTGTAGTCGAGCCGTCTCGACAGTACCAGGAGTCCGACATAATCAACGCATCCCTGCTTGCCTGTTGCGTTGGTATCCATGATGGATTCTCAGCCTCCTCTCCTGAGGAAAAAAAAAAAACTTTGCCTTATTAAACTAAAGTCAGTTTTAGCTATCCCTGGCCCAAGGTTATAAGCCTCATTTTGTTGTTCATGTGTTAGTTCAATTTTCTGGATTTGGTCTATCCGAGGGTCGTTTGCCGTGCTGTGCTGTGCTGTGCTGTGTTTATGTCATGTGTTGACAACGTAGATAATAATCTTCGTGTGTATTACTGATTTGTTGATAATCTCACAGGAATCACATGTACTATAGGTGTTGTTTTTGATGAAAAACTAAAATATATTTTATGACAAAATGTAGTTTTATTTTGAGAGAGCTCCATCGCGTGCACCAGAGATAAGCGCGAGTTACAGATACCAAAGATGGTATGTACTCTTTGGTACAAAAAATAATATATAGGTAAAGATCAGAGACGCACACATCACAACTTGAGTAGATAAACCAGGGTTCGATTTTCTCATTTCAACAATATGCGACTGTAACTTACCACCAGGTGAGCAGTCTGCTTATTTGTCAATATAATATACTGCTATAAAAAAATTTTGTTTTACCTATTCTTAGATTTTTTGTTGTGCAATGAAGTATACGAAATATTAATGTTTGTTACTCGTTCATGCAAAAACTATTACGTGAATTAAAAAAAAGCTATTCAGATTCCGTCTTTGATGCTAGTACCAGAGAGATCGATCTGAAGACCCTTACGGAAGCCCACGTATGGCAGTGGGCATTTATCGGTTGAAATGAAATCGGCTCAAGACTGAAACTATTATTTCACTACGCGGTTGTTAAATTTAACATAACTGACGACCAACGGTGACAGCCCTACACGTCAATACTCTATCTCCTGATTCGCTTGATCCCGGCGGCGAGCAAGTCAATCGGCGAGCGCGCTGCTATCCTAGAGCTGTATGCATATTGGCTAGTGATGCAACGAATTTCTGTTTCCGTGAAGTTCCGCGCACTTTTCAAAATCCGTTTCTACTTCTGTTTCCGCTACTTTTATAACGGAGACTTAAGCGGAAGTTTACAACCGATGGCTGTAAACTTCCGCTTCAAAATCAAAATAATCTTTATTCAACATAGACCTTTACAGGCACTTATTGACGTTAAAACAAACAAAACAAAAAAAAAGAAAAGCTTAAAAAAAAACAAAAACCTTGTGCGTACGTACGAACAAGGGAAAAAAATATATTGACTCTACACCTGTTCGGAAATCGGGAGAGCCTTCTCGAGAAGAACAGGCAAGAAACTCTGAAAGTCAAAATCGCGAATCGCTGGACAGATTACTTTTTATAAAATATAACTTGCCACTACTAAATTTTGAATATTAATAAAATGTTCAGTTGCAAAGTTACAATGTTGTTTTCTATAGTAGATTTCAAATATATCTTCCCCCGAGCCAAAAGGGTGGCGGGCGTATTGCATCGCCTGCTGCCCAATCTCGGGGGACCGAGGGATGGAGTTCGCCGCCTGTACGAGGGCGTCGTGCGATCCGTGGCCATGTATGGGGCTCCCGTGTGGTCGCAAGACTGCGCGAGGTCCCCCCGCTGCAGAGCTCTGCTACGGAGCCTGCAGCGGATAATGACCATACGGATCGTACGAGGCTACCGTACAATCTCGTACGAGGCGGCGACGGTTCTGGGACGCTCCCCCCCATTCGACATCCTGGCCGACATGTACGCGGCGACGTATGCGTCGCGGCGTGTCGACCGGGGGAGCGATGGGGGGAGCGCCCTGGAACCCGCGCACGAAGTGCCTAAGCGGGAGTGGCACCGACGGATTGTGGCGGCCTGGCGTGCGCAGCTCGAATTACGGATCTGCGCGCGCCAGCGGGCCGTCGGTGCCGTACTCCCGCACCTCGAAGCTTGGCTCCACGGGAAGGAGGAGGTCACCTACCGATTGACTCAGATACTCACCGGGCACGGCTGCTTCGGTGAGTATCTGTGTCGAATAGGACGGGAGGGATCGACACATTGCCACCACTGTGCATCCGACCTCGACTCGGCCCAGCACACGCTGGCGGAGTGCCCCGCGTGGGCCTCCGAGCGCCGAGTCTTGGTCGCAGAGATCGGGCGAGATCTGTCTCTGCTGGCATTGATTGCGGCAATGCTGGTGGACGAGGGAAGTTGGAGGGCTGTGGCCTTTCCTATGTGAAGCAGTGATGCTCCACAAGGAGGCCGCCGAGCGGGTCGGGAGATGGCCGATCCCGCTCGAAGAAGGCGGCGCCGGGCTCGGTAGCCCACGCCCCTTCCGTAGCCGGGGGGCGTCGTCGGTGGAGGAGACCGGGGAGGTAGTATAGCCTCTAGGTAGGGGAGCGGAGGCTGGGGGTTCCCGGAAGTTACTTGATGTTCCCGGGGGCTCCCTACATGCCTGAGGAAGGCCATCCCTGAGGTTTTTAGTGGGTAGGCCTCCCCCTCCTGGGGAGGAGAGCCCCACATAACCGCCGGCTCGCCACAGCCGGGGTATGCAATTTTATGCATTTCCTCAGGGAAACAAAAAAAAAAAAAAAAATTCAAATATATCTATTTCTAATCTAGATTTGCTGTATTTGATACTTAATAAAGAATTACATTTGTAAATTTGCTTTTTTTCATATTATTTACATTTCCGATTCTGCATCCGTTTCCGTTTCCGTTTCTGCTAAAATTTACTTTGACATCAGTTTCCGTTTCTGGTTCCGCTAAGACACTTCCGTTGCATCACGAATATTGGCCTATACATTAAATTCATTATTTTACATTAAATTCATTATTACTTATACAAGCTGGTTCCCCCAACTTCGTCTGTGCAAGATTAGTATTTGGAATAGCTTATATTAGCGTAGCGTATCCTTACTATATTATAAATCGAAAGTGAGTTTGTTTATTTGTTTGTTCCGCTTTCACGCCGTAACTACTAAACCGATTGCTTTGAAATTTCGCAGACGTAAAGATAAAAGTCCGGATTAAATATGGGCTAATCCCGGTGCAAATATTTCCCGGAAAAATCGACAGATCACACGGGATGCGCACTAAAAGCTTCGCTCTAAAACTACTGCACAGATTTTCATGCGGTTTTCATCAGTAGATAGTGATTCTTGAGCAAGGTTTTGCGGAATTTTTTATCTCGGGAAAACGGATATTCCCACGGGAAGCGCGACAAAACCATCGCGCCATAAGCCGACTGCCGCGCATATATAGCCGTGGGAAAAAGCCATGACCCTTAACCCTCTATAGACCCAATCCCGAAATCACGGGGGTGAAGCCGCCGACAGAAAGCTAGTATCTTTATAAATTGTAGCCTATATATTATTCTGATATGTAAGCTATAGTATTGTAAGTTTCATTAGAGCCTATTGAGTAGTTTTTACGTGAAAAAGTAACAAACATCCATAGATACAAACATCCATAGTTACAAACATCCATCGTTACAAACATCCATAGTTACACTTATCCATAGTTACAAACATTCATAGTTACAAACATCCATAGTTACAAACATTCATAGTTACAAACATCCATAGTTACAAACTTCTATATTTACAAACATCCATAGTTACAAACTTTCACATTTATGACATTAGTAGGGATTTGTCAATCAATAGAAGACAAGAAAATCTGTTGTCATACATTCATAACTGTATGACAACTAATTTTCTTGTCTTCAAAAACTACGTAATTACTTAGTTGAATGTTTATTGCCTTGTGTAAAAATTTCGTAAAAAATTCTTTCTTGGTTATAAAATAAACAAGGAAAGCTTTAGTGTGGAATAAATCAAATTCTTGGACCTCCACATAAAACAACAATTTCATACATTACCCCTAAACGTAATTGTTGATATTGTTTGAGAATGTTGTAGAAGATATGAAAAAAAATATGTCTACGGAGGGTATAAAAGCGAGTGCAAACTATTGACCCGGGCATTGCTGTCCGACATTTTTGCGTATTATCGCTGACGAAAAACAGATGGCGCTACGTGTGCTATGTAGCGTTCGTGCATTCGACAGCAGCCGATTTTATCCGAGCGCTCTCGAGCTCAGAGCTTCGTGGCGACTTCACTTCTCATTTACTTGTCGACGAGTGAACACATGTTTTTCAAATTACCTCTATAGCTTTCTATTAAATATTAGTTGAGTTTCTTTTGCAAAAATTAATTCAGAGCCTTAAGCATCTAGTGTTTTGTAAAGTTATGTCATTCTCTTAATAATAGCATGGATCTTCTTATAATGTATAATCTGTTGATTTTATATGCTTTATCTTTAACATGCCTATTGATTATGCTCTGTGGAAATATTATTTAAGTGATTCCATTATGGTTGTATGTTCTACAATGATGAGACTTGAAATATAAGTTAAATACATAAAGTTTAAATACTATTATTAGAACATTCTAAAACAGATATCACATGATCAGATCAACATATCATACTTATGAAGTCAGTCACCATAATTGATGATTTCAGCCAAGTGACATCCATTGCTGAACATAGGCTTCCTCTAAGGATCTTCAAACTTATATAATACGATGCTAGCACCTTATTACGATTTTGTGGAAAGTCTTCTCATATATCGTCTTATCATTTCATAGGTGAAGTTGATCCCCAAGAAGAGGGTCTTCGCACTTCGACCTAGCTTCTGTGCTTCCCTTCTCATTAGCCCGTAAAGCCATCAAACCCTTTGGCCCACCAATTCTGCCTATGCGCTTTATGTACTTGAGTGATACGGATTTGTAGTCTAAACGATATGTAATAATCTATGAACGTTGTAGAAAGCCTACCAATGCTGTTTCTCTCCATATTTCTGTAATTCTAGGACTAACGCTATATGTATTTTGCCATATACCTGCAATTCAAGGACCAACGCTATTTTTTTACCATATGCCTCCGATTCAAGGACCAACGCAGTGTCTTTCGCCATATACCTGCAATTCAAGGACCAACGCTATATTTAACCATATTTTATTTTTATTTTATTTTATTAGGCACAATAACAGACCACAGATTACAACATATAAATAAACATGCTTAGAACAATGGAGGTGAATCTGCTGTCCAATTACAATTGTGCACAGCATTCTTAAAAAAAAAAGTTAATAAACTGACAGTAAACAATGCATACAATTATAAATTACAACCAACAAACTATAATTAAGCACAACCTGTGAAGAGCGTCCGTCTAAATACATGGGCGCTGTCACCAAATATATCAAGGTCGGAACATAATTCATTATAGTATTGGCACATTCTATAAACAGGATTATTTTGTGATACATTGTTATTAGAAAACGGAATGTGAAAAAGATATTGTTTGCGCACAGACCGACTCGGCACCCGCAGACCGATCTCCATTAGTAAATTGCTATCATAAGATCCGTTGGCAATCCGACGCAGAATACATAAGTCACTTATGCGCCTACGCTTACTTAGTGAGTACATTTTGTAATATTTGAGACGATCAGAGTAATCCCGAATTTTTCCGCGCATGCCGTGTTTCACACACAGTGCTCGAACAAATCTTCTTTGTACAGCCTCTATCCTATCAATATGAGCGTTATAAATCGGAAACCAGATAGAAGAACAGTATTCAAGTATACTCCGCACCAAAGATTCATATATCCATGACTTTGCGTGCCTAAGCGGTATGCCTATAATTCTATGACGAAAGCTATGTATTTCGCCATATATTTGCAATTCAAGGACCAACGCTATGTTTTGTGTCATATGCCTGCAATTCAAGGATCTTTCCGTCCATTGCCGCACAAACAAAACATATTGACAGTGTGAAAACTGATATCACTACTTGTGTATTTATATTTACTAGACGATAAGATTTAATATAAATCGCAAAAATAAACAAAAGACAAGTTCCACCAGTGTGAACGTGATCCGACGAGTCGAGCGCAGAACAATATCAAGTTATAACGAGTTTGGACAAGTTGCTAATGAGGCCGCCACTCCGCCACTCAGCGCCGATAGGTTTTAAACTTATTCACGGGATGGAGTTTATTACGGTTTGACTACGGAATTTCAGAATCAGGCTTGTATTGTTTCGTAGGTATTTTATCAGGATAACAATGTAGCGCTTTGATTTTGATCAGAATTATAATGTAGCGCTTTAATTTTGTCAATATAACAAGAAGCTTGCCTCCCTCTTCTCGGCAGCCTTCTATTTATCCACGAGTATGCTCCCATCAACATGGCTTAGCCATTTAGGTATACCGTGCCTCTTATGCACGTGCTCTCTTTTATAGGGCAACGCTGACTGCGCCTCCCCTGAAGTGCGGTCTTCTTTATCACGTCAAGCCATAGGGTCATCAGAACTAACGGCTCAGGCTGAGATTAGTCGAGAGGTCTTTCGAGTCGTTCGAGCAATGCTGGCGGACGAGGGAGGTTGGAGGGCTGTGGCTTCCTTCTGTGAAGCAGTGATGCTCCAGAAGGAGGCCACCGAGCGGGGTCGGGAGATGGCCGATCCCGCTCGAAGGAGGCAGCGCCGGGCTCGGTAGCACCGGGTCGCCGGCGAGCGCGAGGAAATCGCACGCGGATACGGCGACCCGGGAGGGACCACGCCTCAGGGGAAAAAAAACGGGAACTCAGGGGAAACTTTCGAGTTGAACCGCGTCGATTCGTCAGGAGTCCGACATAATTACCGCGGTACTTCGTTGCGGTAGTATCCATGGGGATTTTCAGCTTCTCCTCTCCAGAGAGAAAAATGTCATCCCTTTTCTGTCATGTTCTGTAATCATAGAAAACATTCAAACTTCTGCGAGCTTTTGCAAAGTATATATTGTTGGTGCCTAGCAATTACCCTTTTGGTCACAATTTTATATAGATTTATGATCTGTTTGTAGGTATTTATACATGTAGGTATTGGTTTTTTATTTTGTCAGAAAAATTATCTATAATTATTATTAAATATTTAATAAATACCAATTAAATACCATTGCCCCTCTAAAAAGCTTATTTTATAACAGAATTCATTCGACCTCTATCACACACAGAATATATTCGACCTCTATCTCAGTACACAATCCTTGCGCTAATAAGCATGTCCTAGAGTTTCCTCCAGTGGGAATTCCTGAACGTCAACAAGAAATAAATATTGTTACAATTTTAATTAACTCTTGCTGTTTTGTTTAATTTATTGTCTATTCTCGCCTAATTCTTTCTTTTTATTATATTAAATAATCATGGTATGCAACTTTCGAATAAAACGGATTTCTTTCGAGGGCTAGGAATCCCTCGTGTCATTCAAGAAACACTTGAATCATCACGAATCACTTGCTCGTGGTTGTTTTAAATCTGTCCTTTATTCAATAGCTGTAATATACAATAGTATTGTTTGTAAAATTCGTTCTGTTGTTTTGTTTGTTTTTCTAGCGTTTTATCTGTGGTGGAACCCTTGTATTGTTGTGTTTTGTTGCCATTTTTGAGGTCTCGGGTTCGAATTCCGATGAGGGCAGAAATTTATGTGATGAATGCAAACATTTGTATCTTATTCATCGTTGTTAATATACTCGTATATTTCTTTCCTGCTTTTCCACCTTATTGAGTTTACTTTGAGCTGGGCTAATTGGTGTAACTGTAAGAGAGATTTATTTATTACTAGCTTTTGCCCGCGACTTCGTTCGCGTGGACTTCAGGTTCCTAAAACCTCAAAAATTGTAGGCTATGTGTTATTCTGATGTATAAGCTATATTGTGGTAAAGGTTCATTCAAATCCATTCAATAGTTTTTACGTGAAAGAGTAACAAACATCCATACATCCATACTTACAAACTTTCGCCTTTATAATAGTAGTAGGATTATACAATACCTCTACAACATATAACTCCAAGAATTTAAATGTAGAAGATATTGAAATTCTTTGCACTTAACATAATGTTCAGATATCTTAAGGACTATAACATAGTAACTAACTGATATATAAGAAACACAAGGGATTAAGCACATACTGCTGCTCTCAGATACATAAATACCTGATCATTACATGACGTGTTGTCTTTACTTTGATTAGTCAACAGAAAGAGATGGACTCACATTAATAAAGAATATAAAATTTGATGAGGTCTTTAAGTACATATATACACCTGAACTATGACATTGAGACAGCTCTTATATTGCTTGTAATAGCGTCTGTTTTCGAAGTGCAGGTGTGAAGCTTCATATGTTGATGTGTATAGTTATTTACCTTCATTACCGCGTGTGTAACAAGTGTTGATCTTCCGCAGCTTATCACTACAAGATAACGTCTCTGCAGAATTATTATTTTGATTACCTAAATTAACTTAATTTAATAAAATGTTGACATTATTTTTTTCGGATCAAATAGGCCTCGAAACTGGAAGTTAATTTAGCAGTGTAGTAGAAATACTAAAAAAAATTATGACTGTAGAAGGAATTTGATCATTCGTTTATATTGCCTAGAAGCAACTTCAATGTAAATTGCACTAAAATTTACTTCAATGTAAATTGCAAATGTTTAAAATGTTTATGTAGGTACAGAAATAACATTAAACAAATAAATAAGATATTATAAACAAAACTACTTTCATTACTAATTACTACACTTTACTGAAATACAGTTTTACCTTTCTTAGGGCGATTCTCTACCGAAATTGGTGAACTTCAATTCATAAATTATTTATTAAAATAGTTAGAATACTTGTTTTTTTTAGTAGGTATAGGGCAGCAAACGAGCAAACGGATCACCTGATGGTAAGCGATAACCGTTGCCCATGGACACCCGCAACACCAGAGGAACCACAGATGGGTTGCCGGCCTTTTAAATGGGAATAAGGGGGCAAG
The DNA here is from genome assembly GCA_036419045.1 of Scirpophaga incertulas. Lineage (NCBI taxonomy): Eukaryota > Metazoa > Arthropoda > Insecta > Lepidoptera > Crambidae > Scirpophaga > Scirpophaga incertulas. The sequence continues at coordinate 327,925 of CM071644.1, read as the reverse complement.
GGAGGTTGGGCCTCTGGTACCCTCACTCACTCGGCGAAACACAGCGCAAGCGCTATTTTACGCCTGTTTTCTGTGAGGCCGTGGTATCACTCCGGTCGAGCCGGCCCAATTCGTGCCGAAGCATGGCTCTCCCACGGTAAAAATACAATACAATACAACTAATCTAAGAATTTGAATGCCAACGTATCTAGTATCTTTGGGGAACATATTCCGAAGTTATTATTCCTGTGATGTAGGCAAATAATCAATTTAATTCGCGTTTATTTTCAACGTTTTATTAATATGTTACTATTTATCTATTGTAAATATAATTAACATTTAAACATTTAACGTAAGTAGCAAATAAAATTACTTGTCACATTATATTGTCTACAATGAGGCATAGATTAGTGCAGAAATCACGGCGATGAATAGTTAGGAAAGCGATAACCTTAGCAGCTTAAATTAATACTAATTGTATGTAAAAAAATTGTTGTTAAATAAATAAGTTATTTCTTAGATGATTGAATACTTTACCAAATTCACATTAGAACTAACAGACATACAAAATGGAATATGAAAGAACATCTATTTACATAATAACAAAAGGAAAATTTATCAGAAAACACGTAGAGATTTATATTCTTTCACTAAAACAGCATTAATAGAAACTTAAACAACCTTAACTTCCAGTTTATAAATTAAAATTGAATTTGTTAATCAAATTATTCAATTGTATACAATTTGCATTATACATTTAGGAAACCATCACAGCTTAACACGGATCCCTTCTAACATTATAAATGCGAAATGTATGTATGAAAATGGGTGGATGTTTGTTAAACTTTCAACTAAAACTACAGAATAGATTTTAATGAAACTTTGCAATAATATAGCAGAATAAAACATAGGCTACAATTTGTAATGATACTAGCTAATATCCGCGACTAGTCTGCATGGTTGGTATTTTTATTTCGTACTTACTTGACACTTATCTTCATATTTTGGACAATTCATACGATATCTTGATAAACTACAGCCTGTGTGTTATTCTGATGTATAGGCTATATTGATATAATGTTTCAGTAAAAACCATTTAGTCATATTTGCGCGAAAGAGTAACAAACATATATTCATTATCATAAGAATAGATATTATATAATGCATATATAGATATAAGATTATCATAAGATAGAAGAGTAACATTTTTTTTTTATGTGATAGGGGCCAAACGAGCAGACGGATCACCCGATGGTAAGCAATTACCGCCGCCCATGAACGCCCGCAACACCAGAGTAGTCACAAGCGCGTTGCCGGCCTTTTAAATGGGAGTACGCTCTTTCCTTGAAAGTTTGGATATCGTAACGGCTCGGAAACACTGCAGGCGACAATTCATTCCACAGTTTAGCTGTGCGAGGCAGAAAATTTCTAGAGAAACGCACAGTGGTGGACTGCCAAGTATTGAGATGGTGAGGATGGAAGGTTTGTCGCGTGGAACGATGTCGGAAAGTAGCAGCAGGGATCAGTCCAAACAATTCCTCCGAGCACTCACCGTAGTAAATGCGATAGAGTATGCAGAGAGAAGCTACATCTCTACGCAATGCCAAAGGGTCAAGCCGACTTGAAGTTTCCTGGTGGTCGACGATGCGAATCGCTCTCCGTTGAATCCGGTCTAGAGGGAGAAGCTGGTATTGGGGCGCCCCTACCCAAAGATGAGAACAGTATTCCATATGAGGCCGGACCTGTGCCTTATAAAGTTGCAGACGGTGGGCCGGTGTGAAATACCGCCTCGATCTATTGAGCACACCAAGCTTCTTCGAGGCTAGTTTAGCCTTACCCTCTAAGTGACCACGGAACTAAACTACGCTCGATATGTCGACACCAAGAATCCCAATTTTGGCTGAGGCGGTTAAGGGAGTGCTCTCAAAACGAGGAGACACGACATTATTTCCGTCATCTAACTTCATGAAGATCTCTTTTTAATAATAATTTATCCAGATATTGAAGACCCTACTTTCGACGTCCACACACAATAAAAATAGCACAGACTTGTTTACTTTCGCCACAAGCTAAGCTCTAATCGTAATAACGTTTCACCGCGAGCTTAGAAAGCTCTCAATCACATACAACTCATACTGGTACTTAAAGAAATTGACTTGTAACTCGTTACCCACTCCGCGCCCGTACACTCCAGACCACTCCACTTAGCAATCGTTGGGATCCATCTTCGACCTCAATCAGAGAGCTCTCGAGTGGCTTTCACTTACGCAACCCTACCTTGAGGGCCTTCCTAATATCGCTTCTTTTGCCGACGGTACGGGACACAAAATGGCGGCGTATTTACCGGCCGCCTCCCTACACAACCCCTCTATGTAAACATTTCGAATAAAAATGCGCCATTACTATTTGCATTCATATCTAAAGAAAACATACATGCTAAATATTGCGATGACAATTCCAACTATCCACAATACAAATTGTTCTCCACCCTACTGTTAATACAATAAAATCCATTTTGATATGGCACTGCATCGGTAGTTATGTCTTTAAAATTGGGGTCGCGTTTCAATGGAAACTGTGTCTCTTTCTAACTTACTGGGCAGTGTTGCGCTCTTGCTCTAGCGGTAAGTAAAAGATGGAATGTTTGAGACGGTAACTGCCAACTGCCACTGGTCCCATTAGGGCTGACAGGGCCGTGACAGCTCTTGTCGATAATTTATAGCGAGTCCTTCATTGCCTGACAGTGTTTTTTGATGTCCTTGGTGGGTTTCGATCCAATTTGTTCTTGTTATGATCAATTTAGTTTTTTAGTGTGACGGTAATTCTATGAAGTAATCACAAAAATCATATGACCTCACTGTTCGGTGTAGCCAAATTATTGAACATTTTGTGCAAAATCAAATAAATATTGTACAGGATGGATGGATGTGTGGTGTGACAAGGATGGATTAAGATAAGGAATGAGTACATAAGAGGAAGCCTGAAAGTAGCGCCAGTGGTAGAAAAAGTGAGAGGAAGTAGATTAGCATGGTTTGGACATGTGATGCGGAGGGATGAAAGTCATGCCACAAAGCGAATGTTGAATATGAAAGTGGAGGGATACACGGGCAGAGGAAGGCCGAATAAAAGATGGATCGATTGTGTGAAGAATGATATAAGAATGAAAGGAGTAAGCATGGAAATGACGGCTGATAGAGAGGAATGGAAGGAAAAGATCTACTGCGCCGACCCCAGATAATGGGAAATGGGCAAGAGGATGATGAGACCTGTACAGACGCCAAACCAAATATAAGCCTCAGAGAATAAAAACTTTCCAGTTTATTTCCTCAATGTCTGAACGGAATATTAACCTTGCCAGAATAACAATATTCAAATTACCTTTTTTTTTTTGTTCCCCGGAGGAAAATGCATTAAATTGCATACCCCGGCTGTGGCGAGCCGGCGGTTATGTGGGGCTCTCCTCCCCAGACAGAGGAGGCCTACCCACTAAAAACCTCAGGGATGGCCTTCCTCAGGCATGTAGGGAGCCCCCGGGAACATCAAGCCACTTCCGGGAACCCCCAGCCTCCGCTCCCCTTCCTAGAGAGGAGCGGAACATTACCTACATTACAATATTGTAATGTTGACGTTCAATTTAAATGCAGGTTTTAAGAGATAGATTTCAATAAATAAATAAATAAATATAAGTTACACTTACACCAATTAGCCTAGCCCAAACTAAGCTCTGTAAAGCTTGTGTTATGGGATCTAAGGGTAACTGATAGACATACATATATTATACATATATAAATAATTTTTATTGAAATATATATCAACAACCATGACTAAGGTACAAATGCTTTCATCACACAAACATCTGCCCCCACCGGGATTCAAACCTCAGAGATGGCGACACCTCGAAACCGGTGTACTATCCACTCGACTATGGAGGTCGTTAAATTATTTCGTCGGTCGTCATTTATTTATATATGTTTTTATATGGTTTTGGAGTTCAGAGCGTTAGTCGGAGCTGCAACGGCGTAATGGTTTAAGCACTGGTCTACGCGTCTGGAGATTCAGCGAGGTGGAAACGTTCCTGCCATTTTGGTCGCAGTTTGTTTTTCGTTTTATTCAAATTTCACATGTACATTTATCTGACGCTTGTACAATGTGAGAAATCATCATCTATCTATCTATCATCAATCTACATAGAACTGCGATGAAATTTGGTCAGTGTGATTGATTGAGGCCCAACTGTTTAAAATAGTTAAGGTAGGCTCGATCCTCTCAGTGGAGACGTAACGAACTGAGAGAATTGTTGTTTAAAGTTTTTTAGTAAAATTATCGTGCTATATTTTTGCGTTATGTCATAACTACTATCGATATCGATAAAAACCCTCCAACACTAACAGTGCGACCACTCGCCCATAACTAATCGCCGTGAATAAATCGCCGGAGTCGACAAAGCGGCTTTTTGTACGTCCACCAATCACAGCGCGGCATCCCCCCACCCCATCAAGCGCTACGCTATTTTTTTCAAAGAAGCTCAAAATTACGCGCGGGTTGACTCTACTCGTTTTGAACCCCTTATTGTGTTACATCATCTATAACGATACATACATACATTGCTGTTTTATTAATGCACAATCATTACAGTCTGGTATTGACACCGCAATGGATACACGATAACAGCGACTAAGAAACAATCGCTATAGATGTTGTTCTAAACAATGAAGGTTCTTTAGTCTGTCGGAAACTTACAGCATTTTTAACCTTTCTCCGAGGTATTAAGGATGGAGAAGTTGTGGAGAACTTGAGGTTTGATTTGAATGCGAGCTAGCAATTACGGAGTGGCAGCTTCGTTTCGCCCTGTTCATTACAGGGATGGGGCGCTCAACTCTGTCTAGTACCTAAAGCGAGTTATTACATGGTGGCAGAATGTTTATACTCACTGTTTTTATTGCTACAATATAGTTGGGTCATTATCTACTGACGTATATTATTACTTTTACATTTTCTACTGACGTGTTACATCAATATTTACTTGGATTGGCATACGAACCGTTCACATAAGAAAGTGAACGAAAAATAATATTTTATATACCCTATTATTTCAAAACATTATCTCGGCTTTAGCGTTTAACTGGATTTTGAATACGGGAAGTTGCACAGAATATTCTCGGTTGATCTACTGCAGTGCTGAAACATGTGACTTGTAGCACCCAAACCCGGTTGCTTACGAAAAACCTACAGTTCGCTACAGTAAGAATTTCTTTTCAAAATCATATCGGATATGATGAAATCAGCAGAAAAACCAGGTTGACTGACATAGTCCGGCGAATAGGAAACTTTAAGTACAGGCATATTGCTCGCAGAGCTGACGACCATTGGGGTGGAAAGAGAAATAGGCATATGTCAGGTTGTGCAGTTTTGGTAGGCCCACCAACAGATCGATGATTTAGTAAAGTTCATAGGAACATTGTCGATGCTGCAGCGCAAGACGGATCGCTGCCACAAAGTTCAGTATAATGTCATACTTGAGGTAGGGGGCGGTTTTCAGCTGGCATTCCACAAACTCCTTGTGGAATTCCAGCTGTACTGGTTTTTATAGCAGTCTACTTATCGGATGGTAAGTGGTTACAATCGCCTATGATCCATGTAGTTCCTATAGGCTGTGCAGCAAGTCTACAAACTCTATGAGAACCAAAAAGTAAGTTACTAACTTGTGACATAAGATGTAATTTCATAGCCTGAATTTCAGCGCTACAAAAATTGGTATGACTAAGGTGTCCTAGCAGATGATCTTGGTAAGTCTTCTATTGATAAAAATTACATATAATAGTATCTTTCGACGTTCATGCTTGTTCATTCGGTCAAACAATTATCTTTGTACATTCGGTCAAACAATCATCTTTGTACATTTGGTCAAATAATTATCTTTTTACATTTTTGTCATCAAATATTTAATATATTTCGCTGGAATAATTATCTTGATATAATTTGCTCAATTACATAACTTTTATGTGACACAATTAAAAAATAAAAATACTTTAAAAACGTATATATATATATAATATAAATTATATTCAATCATAGCAGTGACAGAGAAGATGAATTTTGTCTTAAATATACACAAAAGTATATATGTACTTAATAATAAGAATTGCATCGGCAATGGAACTTACATGTCGTATATCAACAAACTCGGGCATTTGTTTGTTGCAGATATGAACATCTCAAATTCGAGTTTATCTGAAAACGAATTATATAAAATGGCACCTATTATTGACTTGTCAGAGAAATTAGCAAAAAACTTTATTGAAAGCTTTTATCGTCATAACATCTGACGCTGCAACCAACAAATCCTATTATAATAATATCATCTGAAGACGTCAACGCAAAAACTGGATCATTTTTCCGAGAGGCTTAAATGTTCGGTTTACGTAAACACACGCATTTGAAGCATTCGCACTGTTTCGCACACAATGACATGTTGTGCGACATAACTGACAATGGAGCATTGTCCGCTAATATTTCTGTGGTGTCAAAGCTCCCGCGTTTACCGACAAAATGACTCGGCACTTTCTGACGAAGGTATGTACCCAGCTGCGATGACCGACACGATCTATTATCGGAAACAATTTGACAGCTCTAATTGACATCTGACAGGTGCGAGTATCGATTAAAAAGGAGGACATGCGATCCCGTCACTCGATACGTTCTCGGTGATTACTAATGTTTGCAAACATATCGGGTTGCATAATTAAGACGAGTATTGTGCCGATTTCCGGCCCTTTTTCTTAGCCTTTATCGATTAAAAGTTTTGATGAAGAACAAAAATTGGGGTTGAATTGGTAAAAGAGAAATTGACGAGCTTGTGATAACTGATACGACCTGATTGAGCCTTGTCTTTGAGGATTTTACGAAAACAATAAACGAAGGTCTGCGTTGAAAAACGAGACGAAGTGGTGTATTTAATATTAAATTCTTATCGACTTATAAAATTGGTGATATGTATAAAATATATTTGCAGAAAATGCTTTTATTACAATGTTTTTCTTTGTTATTTCATAATTTAGAATGATTTTGTTTTATAGCTTTACAGATGTATACACAATCAAGATAATTCAGAACTTTCATAGAATTGTCAGGATATAAAACTATTCTGACAATGACATATATTTTTCTAAATTTCTTTTCATCATCACAACTCAAATACGTCCCCACCGAGGGGCTCGAGCCTACCCTAACTAAGTTAGAGCGATTAGGCCTTAGTCAACCACGCTGGCTCAGTGCGGGTTGGTTAACTACGTACACCTTTGAATCTCTTCGCAGATGTACCCAGGTTTCCTCACGATGTTTTCCTTCACCGTAGGAGCGTCGGATAAATGTACATATGAAATTCGGAACGAAAAACACATTGGTACACGGTGGGGATTAGATCGCGGGCCTCCCGATTCTATGCGGCGCACAGACTAGCGCCGAGACCACAGCGCCACCGACGTTCCAAATTTATTAAACGTAACCTTTAAATTTCTTTTAATTGAAATTAAAAAATTCTCCGATTTTAATCAAAACTTTGCTATACAAGACAAATTGTAATGCAATATTAATATAACTCCGAGATTTTAAATAAAGATTTTTTCTTTCTTTCTTTCTTTCTTTCTTTCTTTCTAAATTATGATAGCTGTGCATTTAATCTAAAAAACAAAATATCTATATAATATATATATATATAATTAAATAAAACAATGCTGTTATATAAAATTGTGTAATCTTCATCTTGTGCATTTTCTTCATTGTACAAAGCTAACTTGGTTCAAGTAAAAAAAACCCTTGTACATAGATTAAATAATAAATTTAAAATGTGACAAATTTATTAAACGTAACTTTTAAATGTTTTTATATCCAGATGATCCAGATATCTACACCTTTGGAAAATTAGAGTAGCGATTGCAATTAAAGAATGAAATAATGTCTGTATTCCCTTTTTATTTTATGCTATAAAGTATCGTGATACAATAAAAATTATTTTAAAGCATGTCAAATCATATAAATATCAAAATCGACCTTAAAAGTAACGTAATTTCCGTAATTTAAGAACATGCATACATATATATATATATATTATATATATATATATAATATATATATATATATATATATATATATATATATATATATTATATATATATATATATATATATATATATTATATATATATATTACTCATGCTTTTTCCATGGCGTAGACAGAGAACTTATATATAAAATAAATATTGTTTACTCACCGAAGTGCAGCTCCAAAAAGCAGCTAGCAACAGTTGTTAAGCTGAGGTTTATTCTGATTACAATAAGGGGCATTATTTCTTGCTCGATCACGCTGAAAAATCTCGAGCCCTTGGCCTTTGGATGACATTAAACCTCATCAATAATAAACGCACGATTCAAATAATTTCGTCTGACTTAATTACCGTAGAAGAGAATGTATCACGTGATTTCCTTACGCCACCTAGCCCACTTGGATCCTTCAATTGACTTCATTCTAACTGTTAAGTCCAATCCCTTAGTTAAGCTATTTGTACAAAATATGCTCGTTAACAACTTCTAGAGCCTGCAAACTTCACAAGAATAGGTATTACATAGAATTTGTCTTATTTTTGTCTTGCCCACTTTCATTTTAACACCCACTTGTGGAAATCTCTACTGAAGTCTTGAATTCGTCCACGGTCTGAGCCTTCTCGCCGTTTCTTTCTATACCCAATCCTCTCCAGTCCAAAAACGGAAACAGATTCTTCAGTGGAACTGTGAAAGGTTTCCATGTCTTCCATCATGCTAAAGCCGAGAGTGGGCGTCAAGTTCTGGTCCTGAAACTGGTCTGTCAATGTGTACTAGTTATAGTGACTGAAAGAATAGACTGAAGTCTGGACCATGTCCCGACGGCTTTCTCATAGTTCACTAAGCCAAGCATAGCAGCCGATTACGCTGCTCTGCCTTCTATATTACCAGCCGTAATTTGTATGTAGTCTACAATACTGTAGCTTTTCGGAATCCAACTTGTCCGAGAGACTGAAAGCTGTCACACTACACAAGTAAAACAATACCGCCGCCGCGTAGCACCGCTACACGCTACGGATGTCAAGAGCTACGAGGGATAAAGTCTCTAAAGCAATATTTGTATTTTGATGAAACATGAACTATCTTTTGTGCATAGTTAATAGCCTACGTGATCGTTTTATGAGTCCATATATTTTTTTGATGGGCAGATGATGTTAGATTGCCATCAATTGCTTATTGCACATACAGTTATAGCGGTGTAAAAATATTTGCTAGTAAAACTTTATAAATTAAGACTTAATATATAAGTATGTATTAGAGCTTTAGAATTTTGTCTATGTTTTTGTTGTCGAGGAAAGTTCAAATTGAGATATCACAGAATTAAAGTGTCAAGATAAAATAAAAAATATACGTATTTACAAATAAATATATACATCCCAAATGGTGATATGGCTTTGGTGTGCTGCAAAAACTCTAAAGAGTTAACATAAATATACTTAATCAATAATATCCAGATAAATAGCATTTATTAATGGATAATATTGGAAATTCACATCGTGTAGGTACGACTTTGTTTTTTAATACATCATGTCATGAATTATCAGAATCATCATTTCTATAACATACCAAACATAGCTTCTATTTTGTATACTGTGCTGATTACGTCGTATTGAATATTTCTTATCGTTTCTTTTATTTACTACACTTTACTTTTGATTATGGAAAACTTGATAATGAACCTTAAGCGCGATATATAAGGATGATATTTATTTTCGTGAGAATCTTACCTTACCGTAACACAGTCTTTGAGGTACGGAACGTAAAGTACTTTTTCTTAGAATACATATTGCTATAATTTGTAAAAGACTATTCATTGGTTTTTACGTAAAATTGTAACAAACATCCAACCATATTTGTTTTCTCTGTCACTTCTACTGAATGCTTGAAAATTATTTGAATTACACAGTTAAAAATGAACCTTATTAAACTGTAAAAAGTAATAGCCTCTCAGAGTTACTGCTATTATGTTTTCTGTTATTGAAGAGCTATGTTATTTTTTATGAATAATATGAAAAGTTAACATTGTTGATGCCTAAATAAAATCGTAGTCTATTAAGTAATTTAACTTTGAAAATTACAGTTTGGGACGATTTGAAATCTGTAATATTTCTGTTATACAGTAATTTCTAATTATATTCATTTGTTTCTCATAGTAAGAAAAATAATGTTGTTGATAACGACGGGTGAGCTAGTAGACTACAATGAAATGATTATTTAGGTAAAATAATTATAATTTAGGAGAAACACAGAAATACAAATAATATGACAAGCAGACAGAAAGCGAAACTAAACAAAAACTAATAATAGATTTGACATATATAGTAAACTTGATAGACACATTCAAAAAAATATATTAATCTAAAAAAAGGTAAGTTTGTCAGCCAGTTCCTAACAGTTGTTATGTCTAGCTTCTTACATTGTTTATTATGAGATGTTTTGTATTGTGAAGTATATTTATATATTATATGGAATTGTGTTATTAATAATATTGCAATAAAATAGATGAATTGATATAAAAAAAATTAAATAATTTAAAATTTTTGCGACAAAATTATGTGAAACCCATATAAAAGGCTGACAACGCATTTGTAATTATTCTGTTTTTTTTCTTTTTTTTTTCCTCAGGAGAGGAGGCTGAGATTCCATCATGGATACCAACGCAACAGGCAAGCAGGGATGCGTTGATTATGTCGGACTCCTGGTACTGTCGAGACGGCTCGACTACACAGACCTACCGACTAAACTCAGCCTAGCCTTTGGTCCTATTGACCCTACTGGCTTTATTGACGAGAGGGCCGCACCTCAGGAGAGGCACGGTTAGCGCTACCCCATGGTGAGGGTATATTACGCTAGAAGAAGGCACGAATCTCCAAAATGGGACCGGCCAATATTGACAAGAACCTAATCATGGCTAAGCAGAAGGCTGCCGTTTAGGGGTTGACAAGGGGGAGCGACGGCTCAGACGCCGCCGCTTGCACGTCTAGAAGTTCCTGCGTGAGTTGGTTAGGGGGGTCGCTAAGGACATGTCGCGGTCTACGTATCTTCTGCCGGTAGTGACTAATGTTGCCTTGAGACTGGCTCACAGTTGGTGGTGTTGACGGGAGTTGGTGGTGTTGACGAGTAATTATTCTGGTATTGCAGATCTATTATATAGTCCATCCAGTGATTATTTCGTCTACCCCCTCCCCTCCCCCTCCATAACATTAAAAAATAGGTAGACTGATTAGCGATATTCTTTTTTTTTAAGTGTTTCTAGAATTCTGGTAAAAAATTAAAGAAAAATCTGAACAAAATGTCGGTTAAATATAAAATAAACTACTTTCCTATTACTTGTGCAAGCCGTTCTCCGCAATACTCGTACAAGCCGGCGAGGAGCGTGACTAATGGATCCTTAACTGTTAATATCAAAGAATCCATCATATACAACACCTTTAACAGAAAGAACCTCTGTGAATATATCTGTCCAAAATCTACTTTATAACAACAATAATAAAAAGATTTTATCTCGACCAAATTAAAAATAATCCCATTTTGATATTCAGGCAATCGTCAAATTACATTTTTATATGACGTGTATACAACACATTAAACACAGCAAACCAAACGGCATTGTACTCGTGCTCGGTGTGACAAAGTTGTCACGCCTCCTGCGTCACCGGACACGGGGAAAACGTTGACATCGGATCAAGATTGACGACGAATTAACAATTACAGCTGTTGTTTTCGTGAAATACGATTATTGTGTGGGGAATGTTTTGTTGTTATTTATATAAACTTTGATGGCAGATCTGGGGTCCTATTTTAATAGCATCAGTTTTACTGATACTCATGAGAATTCAGTTCTATTTGACATTTCAGCATTTCTTTATGAGATTTTTCTAATTCAGTATTAATTATAAACTGATTTAGAAAAAACTATTATGCTAAAGAATTGAAATTGAAGAACTGAACGGATTTATCTAGTGTATACTTTCGTGTTAACACATATTATATCACAGCGATGAAGACAGATGTAGCGAACCATGCTACCTATTTTATATATATGAGTATATAGAATAAGTAGCATGATAGGATATATGAATATGCAACATTTTTGACAACCATATTTTTGTATTTTATATAACACTAGCTGACCCGCGCCCACTTCGTTGGGCATAATATTAATAATCCCCGAAGCGAGCACGAAAGCGAACTGAATTAAACCCGAAGCCATCGCGCGCCGTCCGCTGATGATGATGATGATGATGATGATGATGATGAATGATGATGATGATGACACTCAGCAATAATGTGGCTTTCTATTGTGAAAGAATTTTTAAAATCGATGATGATGATGATGATGATGCTGATGATGACACTCCGCAATAATGTGGCTTTCTATTGGTGAAAGAATTTTTAAAATCAGTTTAGTAGATCCCGAGATTACCCCTTACAATTTACAAACACACAAACTTTACTTCTTTATAATATTAGTATATACTAGCGACCCGCACAGGTGCAATGAAAAAATGGTTATGGTGAGTTATCCCTAAGAGATAGACATATACCATCGCGGACTTTATTGTTGAACTTTTTAAGGTGGACAATACTGTAGTACATTATTTTGGTCTATCTCGTAGGGTTCAGCCAGCGTTTTTGCAATATAAGCGCAAAAAACGTGCTTATTTACAACATCACATTAGAAACCTCTAAATTTCATCATCACTCAGTGTTTCTCTACTATATTGTGCATGTATTATACTTATAAACCTTCCTTAAGAATCACTCTATCTATTAAAAAAAACTGCATCAAAATCCGTTGTTTAGATTTAAAAATCTAAGCATACATAGGGTTAGACAGACGGCTGATAGCGACTTTGTTTTAGTAGTGTGATTTTCTACTTATCTATTATTCGTTGTTACTGTCACTATCCGATATTACGATATGTCCGATATTAAAACGTTTATTAATTTACTTTTACTCCCATATTTGATTTCACATTGACTCCTTAGCAATAACATTGTTCTTAATTTATCGGGTGTCACATTGTATTGTTTTGTGAAGATTCTATTCTACCAAACCACCATTATCTATCAATCAATACATAGTATAAAACAAAGTCGCTTTCGCTGTATGTCCGTATGTATGCTTAGATCTTTAAAACTACGCAACGGATTTTGACGCGGTTTTTTAATAGATAGAGTGATTCTTAAGGAAGGTTTGTATGTATAATAAATGCATAATATAGTAGAGAAACACTGATAAATTTAAAGGTTTCTAATGTGATGTCGTAAATAAGCACGTTTTTTTGCGCTTATATTGCAAACGCTGGCTGAACCCTACGAGATAGACCAAAATAATGTACTACAGTATTGTACAACTTACAAAAATCCACAAAAAAGTCCGCGATGGTATATGTCTATCTCTTAGGGATAACCCACCATAACCATTTTTTCACTGCACCCGTGCGAAGCCGGGGCGGGTCGCTATAGTATTTTTATAAATAAAAAAGCTTGTTTATCATCGTTATTATTGTTCATTAAGTTGTTCGTGTTTTGGGTTCTTATTTATTAAACTGGAGATGTACTAGAAAGTAATTTTTCCGACTTAGCAGCTAGTGACTGAACTTTGGCATAGCTGATATTTACGACATACTTACCAAATACCATAAGGTAAAATTCCTAGCACTAGGATTTCGAATAACAAATCGCGTATCGACAAAACATACTAAACGACAGATTAAAAATGGGACAAAAATAACCCCCGACGGTTGCCGTGGGCGGCAGGCTCGCGTCAACCCAGCCCTACGGCGACATGTTTTGTACGACACAAATTATTGTATTTAGTTATTTACATAAAAGAACCCTCATGACGCGATAAGCATTTTAATAATTTCCCTCGCAGCCGTCAAGCCATTGTTAAATATACACATGGTAAATAAATATTTCTAATGCAACTCCCCACTGTAAAGGTGATTGAATGACTCCTCTACCTACGGAATATTATTACTTATAGTTGGAATTGTGTGCTTACACGCACGGCTTTTATTTGTGTTCAAACATTGATGTTGAGATGAGATTGGAGTTTGAATACAACTTCTCCGTAATTTAGTACATGAGTCTTAAAATAATCTACACTTATAGTAAATCTGATGAGAGGTCAATTCTGTACATGTTATATATTTCTAAAATAACTATCAGAGAGTGATTAGGGATCAATACTGATGCCAAAAATGCAATCAGTAATTTTTTTTCTGTCGTCTGTAACCGTTATAGAAACAAAAACTACTCGACAAATTTTAACGAAACTTGGTATTATTTTGAGACGTGACAACGTCTATTAAATTGGTACGGCGTGGAGTCATTCTCGAAAACACCGTAACGGCCGAATCTGACGCCACACGGAGTCCACGAACGGCGTAACGGCCGATCTGACGCCACACGGCAACGTAATAAAAATATAAATGTTATACATTACTTTATTTTAAATAATTTCATTGCAATCAATAATTGCTCCCAGAAAAAAATTTTGTTATTTAAATAACATACTAAATTTGGGAAGAAATATCTTTGTATTTTTTACGAAAACTAATTTTGGCAGTCCTCTCTTGACATAAATCTGACTCTACTTTGAAAAAATAGGCGAAACTCTGAAAGTATAAGGGATATATGGATATGTCGCAGTCATCTGGTTGAATCTGCTATTTGATTGTACCACTAGCGCGTTCATTGAATGACGACATTTAATTGAATGACTAGGCTGAACGTTGATTGAACAAACGTCCTAGTCCAACTAGTTAGCGGATTTTGACCACGATCTTTTTCGGATGTTTGTATCGTACGTCATCTACTTTTCATCACCGGCAATAAACCACTTCAAACACGGTTTCATTACGTCTAAATAAAGGAACCGAAAATCAGCACACGATTTATTAGATTTTTTTGACGTGACAACGTCTATTAAATTGGTACGGCGTGGAGTCATTCTCGAAAACACCGTAACGGCCGAATCTGACGCCACACGGAGCCACGCACATTACTCATAATAATTAATTTATGTATAGTTATACATAAATTAATTTAAACAAACTATTAAATAAAAATATAAATGTTATACATTACTTTATTTTAAATAATTTGTTTCATACTCCTGAGCTGGTTATAGTATACTTTGCATCACGATACAATCAAATAGGAGCAGAGCAGTGAAGGGAAATGTTGGAAAAACGGAAAAGCTACTCTATTTTTTAAGTTTCCGTCGCGTATGCAACCTTAATAGTTAAAGCTACACAGAAATCATGTATGTTGGAAATGTTCAAAATTATTCAAACTAAATTAAAACTGAAAAGAAATAAAATACATACAATAACTACATATAATGCGAAACACAAAGACTCTAGCAGTCGAGTCCCCTAATTCCATTATTGGGACTGTTCGAGGGCTGAGGAGCGTCAGTGACGCTGAGTTGCATGTACCAATGTGATTTGCGAGTTTCTTATGTACATCTACTGGTTGCTCCGGTTACAGAAGCATTATAAGAAAACTTGCATTAACCTGCGAAGATAATCTCCATCTACCAATCAGTGGTTGATTAACGCCAAATAGCCTATTTGTTATACAATATATTACGTATATGACTAGCCAAAAAAAATCTTTACTCATTATGTTCCTTTAAAAATACACTTTAACGCCAAAACAAATTTATATTTTACTGAATACAAAGAGCTTGTACGTGCATGTAGGGCATGCACATGCATGCACATTGCATGTTTTGAACGTAGCAATTGTGTTGCTACGCCACCGATGCATTCACATTATCAGTAATAGAGTCAGTCTCAAATATACGGAGTTACGCGGTGTACGTGTTTAATTTTCTTCTGATTAAGGTTAAGGTACACAAGTATAGGAATCCATATACATACTTAAACTAACTTTACAGTGCATACGGGAATAAATGAACATGACTGTAAAATCATTTCCGAACAATAGTAGAAAAAAAATACTGATTGCATTTTTACAATAGTAATATTTTTCGGAAATTACTCGGGAATTCTACTATATTAATAGATTTGTACTGGTAGAGTCCCTGCTCCGTTCAGGGCAGTTAATGCAAAATTTAATGGTAATATAATTAATTGGAAATTGTCACCTCAAGAAAGTTATTCAGAATTGATTTAAACGTTCACATATTATCTTGTTAGTATATATGTATATAGATAGCACAAAAGTCACAAATCATGAAATGAAGTTATACATATATAAACATAGTAAAACCATTTCATATAATGTAAATAAACACTTTTTATAAAAATAATAGATAGATAGATAAAACTTTATTTACACTTGACTTCATCACACACAAATACAAAGAACTTAAAATTATACAAACTTAACAATTACACAAAACAAACTGAATTGTGTGCGCTGCAGAAGTGCAAAAGGGTCGTAGCTCAGTGACTGAAATTTACTCACATCAGGGTGTGAGCAAAGCACTGGTATTCTGCTACCACCCGAGGGTTTCTTAGCAGGAAATTACAAGGTCTTATAGTGACTTAAATCATTTTGCGCGTCCATAAGCAAGCGTATTTGCGTATACAAGTATAATAGCACACACACACACATACGTGCACGCACACAAATAGAATATATAATTATTTTAATACTATCACAACAGTAAAAGATCGAGCGAAAATAATAAATCCTAAAGAAAGTATAAACAATAGCACGGACCACAAGTCTGTCGATAATTAATTTATTAATAATCAACAACTCAAATCATGTGCATAACAACATAAAACCATTCTAATCTATGACAGCTCTTTTACCGAAACAATTATTTATAAAAATAAATGATGACGTTATAAAAAACTATAATCATCTTCATAAATTAATCCTCAGACCAAATTAATTGCCAACAATAAATGCGTTGTCTAACAATTCCAACAAATTGGTCGATAGCTTGACTGACGTATTCACATTCGTTTACCTCATAATAAGAGCATAATGACGGCTACCATTGTATCCTCAGCCGACTCATCATCAAAGCCGTAAACTTACAAAGCTAACTCTATTTAGTTGCTGTAAAGTCCAAGATGGCGGCCCGCTACATCTAAATAAACAATTGGAAGGGCGTTATTGTGAAATGGGTTACTTTGAATATAATGGAATGTTCGGATGAACGAGCCATTGTGTGCCTCTATTGTTGATAAATGAAGAAGTAAAAAATATGTCCGTTGTTGTAACGGGTGGCAACTCTGAATAGCTCTTGAGTGCAGCTTAATTTTGCGATTTGCAATTCATATTGAACCCTTGTGAGCTTTTGGATAACGATCGTTATTCTTTACATAATAAAACTTTACTTGTTTTTAAAGCTATATAGATATGCACAGGCATTGTGTATGAGCGACACTTCGCGTCTGCAACATATTGAATTGAAAAAATATTTTATGCGAGGAGATGAAGAGCTTTAGTAGAAGACATGTTGTTCTCTGTGAAGTAGCGTTACAGTTAAGTTGGGATTTGTAACATTATCAATATTTGTAGCATCAACTAGTTTTTTTCGTTATTGGTTTAACTTTTTAATTTTTCTTAAATGGTAAAAATTTACCCTATTACTAAAATTCTTTTGTCCGTGTGTCAGTCACCAGGCTATGTATCATAAGCCGCGATAGTTAGTTGAAAATCTTACAGATGATTTATTTCTATTGCCGCTATAACAAAATATACTATAAAACAGAATAAAATAAACATGTTTCATTAATAATATAACACGATATTTCGCTTGCTATTGCTCGATAATAATAGCGCCAACAAGCAGACGCTTGAGATATTCATCGGATATTTAGTTCTGTATTTACTATAAAAATAAATAATTAAATTAAAATAGAACAAATATTCAAGTGACCCTTACAATAGACATGATTTTTGGAAACATGTCAAAAGTGTACAACGTCAAAAATCAGCTCCTATTGTTTCATTTGTATAAATCACCGCAACAAAAAGTGTTTAAAAATAGAATCTCCAACGAATTTATACCTCATTTTTTTATCTGCTCTATATTATCGATTTATGTCATTATTCTTGTGTGTCAACTAAAATAATAGAATAAGGCCCAATTTCACCAAGTCGTCATTATCCAAGTATAACAATTCTACAGATAAAATTACTCCCAATATTTACTCTCCGATAACTGTTACTTCGTTATTCTAAGGATACATGGTTGGTGAAATGTAAATTTGGTTAGCTGAGAGTAACTGGGGTCTTTATTCTAGGAATAACATTTATCTGTTGTTGGTGAAATAGTCTAAATTTATCTCTCAAGTCTATTTTATTGTTAATTTCCGGACAAAAAGGTTGACAGACGTTAAAAAACGTGTAACTCGTCGGAAATATTGACAAAAAAATCAAACGTTGACTTTCTGTAACGGCCCTCAAAACTTCATTCCCAGATTTATATTCTTAACCGGACTCAAGATTAATTTCTAATGATTGTGCCTCCCTCTCATAAATATTAGCTACGATTAGATTTTGCAATCTCTCTAACAGACTAAAACTCTCAAACAGTTGGTTAGTTATGGTTGTAGAATACAAACTCACTAATATCTCCAAAATCTCTCTAAGAGATGAGTCCGCCTTTGAACGATTTAACTGTTAGTACCTGTTAGTATTTTGTTCAAAATAAGAGTTTATATATAAAATGAAAAAATGACAAAATGCAAGGTTATGTTGGGAAACGAATGCTTATAGCAGGTGAAAGAGTTTGTGTATCTAGGACCTATGTTTAGAAGAGATGGTAAGTATGAGTCTGACATTGAAAGAAGAGTAATGTAGAGGAGATAGATACTCATAGATAGAAATGTCAAACATCGAATGCTTTATGGGTATTATTTGATTGATTTTGAATTTTGACAATTTTGTAAACAATTAATAATAAATGATTTTTCTGAATTTTATGTGAACTCGAAGTTATCATTATTAAATATTATAAAGCACGTACATAACAGTAATGACAGGAAATGAAATGAATCGAGCTATAAATAGCCTTATTTTCAGTCAGACCTAAAAAGGCGCGTTTGGCTGTGCATAATCTATATATATAAAAATGAAACGCGCGTTGTCGCGTTGTCACGGCATCACGTGTGAACGGCTGAACCGATTTCGCTAATTCTTTTTTTTAAATGTTTGTTGAAGTCCAAGGATGGTTCTTACGGAAAAAAATATTAAGAAAATCTCTCAGAAATATTGAAAAGTATACATTTAATTTTGCATATTTTAAAAAACGCGCGTTACGAATGTCATTTTTTTTTTATACGATCGTCAACGTCATTCACAGCCATAGACTATATTAAAAGAGCATTAGGTCAACTATACAAAATAAAGTAGTGCATCAAAGCTACGCTAAGGCGGTACGAAGTTCGCCGGGTCAGCTAGTAATAAATAATAATAATAAATAAATATTTGTTACACTTACACCAATTAACCTAGCCCAAACTAAGCTCTATAAGGCTTGTGCTATGGGATCTAGGGTAACGGATAGACATACATATATTATACATATATAAATATTTTTATACAAATATATATAAACAACCATGACTAAGGTACAAATGCTCGCATTCATCACACAAACATCTGCCCTCACCGGGATTCGAACCCGGGACCTCAGAGATGGCGACACCTTGAAACCGGTGTATTATCCACTCGAGGTCGTCAAAGGGGGTATGCTGGTCCCTACGCTTATGTAAGGGAGTGAATGATGGGTGTGGCAAAAGAAGGATAAAAGCAAGATTAATGAGGTGGAAATAAGAGCTTTAAGGCGAATGGCTGGAGTTACAATGAAGGATAAATTGCGAAATAGTGTGATAAGAGAAATGTGTGGTGTGTAAGATGTTGTGACAAAAATCGAGAAAGGAATGCTTAGATACGCAGAAAGGATGATCAAAAGAATCACCGAAAGAAATGTTTGAGGTAAATATAAATGGGCCAGTTAGTAGGGGACGACCTTTTTTTTTAAGGGCGGAAAATGCTCCTTATGCACCTTGACGCTGCGCTGGCTAGGCGCGGCCGTGTGTGGGGCTCTCCGGTAGAGTGCCGGCCTACCCACTAAAAACCCTCCAGGTTCTCTGGGCCCATGCAGGGCACATGGCGGGGTGCGCTTTCGCGATTCGACCAGCAGAATGGTCAAGCCACCGCCAAAGTAGGGGCTATCCGAGAACCCCTGGACAGTCCCCCAGACAGAGAGACCCCGCCGTGGCGTGCGCGCTTAGCCAGGCGCGCACGCGGCCTCCCGAGTAGGGGACGACCTGGACGAACATACTTGGACCAAATAGAAGATATTGAAGTAAGGTCAGGTCATGTATGGATCATTACAAGTGGAAAATCGGGATTTCTGCTTACCCACATGGGAAAGAAGCGTGAGTTTATGTATATATTCACTTATTTCAAAGCTTTATCATGCGAATAAGAAAATTAAGACCCTTTTTTCTACTAGAAAAGAAATCATCTATTGATTCAAGGAGGAAGAACCGAATACGATAGGCAAAACAAAAAATACAAGTAAAGCAGCCGTAGAAGAGACAATTCCGCAATCCGGACAAATCCGCCTGCATAAGCTATACAAAAACAAATAAACAAAACACGTACCCACTTAACAGCCACGACATGAAATAAAGTCGTTAGCTAGCAATTTTGCCGTCCAATTTGGGCCTGTGGGGCCCGCCTTGGATGGGGATCCAGGCGTAATCCGGTAATCAAGTTATTGCCAATAGGGCGCAGGGCCCGCCCGGATACACGCAGTGTTGTTGATAAGCTGATGCAAGCTGCTTTTACTGGCTTACTAGGCGTACTAGAGCCCTTAAGTTAGTAATAACACCTTAGTATCTCGAACACCTTAATTCTCGTCTCAAGAAACGTTCTTCACCTTAATGGATAATTCGCAAATCTTTAAATATATTTTTGTTAAATATATGTATATACTATTAAAAAGCTTAAAATAGTTTAAAAGTTTATAACTCAAGTAAGACTAAAGCTATTTCAATGAATACGTGTCAGTTGAAAACAGAAAAGCTTTATTGCTGAACAAATTATTAGATTTTTTATTAATGTTTTCAACTTGTGGTGTTTAGTTTTTATGTATAACGCAACTTATTATATTTTCAAAAATTCCTGATATCTAATAGCCTATAAGTTCTTGTTCATTAGCAGTAACTCCTATCTCTTCAACTTAATACCTATCAAATCCTGTGCGTAATTCGATAGATATCATCAAAACAAAATAAATAATCACAACCAACCACCCCTAGATCTTCATTTTTTGCATTTATATCTAAAGTAAATAAAAATTATATATATTTAAATGCCATTTCTACAGTAACGTAGTTATTGAAAAACTTTTTATGAAATTAAATAATATTTAATTTTTACAGACATTTCTGTAAATATGGTAGTTTAATGATCGGTTCATTTTTAGACCATTACACGAAACTACCAACAAAAATCATCCAGGTTTATTCAGTTCAAATTTCACTTTTTTATCAGTTATGTTGTGATGTAACCAAAGTCTTCACAGCCTAGAAGGTTCTTTTGGAGAGGTGTCATCATATCTGTCAAAACTATCTTAAATTGTAAAGACTTTAATACCAGTTATGTATATGGGTTATACAATTTATCTCAATCGTAATTTGTTCAATATTATTTATGTATTTAGGTAGGAACTAACTTAACGCCTACGTTTTTGGTGGTTGCCTTATATTATCATACAAGGCCTAGAATCAAAAATGGAGATTTTTTTATTTATAACTACCAAAACTTACTTTCATTAATCCTTACTTACATTATAAATGCGAATGTAATTCTGTCTGTCTGTCTGTGGCGCTTTAGTTTAACGCCAAATTTAACGTCAAAACTACTGAACCGATTTAAATTAAATTTAGTACATAGGTAGTCTTTTTTTTTTGTTCCCCCTGAGGAAAATGCATTAAGTTGCATACCCCGGCTGTGGCGAGCCGGCGGTTATGTGGGGTTCTCCTCCCCAGAAGGGGGAGGCCTACCCACTAAAAACCTCAGGGATGGCCTTCCTCAAGCATGTAGGGAGCCCCCGGGAACACCAAGCTACTTCCGAGAAACATAGATAGTCTAAAATCTGAGAAAGGCTATTTTTTAAGCAAAAGAAGCAATATAATGGTTTGAAAAGGGGGAATAAAATTTGTATGGAAGCTAGAAACTTATTTTTTAGATTATTGATCAGATAAAAATTAATATGACACTGAAAGTTTGTAATGATTTTACCCTTTAATTTGTTTATAAATTAGTAATTTATGAAGCTAAAATGATGAAACCTTTAAATTTTTTTTCTTTAAATTTTGAAAAATTTATGTAAATGCTTTATAAAATAATGAACCTAAATAAATAAAAATTTATTCCACGCGGAGGAAGACACGCGCACAGCTAGTACAACATAAATTTCAATTATTGTCATCTAAATTTATTGTTTTATTTTGATTCACAAAACAAAATTTTCATTTAAAAACTTTATAATATAGATTAGTTTTAAAGCTCCTAAAGCTTCTCGTATAATTATAATATTATTCTCTAACTAGCATAAATTTTCACGGGAGCACTTTCCGAAGCTGCACAAAGTATACAAGCAAACCTCAAATAGATGAGATGAAAACCGATTTGGGAGCTTTCAAAGTCTCCTCGGGCAGGAGGGATGGTTACGGCGAGTGCCTGAAGTGCACTCCTGAAAATCGTAAATCGGCGAGCGCGCTACGCGAGAGGCGGTGGCTCCGAACAAATATCGACATCTTTTTGAGACTTGATTTTTTATATAGATATTACAGATCTCAATATATCTCACCTGACGGTATGTGACAAAAAATATAGTATATTATTAATATAAAAAAATATAAATATGTCAGCATAAAGCATCCACGACGCTGTATAACAATCTGCACAACTCAGCGCAGCAGGGCTGTTATTTTAATAGGGCCTTGGATGGGACGTCTGCATTATTTCATAGCATAATTATACCAAGACATATCGATACATAAATCACACATTGAAAATATATTAATAAATCAAAAAGAGTTTCTTGTTATCGAATATAGAAACCGAAGAAATTATAATTGTTAAAGGTTTGTGATCTAACAATGTATAACAAATGATGGTCTATCATTATGTGCATGCCAATAAAGTTATTAATAAAAAAATATAAAATAAAAATGAACATCAAACTTCAGTAGTTTTTTGAGTAAATTGGAATAGAAACTAGATCAAATAAGGGCAAAGCTTAGCCTGACCAAAACCGCTTAGTGTTAAAACAATAATAAAACTGAGACACCGGTCTTGTAGTATATAGCGCAATCTCGCTGTTTTCAGAGATCACTAACTGTTGCTCGCGTCCAAAATGTATATAATAATTTTCGAAAATATAAAGTTAAGTGAAGTATGTTTGGAGCGTGGCAAGTGGAAAACTTGATCTCTGCCTACCCCCATGGGAAAAAGGAGTGAATACATACAGTATTAGATATTATAAGAAGATCCACGCTATTATTAAGAGAATGACGTAACTTTTTACAAAACACTAAATGCTCACAATTAAGGCTCTGAATTCATTTATGCAAAAGAAACTCAACTAGTATTTAATAGAAAGCTATAGAGGGTAATTTGAAAAACATGTGTTCACAGAAGTGAAGTCGCCACGAAGCCTCTGAGCTCGAGACCGCTCGGATAAATTCGGCTGCTGTCGAACGCACGAACGCTACATAGCACATGTAGCGCCATCTGATTTTCGACAGCGATAACACGCAAAAATGACGGACAGCAATGCCCGGGTCAATAGTTTGCACTCGCTTTTATACCCTCCGTAGACATTTTTTTCATATCCTATACCCTATTATTTAATCCGGACTTTTATCTTTACGTCTGCAAAATTTCAAAGCAATCGGTAGTTACGGCGTGAAAGCGGAACAAACAAACAAACAAACTCACTTTCCGATTTATCCTATTACTATTACTATTATAAAGGCGAAAGTTTGTAAGTATGGATGTATAGATGTTTGTTACTCTTTCACGTAAAAACTACTGAATGGATTTGAATGAAACTTTACCACAATATAGCTTATACATCAGAATAATACATAGGCTACAATTTTTGAGGTTCCTATGAGGTTGTAAAAAAAAACACATTTTTTGCGCTTACATTGCAAACGCTGACTGAATCCTACAAGATAGATTAAAACAATTTACTACAGTATTGTACAACTTAAAAAGGTCTACAAAAAAGTCCGTGATGGTGTATGTTTATCTCTTAGGAATAACCCACAAAAGGAAAAAGATCGTTAAATGTAGTTTATAGGAGCATACTGCAGTAGCTACCTATAGGCCTATGATTAGGGCTCTGCAGTGCTTAGTTACCGTATTTCTTACTTATTACTAGACTGGACGGGACGAATCTGAAGTCCACGCGAACGAAGTCGCGGGCAAAAGCTAGTAATATTATAGTAAGGATAAGGATATTATATAAGTAATGATAATTTTATCATATCCCAAAATTTACTTTTTAATATTATTTAATATGAGGAATGTTATGAAAGTAGATGAAGCGAAAGAGATATGTAAGGACCGTAGCAAGTGGAAGGACGTAATCTCTGCCTACCCCCGTGGGAAAAGGGCGTGAGTGTATGTATGTATGTATGTATAAGTTGTACAAAAAATAAATATTATAAGATCGCCATAAACCGTGTCTCTCTCTAAAATATCTCTCTCATCGACAATATCGGTAACTGGACACTATTGATCAAAAGACATCTTTTGGAGGCCGCAATCTGTCATAGACCTGTCAATGACCTGTCAATTTGCAGAATAGCCACAATGAGCCGATGATTTCACACGGAGCTCTGACTCGATTGTTATATATCAAATTAATCGAGAGAATCGCTATTGTTGTATAAAAACCCGGCAGGTGTACTACTGTGTCCACTTCAAAATGTGAAAGCTCCATTATGTTTCTTGGTTGCTTTTTGTTGTCTTCTTCTTTGTGAACGCCATCAAATACAACAGCTTTAATAGCCTTAACCACAACTGCGAAGGTAATAAATGACACGAAGTTTCAATGATATATTGTCTCATGCCTTAGTTAGAATGTGTCGCCAGTATAATGAGCTCGTCAGGGGTTGCGCAGACGCAGGAATTGATTACGATATTTTTCATTATAGTTTTTATAGTTTTAACATTTTTAAAACTATAAAAAAATAAATATAAATATTGTCAAATAATTTAAGATAACTTGTGGTTTGATTGTAAATAATGTATGTGTTTCTTGTTTTTATTTTTATCTATGTTTTGTTTTGCTTTGTTTATCCTTTGATATTCGGAATTTGAGTTTTCTTATTCCAAGATGAAGGATGTTATTCGCTGCCCGTTAACAATACAATAAGTAGAATGTACATATCTTGGGTTTCAACCTAGCTTTTAAGGTACGATATAGATTGTTTTTGTTTTTAATTGGCTGTAACTTGTTTTTGTACGTATTGTTACGAGCTGGGGTCAGTAAATCAAACTGCGGTCTACCAAAACACTGAACTTTTATTAATCAGTACACTAACAGTCACTAACTTCACTGAAAGCACTGAAAGTCGCTTCTTAGTTCTCCAATATCACTTGTTTTCGCACTGTATCGCAAAACAATAATGCTTTCCGGCGGCCGGACACAGCCTTATATAGTCCCCTAAGATACTTGCCACTCTTGCCAGAACATTCGCGGACACACTCGAATGTGTAGTCCGATACGTCGCGCGTTCGAGACGTTTCGATTATAACTGTCTCGATACTCGAATATTCTCGATACACAATACTCGAATATTCCCGTACTATCTTTCTCGAATATTCTGTGTTTGTCTATCTCTTTCTAATGATGTTTTCTCATTCTAATACATCTCGAATGTTCTAACTATCTCTGTCTCTTTCTACTATTGCTATCTCTTTCACTCCTATTGAAATTTATGTCCTTTTACTGAAGTAGGCTTAATGGCTCATAAGGGGTCCTGAAAACGCCTGAAAACGGGTTTTCAGGTTATTGCGGCATTGGATAGAGGGTAGCCTGAAACGTACTGAAAACATGTTTCAGGCGCCTGAAAACTACTGTAACTTGGGTGTAATTTAGATTTTTTAGTATGTGAAAGAGCTACTTCTGAAACGGCCTGAAACGACGTTTCAGCCTGCTGAAAACGTTTCTAAGTCACAGAAAATCACTTTTGAAGTTGTACTAAGCCACCGGCGTAACACTACCCCCTCCTAAGACATGCTCGTCCCGAGCATCATTATTTCCGTGGTATTTCGCCAGTCGGTCAACGTGAACAATCTTACAGGGACTACGTGCATTCCGCTGTATCCGGTACGTGACGTCGTTGATCCTCTTCAAAACTCGATAGGGTCCTTCCCATTTGGCTTGAAGCTTCGGAGATTTCCCTTTACTGCGGACTGGATTATGTAGCCACACCAACGAACCCTCTTCAAAGCCCTTGTTGTTTACATTTCGGTCGTAGCGGGTTTTCATCTTCTCAGACATCTGTTGGCTTGATTGTCTGACTTGCTCGTGTACATCGTTCAACTGGTTGCGCAAATCATTCGCGTACTCGGTTATATTCCGCGGGGCATCAGGTGGAATTCCAGTAAGTAGATCCGCAGGCAACCGTAGTTCTCTACCAAAGTTTGCAAATGCTGGTGTCACCGAAGTACTTTCATGGACTGCGCTTCGATATGACATCAGGAATGGTTGGATGTGCTTGTCCCAATCCTTTTGCCTGTTTGACACAACCTTTGCAAGATACCTCTCCAATGTTTGGTTAAATCGTTCCACCATTCCATCAGATTGCGGATGGTAAGAAGTGGTCCTCGTTTTATGGGTACCCATAACTCGACACATCTCTTGAAATATTTGAGACTCAAAATTTCTTCCCTGATCACTATGAATTTCCAAGGGTACTCCAAAACGGCAGAAGACTTCATGGACTAATTTATCCGCAACTGTTGAAGCCTCTTGGTTAGGAATAGCGAAGACTTCCGGCCACTTAGTGAAATAATCCATCACAACCATGAAGTACTTGTTTCCGCATTCACTTTCCGGAAATGGTCCTGCAACGTCTTATGGCAATCCTTTCCCATGGTGCACCAACGTTATACAGTTTCAATGCACCTCTGCTGCGTGTATGAGGTCCCTTTACTGCAGCACACAACTAGTACACTTGCGGCACCAGACTTCATCTTGGATAACCAGGCTGTCCCATTGAGCCCAATAGCTCTTCGTGATGGAACTCATCGACGCAATATCACTCCAGGCAGGTTTAGGAGTACCGGCTTTGATCCATTCGAGAATTGGTTTGATGTCTACATCATACTGCTGAGCGTGTTGAAAGGTTTCTTTCCATTCATTGCTAAGATCCGTGTTTAGCATTCTCACAGGTAGGTCTGCTTTTGCCTCTTGTTTTACGCAGTGCTTGCAGTCTTCAGAGCAAGGTCTTCTTGACAAAGCATCTGCATTACCATGAGATCTTCCAGAATTGTAAGGGAGACTAACCGGCACAATGGTTTCTGATTTTGGGGGTAGAGCGGTTTTCTTTAAGCTATACACTTTCCCCGGTGTGGCTCCTTCCATGAACAATTCTTCTCGTCCACAACTCATAATTCCTTGCTTGACGTCGATCTCACAACCATTCTTCCTCATAAAGTCTAGTCCAAGAATGCAGTCATCGACAATATCAGCCACAATGACGTTGTGCAGGTAAACTTGATTACCCAACTTCAACTCCACCTTCTGTTCGCCTCGGACGGGTATGTGCTGACCGGTGGCGGTTACTAAATTTAATCGCTCCAGGCTGTTGTTTCTGAAGTCCCTCAGAGACCGATTCGCAAGTTGGGAACCAACAACCGTGCGAGAAGCTCCGGTATCGATTGTCAGCTTACATGACCTTCCGTTAACCTTGCCATTGATGATCAGGCTGTTCCCATCGTGGGCTTGTGAGATCGAAATCCTTGGGGCTCTGCGAACACCAGCCAGCACTCGCCCCGCAGTCCTGGCGTTTACTCGTTTCCCTGCTGTTGTTGGACAGCGCTATTAGCTGCCCTGTTCTCCTGAGGCCCATCTTCATCAATCCCTGAGCTACGCTTAGGACAACTTGATCGGAGGTGTCCCTTTTCGCCACAAGTGTAGCATCTAGGGCTGTATCCCTTGAAGCGGTCACGCACAGGTGTTGCAACTACCTCCCTGACACGGTGAGACCGATGGTCTTGCCTCACAGCTTCCACTTCTAGAGCATGGGCCAGGGCGTCTTTAAGGGTTTCGTGGTGCCCGAGTCTCACAGCAGCTCTCACTTCGAGGTCCCGAATGCCGTCGACAAAAGCCTGTACAAGGTTGCCCACAATTAACGTCGGTGCGGACTGGTACGCTTTACGTACCAGTTTTTCTACCTCTAGGGCCCATTGTTGCAGGTTTTCACCAACACGCTGAACCCGATCTTTTAGCTGGGCCCGAAACACATGTTCAAGGTGTGCGTCGCCGTATCTTGCCTCAAGCGCTTCCAATAGTTCCTCATAGCTCACCTTCTTGTCAAGAGCTTCGAGGACTGTCAAGGCTTGATCTCGGAGACCTAGCTTGAGTGCGGTCATGGCCTGGGCTTTAGTCCACCCATTTGCCTCCATTACAGCCTCAAACTGTATTTTATAGGCTGCCCACGAGGAACTCCCATCAAAAGGTGGCACTTTGAATCCTCGCACCGAAGGAGCGGCACTGACGATAGTGGCTGTCCCATCTCCGACCTTCAGATTACCCAAAGCCTTCTTGACATCGGCAATCTCAGATTCAGCTTCGGTGAGACGGTCCTCGTGTTGCAGAACCTTATCTTCAATCACTTTGACCTTATTGCCGAAAGTCGCTTGGAGATCTTTGATCAGGACCATTTGTTCATTTTGGCCGAGCTGCAGTTGTTCCCTCAAAAGGCGAGTCTGCTCCTCCTGACGGCGGGCCTGCTCCTCCTTATCGCGCTGCAACTGCTCTTCCAGACGGCGTGCCTGCTCCTCCTGACGGCGGGCCTGCTCCTCCTGACGGCGGGCCTGCTCCTCCTTATCACGCTGCAACTGCTCTTCCAGACGGCGTGCTTGCTCCTCCTGACGGCGGGCCTGCTCCTCCTGACGGCGGGCCTGATCCTGCATCATCGCCATGAAAGCCGCCCAATCTGGTGCGGCAGCCGACGTTGAGGGAGTGGCTTCCATAACTGACTGCTGGTCCTCGTCAGTTGGCGGCTGAGTAGCTCCGAAGCGCTCTCTGGTCGGCTTCCTGTTGTCGCTGGCTTCTTGTCCGGATTCTCCTTCCGTGTCTTCATTTGGTAGAACCGGCATACTGATCCCACTTCTGACACCAAATGTTACGAGCTGGGGTCAGTAAATCAAACTGCGGTCTACCAAAACACTGAACTTTTATTAATCAGTACACTAACAGTCACTAACTTCACTGAAAGCACTGAAAGTCGCTTCTTAGTTCTCCAATATCACTTGTTTTCGCACTGTATCGCGAAACAATAATGCTTTCCGGCGGCCGGACACAGCCTTATATAGTCCCCTAAGATACTTGCCACTCTTGCCAGAACATTCGCGGACACACTCGAATGTGTAGTCCAATACGTCGCGCGTTCGAGACGTTTCGAGTATAACTGTCTCGATACTCGAATATTCTCGATACACAATACTCGAATATTCCCGTACTATCTTTCTCGAATATTCTGTGTTTGTCTATCTCTTTCTAATGATGTTTTCTCATTCTAATACATCTCGAATGTTCTAACTATCTCTGTCTCTTTCTACTATTGCTATCTCTTTCACTCCTATTGAAATTTATGTCCTTTTACTGAAGTAGGCTTAATGGCTCATAAGGGTCCTGAAAACGCCTGAAAACGGGTTTTCAGGTTATTGCGGCATTGGATAGAGGGTAGCCTGAAACGTACTGAAAACATGTTTCAGGCGCCTGAAAACTACTGTAACTTGGGTGTAATTTAGATTTTTTAGTATGTGAAAGAGCTACTTCTGAAACGGCCTGAAACGACGTTTCAGCCTGCTGAAAACGTTTCTAAGTCACAGAAAATCACTTTTGAAGTTGTACTAAGCCACCGGCGTAACAGTATCATTAAATAAATAATTAATAAAAAAAATCTCAATTAAATCTAATGCCAAACGAAAACCGTTACTAAATTAGTTCACAAATATCGCTGTTATTTATTTATTTGCTATCATATAATGTATGATTAGGTAATGCAGTTCGTAAAGTTTTAATATATGGCATAGCAAATTAAGCATAGTACATTATTATATTTAACCGGCTTAACTAATATGTATGTAATAACAAAACTTTATTGACCAATTATTATTTTTTATTTATACTCAAAAATATTTATGCTTTATAAGAGATATGTTGTTTTATAACCTTATTATGAATGTTTATCAATTGATTTTATTGATCAAATGTTAAATATAAAACTGAAAATAGAAGTTAAACGTTTCCTGTTAATTACAAAGTATACTTAGTCTCTCTATAAACATTCTCAAAATTCAAAATAAACAAAATATGATATTGGCAAAAATATATCAAGATATCATTCTTATGAACGTGGTTTGACCCCTTAACAACACCATGTTCCATAGCCAAGAACGGTGTGCTTTTAGCGAGACTCAAAGCCGGACTCACTCATAAAGCTCAATCTACCCAAAACTTAGTCGGAAATGAATGCTCCGAACTTTATCAAAGCTGGCTGTTATCTAATCCTGATCTTAATCTATAAGATTGTCATTTATGGACAGTTTTAGAGAGTATGACATATTTTAAACACCATGATAATTTCCTATGAGAATTAGAAATGATCGAGGGTCGATTAACGATATAGCCGCTATGGGCAGGTCTCGTTGCTAGCAAAAATGGTAGTTATTGGGGCAGAAAGGTTTTTGAATGTTATAATATATGGTAGGAAACAGCATACGTCACCCAGAAAAAGAACAGGAAAGCTCCTGTGATATTAATAAAATCACAAACCAGCCGCTGGTGAGTCACCGAGCGGGCAACAAATCCTGAAGATGTCTCGCTGAGAGACGAAACACGTGTCGACCTTGTCTGCTTGTTGGACAAGTCATCATGAACTGCGCGGAATCAGCAAAAAACAATATCCTTTGTAATACAATGGACTTCCGCAAAATAACACCTGCTACAATAGAGTACTTAAAATCATTAATAATTAATATATAAAATCATTAAAGAATTGTTCAAAGAAATTAATATTTTAACTTTAGCTAGTCAATATATATATGATAATTTAGTTTTTGTATATAGAAACTATAATAAATTCAATAAAAACAGTGATCTACATAATGTGAATACTAGAAACAAAAATAAACTTGCCGTTCCAATGTTCAGACTCCATAAAACTAGCTGTTCGTTCTTGGGGAAATGTATATCTATGTTTAACAAACTTCCGCAAGGTGTCATTGATTTGCCTTTATATAAATTTAAAATCCATATCAAAAAGACACTCATGAGTAAAGGTTATTATAAAGTAAGTGACTATCTTAATGATCACAGTATTTGGGAATAGGGACACTATTCATAGAGCCATGTTTGGTAACTACATTATTTATAATATTGTATTATTTTATATGTGTATGTAAACATACATACGACTGTAATCGTATTAGGTATGATTGTATCTTATACTATATTGTATTTTATATTATATTATTATAATTATTAACATTGAAAAGAGGAGATAAAAAATAGACCTTCAGAGTTTCTTGCCTGTTTTTCTCGAGAAGGCTCTCCCAATTTCCGAACAGGTGTCGAGTCAATATATATTTTCTTTTTTTTTTCCTTATTCGTACGTACGGACAAGGTATTTGTTTTTTTTTTTATTTAAGCTTTTTTTTTGTTTTGTTTGTTGACGTCAATAAGTGCCTGTAAAGGTCTATGTTGAATAAATATCATTTTTGATTTTTTTGATTTTTTGATTAATCATTGCTACCCGAAGTTACCTCTGTAAGACTTATGTATTATGGAATACGGATAAGATAACGGATAGACATACACATATTTTACATATATAAATAGTTTCGATGGAAATATATAATAACAATCATGACTAAAGTACAAATGCCCGCATTCATCATGCTAACATCAGCTTCCACTGGGATTCAAACCCGGGACCTCAGAGATATTAACCACTCGACCACAGAGGTCATCTAACGTCGTAACTACAATGGCACAATGTCTTAATGAATAAAACCGACTCATTTACAAGATGAACACTTCAGAAATAATTTTTATGTAATCAAAAATGTTTTAACTTACACGTTTCCTGTACATTATCGAATAAAATGGTGGAATGTCTGATTTCAAATAAACATTAGATTCTGAATTAATCTCTTACGTCCTTATATACTGGTACATGGAAATATAAGCTAGTATTGTTATCCGATTGGAGAGGATCCTGTGATGTTTTCTCATTTCGCTTTCACGTTATCAGAGGTCGGCTAACGAAGAGGCTGGATCAAAGCGCTTTTGACTCCCCACACCCACCCCCCTGTCCCCCGACTCCCCGAACCCCGCGGTTATTGAAATGAGGACTTTCTTTGAAAATTGGAGCTCGTTATGACCGCGGAGCCTCGAGTGGACCGCCCTAATGGAATGTTTTCATTATTCGTCGCATTCCACGCTCGCTGCTTACCTTCACAGATTAATTTTCTTTCTGTTGTAGCTGTACTCCGAAGTTGGTACTCGTAAATAATGAGGCTGAATGTGATTGGGACGGAATAAAGGCTCTGATTCGTCAAAGACGAAAACCAGGAAGTGTAGAAACGTCTAAATTTTGTCATCTAAATTATATATAAATATATATATATATAGCGCATGTATGTACTATAAGACATATAACGGAATACCCCTTGCAAATTGGTACTTCCTCAATAATATAAATTCGAAAGTAATTCTGTCTGCTTCCCTCTGTCAAGCTTTCATGCCGATTCTATAACTACTACACCGATTCTTGTGAAATATGGCGCAGAGATAATCTAGACTCTAGAGCCTGAATCAGGATATAAGCTACTTTAGTTATTAAGGATTGAAATATGGGATGAAAGATTGCATGGAAAAAAAGTCATTTTAAAACTTGAAACTTAATTTTAGGATATCTATTTGATATAGATAAATATAAAATTCGAGGTTTTTAAAAATTTCAACCCAAAGGGGCTGGAATAGGGAATGGAAATTTTTCTTTGAATATACTCAAAAACTAATGAACTTATTTCAACAAAAGTTGATACAGGGACCCAGAAAAGGACAGATAAATTTTTACTACGTTCCCTCATATTTTTTTGATGAAACAACTGCACGAGTTCTAATACTATTGGGCATACCCAACCGTACTCTTTTCTCCGAATCTCCAACCGTTTCTCATAAGAAACGGTTGGGAATTCGGAGAAAAGAGCATAAGAGAATTTTAAAGGCGCAAAAATATTTTTTTTCTTTTGGCAATTCCTATATAACGGAAAACTGCGGGCGAAAAGCTAGATGCTATATAAAACGTTTATTAAATCTTTACTTTACTAGCATGTAATCTTGGAGCTGGCAAAAAGTCCAAGTGTACTTTTATTATGTAAGATTTATTGTGATATTAACCTGTAAAAATATTAATAAAAATAATAAGTTTGTACGTAAGTAATTGTAAGTATTCCAGAAAAAATCTTTTGCCCGCGAACTTCGGTATCATAGTCTAAAAAGTAAGAAATAGGCTTGTATCCACTATGAACAAATCTGATGCGTTAGGTTGCATAACTATTAAGATGATAATTTAATTATGAAAAAACAAAGTTTTATAAAATAATAACTTTTGATTATTTATATTTTTATAAAATAAAATTGCACAAAATAAGCCATAAGTCACGTGACAGCAAACACCAATTAAAAAGTGTTACGTCACGCCGTGCGAAACGTCAAAGTCAAAATGTCATTCCCAAGTGTCTTGTGGAAGTGCGAAAAAGAATGGGCATCATTCCTTCTCGCGAGTGTCAGCCACTTTTTACGTATCTGCTGATTGTTTGGCACGTACCTATATAAATAATTTTTTTGGTGTTTTTATACTTACTTGTGCTTGTACACTGGGGCACTATGCAGTACTTGTAATACGATGAATCCATTTTTTATTAAAATAACTTCACAATACCGAATATTCCGATACTGAAACAGCTGTGTTTTGCACGGCGTGACGTCATTCAAGACGCCATGACAGTCATGAGCGTTTTTGATGACTAATGTCAAATATTTAATTAAATGCAAAATTATTCTTATAAATAAGCATTTTTTTTCAAAAATAATAATTATTTTGTATAGAATAGGCATCAAGGTATATTAGTATCTAACTACTGAAATTTAGGCAACAAGCCTATTAGTACAGCAGATATATTTGTGTTTCCGCTACAACAAACAATACGAAAAAACAGAATAAAACATTTTTTAACGATGCATACATATTTTTGATAAAATTTTCTTTTCTATATATTAACTATTAAACTAAAATATAACAAATATTTTAGTTGGGCTCCCATACAAGACATTTTTTCCGTTTTTATATATGATGGTACGGAACTCTTCATGCGTGAGTCCGACTTGCACATTTTATATATATGTACAAGAAATATATATAACATTATTCCACTTAAGTGCTTGTATGCGTTTACGGTGCGTTGATGTCTTTTGTACATTTGTAAGACAGTGAGCATTCCATACAGTTGATTTGAAATACATATTTCGGTCATGATTTTCGTAGCCGTATTTTGCTATGCTACGATACTTTGCCGTCAAAATCAAACATCGAAACTATAAGAATTTATTTTAAAAATATTTCTGAAAGAGAAATCGAATCAATATGCTGAACTCTCACGTCTGACTACCCAAGGCACAGTAGCCATTTCTAGTTCTACCAAAATTTTAATAACAGCAACCAATTATAAAATTTATTCAACATATATTAGTATACACTTATTGGTGTAAAAAGTCTACACCTGTATGGAATCTGAGAATGCCTTTACGAAAAGAACCAAGTAAAAATCAATCAAGGGGTTTTTTATTCTTTGTAATCGACATTTACAATGGTGCCTTATCATTGCATGTATACATTTATAAATTTAATTAATTATTTCCCTAAATAGAGATCTACAGAAGACTTACCCGCTCACCTCACATTCCAAAATCATAATCATCTAACTAGTTGCATGGGCACCTGGATAATTGAGACTGGAAATAAATTTTGTAGTTATAGGATTTTCGATGCACTTATGCAAGCGATGATACGAGCTGAAGTTGTTTTATAATTGAGTTTTATAAGGCATATATATAAAAAAAAAATATAAATATTTGTTACACTTACACCAATTAGCCTAGCCCAAACTAAGCTCTGTAAGGCTTGTGCTATGGGATCTAGGGTAACGGATAGACATACATATATTATACATATATAAATATTTTTTATTGAAATATATATCAACAACCATGACTAAGGTACAAATGCTGACATTCATCACACAAACATCTGCACCCACCGGGATTCAAACCCAGGACCTCAGAGATGGCGACACCTTGAAACCGGTGTACTATCCACTCGACTATGGAGGTCGTCTTTATCTATGGAGATAATGCCTCACTTTAAAAATTCACTTATCATCTAGTTTTATTTCACAATTTTAATATATTTCTTTAGGCGGACAGATATGATTATTTCTCAATAATTGTTGTGTGACCAAATAAAATATCTATCTATCTTTAGTGCTACGATGAAAAATACATCCATAATTAACAAGGGTGAATCATTTCATTCCAGTCCTCAGAGCTCACACAACGTGAAAGGTAAGCAATAACACATATTCTATAAGATTTTCTCATCAAAAATGTGCGGTGTATCCAAGCCGAAAATAAGAAACGCAAACCTTACAATCAGCAATCAGGCCGCCCACAAGCACCGACTTTCCAGCGACTTTACAAATATGTTAACGCATCCCACGAGATGAACTCGCGCATTCCGTTTCGAACTTTATTTTCGATGTCACAGGGCTCATTGTCGGGAAGGTGCCGTTCGTTATATTGAGTGTTTGCAGAATTTCGTGAATACCGCGAATATCGAATGAGCCGCGGGCGCCGCGCGCTGTGAATCGATGGCAAATATTTTATGAGCTGGGACGATTTTTCACGAGTTTAGTAATAGCGAAGTATTTCGTAGTAGACGACGACTTACGAACATTTAACATTACTAGAACAGCAAAATCCTATGCATTAAATAAATAAATATTTCTTACATTTTCACCAATTAGCCTAGTCTAAAATCAAAATTTAATAAAATGTGACTTTATACAAAGATCTTTTGAATCGACCAAATTTTTTTCTTGCTTGCTAAACGCTAACGATGCTGGATCGATAGGTATGGAAATTCTTAAGGAAGGTCTATATAATAAACTAGCTTTCTGCCGCGGCTTCGCCTGCGTGGATTTCGGGATTGGGTCTATAGAGGGTTAATGGCCGTTTTCACCAACCCTGTCTTAGCTTAGGTGACTCCTAAGTGACATGCTGTCACTTTTTGTATTAACTGAAAAGAGTGAGACAGCATGTCTCTTAGGAGTCGCCTAAGCTAAGACAAGGTTGGTGAAAACGGCCATAAGGGTCATGACTTTTGCCCACGGCTATATATACGCGGAAATCGGTTTATGGCGTGAAGGTTTTATCGCGCTTCCCGTGCGACTATCCGTTTTTCCGAGATAAAAAATACCGCAAAACCTTGCTCAAGAATCACTCTATCTATTGATGATAACCGCATGAAAATCTGTGCAGTAGTTTTTGAGCGAAGCCTTTATTGCGCATCCCGTGGGATCTGACGATTTTTCCGGGATAAAAAGTAGCCTATGTTACTCGGGGATAATGTAAGTTTCCAAAGGTGAAATTGTAACACTTTTTTTTCACTGATTTTAAGTACTATTAAAGACACTTTTTTTTTTATTCATATTGATTAAATTCACATTTACAATTGTACCTTGCATTGGTTATGTTTACGTCGAATTGTTACTTTGACATTGACAGTTCTATAGTGTGGGCCGCTTATCATGATCCCAACACCATTATCTATGGGCAAATTAGGCAACCAAATCTAGCCAAGCGTCGTCTACAAAGATAGGTTCTTTATTAATAATACTGAAACATCACTCCGGAATTCATAGATTAAAAACAGTGTCGTAGATTAATAACTGCCCACAGATTATATACCGGATACTAATTAACAACAAATTATTTGCACTGCCGATTACAAAAATATCGTTTAGGATTAAACTTAAATTTAGGAAGATCAATTCTTCCTTTCCTTTATTTGTGGCGGATCGACATAGTTTCCACACCATCCTAGTCCCGTTTAATAACAAACATCACATACTATACATCGTCTATATAATCTGTGCCTCATCGGTGGTAAGCAATCTGTAATGGTATACTAATCTGTGACTTGGAGATCTGAAATCTGGGAATTGGGAATCGATCTATTGTAAAAATCTCACGCATATTTCGTGATCTAAAAATCGTATAAAAGTTACTGAAAGTGGTGTGAGGATCACAAATTTCAGGAGTATTTTATTTCCCATAAAATTATCCATATCTCTTGGAACCAACATAATTTAACCTAGTTGCCACCGGCACTTAGGAAAAAATAATAAACTAAAATATTTACATATTGAAAGCCCGATAAAAAGGTCAGTAATAGTTGCATTTATCTCTTTAATTCTTTAATCTCTTTAATTTCAATTTGTTCCCAATAGTAATGATTTTCACAAATAATTATTGATATTTGTTTTGAGCGGGTAGGCTTAACCACCCATACCAAATCATGCTGAAATTAGTTGTTCAGTTGCTATTCTCATGTATTTGAGGTAATTGGTGTTTGTATTTAATCATAATAATATAAATAATGTAAATTCTTGTTCTTTTAAAATGTAAATGTACCATAATTTGATGAATGTTCAATAGATCATGTTTGATATTTTTCTTTGTAACCTATAGTCTGATTATTAATTCACTGGAGTAAACTGACAGTTGCTAATGTCACATTGTAAAATTATGTTGCCATATTTATCGTACTAGTGAGGTGACCTGCAAATATAATTGGATAAATTGAATAAATCGATAAGGACTTCACCCTTCGTTGTTATTCAGATCACTCACACAAAGTCAGTAACAACGTTTATTAAAAAAAGTACTCAATTAATTATAATATAGGTACATGAATTCTATCAGATACAAAAAATGAAATTCACTCACTTGCTAGCGTTCCCGAACTATGCGTTCAGTTAATCAGTAAATCAATTTTTTGAGCTGTAATTATTCGAACATTTGGAAGTACTTTAATTATTGCAATCTATTTAAAAGAAAAATACAGATTTAACCACTGTGTAATAGTAGTTATTGTATTTCATTTTAGACAAAACCTAATTCTGTAATTATTTATCGTTGTAATGGATATAACCACGACAATTTTACGTCAAGTTTTTTTTTATTTATTGCTGGTTATTACTGGTTACTGGTACAAGATGGAGAAACTGTGTGGATCATGTAATAAACTTAGAAAATAAAATGTTAATCTCGACCATATGATGGACAATATTACGGACCGTTTTATAATAAGTGTCACTGACAGCGACGACGATAGTGATAAAATTATGTCTGACGATGACGAATAAAAATCTATCCATTGAATATTTTTGTTTCATTTCATATATATAATTCGAGTTATTACGCCATTTCAAAGTTATCACCTATTTGCCCTAAAGGTACCATGCTAATATTATTACATCGATTAAACAAAATTGGATTAAGATTTCTTAATAAAGTAAATAAAATGAGTAATGTGATTTGAGGACGGAATGAAATTGAATGAATGAGTTTGATTTCAATATTCTAGTCACAACACTATTTTCTGTTCATCATAAAGTGGTAACACCGTAAACGTCAGTTTACTCCAGTGAATTAATGATTAGACTATAGTTGTCAGATTTAATTGTATGAAGAACAATAATGTATATGGGTTCCTTCTGAACCGCATAGACCACCCACAGTGAGTCCATGACTATGATAATGTAGCATTTTATGATATGTAACAGGGCAAAAAGGTACCGGGAGGTTGTTATACCCGGCCCTACAAATTTATGTAAGGAAAATATATAAAATAAAATATCCTTGAAGAATATCATATAAAAGTTAAGAAGAATAACTGCCATATATTAAAAGAAGAGTGTCTGGACCCAGTCTCAAGGAAAGTATTCAGTACTAACCACCGGGGGATGGGAATCTAGCTTAAGAATTCATGTTTTAGATTTTAGAATTACCATTTAATTAAATAGTTTATTTCAATACCCTGATCAACCATTGTTGCTAAATATCCTTGCCGAGATTGATCAAACAGCACCAGAACCAACCTGCCCTTGTGATTAATATGTAATTCAAATTTGTTATTTTAAGTACATAATAAAGAGTACACTTATTTCTAATTGAGTATTATTTTATTTTTATTTAATTGTAAAAAAAACTTAAATATAAATTGTTAATAAACTTAAAACTTAAATTAATAAATCAGTAACTTTGTTATTTTGTATTATTTGTGTTTTCTTTATAAATAATAAAACGTTGCATTACATTACAAAATAATTTTTGAAATCGGTCCAGTAGTTTAGGACCTTATTCATTACAAACAAACAAATCTTTCCTCTTTATAATATTAGTAATAAATAAATAATATGTACATCTTACACTAACAAGAATTAGCCTAGTCCAAAGTAAGCTCTGTAAAGCTTGTCTTATGGGATCTAGGGTAACGGATAGACCTACGTATATTTTAGATATGTAAATATTTTTGATAGAGATATATAATAACAACCATGACTAAGGTACAAATGCTTGCATTTATCACGCAAACATCTGCCCACACGGGGATACGAACCCGGGACCTCAGAGACGGCGACAACCGGAATACTAACCACTCGACGTCGCAGGTCGTCAGAATAACAGTTCTTGCATTAGTGTAATCCGGTTTAGGTATCCGGTGTATCCGGTAATAAGAGCTGCTGAGTAATGACGAAAAAACGTATCTTTGTTGAGATTGGATCATTTGTATCCGGATCAGTGCAAAGATTCGAATCAGTAAAATGATTTATTTGCCTCAATCAGTAAAAGTTCAGAGTAACTTCATCAATACATAGTATAAAACAAAGTCGCTTTCGCTGTATGTCCGTATGTATGCTTAGATCTTTAAAAC
Source organism: Scirpophaga incertulas (assembly GCA_036419045.1). Lineage (NCBI taxonomy): Eukaryota > Metazoa > Arthropoda > Insecta > Lepidoptera > Crambidae > Scirpophaga > Scirpophaga incertulas. The sequence goes on along the minus strand of CM071644.1, from coordinate 287,508 downwards.
TACGCAACGGATTTTGACGCGGTTTTTTTAATAGATAGAGTGATTCTTAAGGAAGGTTTGTATGTATAATAAATGCATAATATGGTAGAGAAACACTGATAAATTTAAAGGTTTCTAATGTGATGTCGTAAATAAGCACGTTTTTTTGCGCTTATATTGCAAACTCTGGCTGAACCCTACGAGATAGACCAAAATAATGTACTACAGTGTTGTACAACTTACAATAATCCACAAAAAAGTCCGCGATGGTATATGTCTATCTCTTAGGGATAACCCACCATAACCATTTTTTCACTGCACCCGTGCGAAGCCGGGGCGGGTCGCTAGTATACAAATATTCTGATAAATGATACAAATACACTGATATTGATTCATTTGTATCTGTATCTGATGCAATTGAGCGACGTGATCCGAAGAGCTCCGAATCTGAACTATTTACTTATCTCAACCGTGCGAGCGCCGCGTGCCAATTGAAACGGAGATGCAATTGAACGAATGATTCATTTGAAGCGCTGTTAGAGATTTGAATCAGTGAATCACTTGGAAGAACTCACTGAGTCGTTTCTGTTAAGATTGACACATCTCTACTGCTGAGTGCGTACCGTTATGTCTTCTGGTATTGGGACTTCTAATTGTCACAATTTAAGACATGTCACAATGGCCACACGCTCAAAAACTGTCTCTGCGGCTGACTAGGCCCAAGTTATGAAGCGCCGTAAATACTCGTCCGTACTAAACGACTACAGCCGCTCGGCCTGTGGCAGCCGATATGAAAGATTTCTTACACGCTTTGTTGGTACGACTTTTCTAAACTACAGAAAACTGATCTGCTAGACGGGTTTTTCGTTTTATAACTGGGGGTTTTTCATAGACACATTTATGATTTTATATCTTAATCGTGGAATTCATTTGATTTTAGTTTTGTAGACAAATAAAATATATATATATATATATATTATATATATATATATGTATATATATATATATATATATATCATTCATCTGTGACTCCTCTATTTATATGTGTATATATAATTTATTCCTATATATATAGAATATTATATTATATTCCTATATATATCCAATTAATTTGAAATTTCAACAGGAAATTAGTCGGAAGCTTGTAAAATAAAAATTAATTTTTAATAACAATCAAACTTTTTCCACTTTACATGTATTTTTAATTTGTAACCGTAATAGTTTTAAATCTCTCCCTTGATCATTAGTATCGTTTTTTTTCCAAGTTAGAGAATGTCAGGTAAAACATAATAACATTTGGAAATAAACTCTACATATTGCATTCATATATGCAAATCTAGTATAAAGCAAGAAAAATTACAGCAATATAAATAGATGAACATTTTGTTGTGCCTATTGTCAACATGCAGAAACATGTAACTATCATTGCGGAATAGAGAAACTAACGAAATTACTTTTTCCTATGTACGAGTATGAACAAGGTTTGAACAGTGAAGCCGTCCCCTTCGTTAGGGCAAACAAAGCAGTACATAGAGACGTAGAACAGTTCACTTAGGGGATATTGTGCTGCCGCTGCGGAACACATTAGTAGATTAAACGTCTCGCGGCCCCTACGTCCTGCGCGTCCAGGGCTGGTGCCTGGAATCTGAAGAAGACAAGGAAGTCGTACACTGCAAGCTATAACATTTCTTTAAAATACATCTCCACATATTCCAGTTGTTTTATATAGTATATTATTATTATAGACTATAGGGCAGAGAGAGTTATCTCCGGACTATACTCGTACATGCCGGGTCTACCGCTTTCTGTATCCGGCCCTTATTCGATCCATCAAGCAAGAGTCTATTAAGATATCGATCGAGACTCTTTGAAATCGGGCCATTCGCATAAACAACTATAGGATCTTGTGAGCCAAGTCAAGGTATGTAGGAGTCCTGATGCGGTGCCCAGTCGAGGGAAGTAAAAACAGCACGAATTATTGAATTAACTTTTATTGCAAGCACGTATACACTAAGTTGTCGCCGACATGGACGCTGTAGAACACATGAACCACATTACTCCTAGCGGAGCTGTAGAAGCACTAATAAAAATGGGTTGCCACCTAAAATAAATTTTTATTATTTGTTGGTGATACCAACATGGTACAACATGGTAACACAAGGTACTTGCAGACTTTTTCCTTCTCCACTTTTCACTTGCGAAGAATGGTGCTGTCAACAAAATCTGATCGGCGTTCAGGCCAAATAACCACCACGGTGTCAGGCTTATTTCAAACAATAATCCTGTCCATAATGATAAAGCGATCCCAATAGAGATACGCACGATCAAGAACTGGCATTGCTTCGTACGGCGTTTCAGACTCTATAAGGTCGAATGGCAAGTTGCTGTTGGATGATTCTGGCTACTAGGTTATGCCTGTGTCATTACTGAGAACAATCAGATATATTGCCTGAGTAACTCTCCGGAATGGTGGCTTGCGTAACATATTTTTTTAGATATAGTTTTGGTACTTCTTTAACTACTTGTACATGACAATAAAGGTTACTGTATTTCTTCACGAAAGTCAATGTTTTTCTTATTACCTATGGAGGTCCAGGGTATCCGAACAATGTGTTTTTTTATGTTTAATAGTTATACAATATCAGTAAGTATATAATTTTCTTTATTATTATATGCATTTGTAAGATCAAATTAAAATCACAGTTTTGGTAATAATTAGTTTTTATGATTCAAAATGTATGCCGAATGATCTTCTAAAAATTTTCCGATTTGCCAATATGAACCAAAGTAAAACCTCAATTTTAATTTTATTGTTGTTTTGTCAAAAGCACTTAATCAAATGATAGCAATTCATCGCTTCGCATCGCTCTAACCTGAGGTCGCGAACCCACGTGGCTCTGAATGAGAACACTATTCTCACTAATGTCATTGTGCTAAGCTGATGATGGCGGCGGCGAGGCGAGGGCGCCACTGGTACGGGACGGGAGAGAGGGGGGCGGCATCATTAACGGGAGGACATCATTACGGGGCGGAACTGCATCGTTACCTAAAGACAAAGCCTTCAGCTATGTACCCGGCCATTTTTTCAATCCGTCCTTCAGCAGGTATATAGAGATGCGAGAAGTTGGAATTTTTAATTCTATGTGATAATTATAACTTTATATTGAAAACACAAGTAGTGCCCAGCTGATGCTATATAGTTTTCCTTATGTAACAGAAACCTGCAAGCCCACACTTAAATGTGTTAGAAAACTTTATGTGTCTTATGGATTTTGTTAGAGAACAGTGCATATTAAGCAATTTTTTTTATAGTATAGGGCAGCAAACGGATCATCTGATGGTAAGCGATAACCGTTACCTATGGACACCTGCAACACCAGAGGAGTCACAGATGCGCTGCTGGCCTTTCGAAAGGGAATAAGGGGGTGGGCCTCCGGTACCCTCACTCACTCGGCGAAACACAGCGCAAGCACTTTTTTACGCCGGTTTTCTGTGAGGCCGTGGTATCACTCCGGCCGAGCCGGCCCTTTCGTGCCGAAGCATGGCTCTCCCACGCTGAAAATTAAATATAGCATATAAATATGCATACCACTTCCTTAGCGGAGTGTTTAGTATGCCGGTTTCAAGTTGTCGCCATCTCTAATAAAATAGCTAGCTATCCTAATAAAATAATAAAATAGATCTATATATAATCAATATTAATATGTTGTTGTGTTTATAAAGACTATACAAGTAAATTCAGAATGAGTTGCGCAACTCACCTTAGCATAAGAGTGAAGAAAACCAACTCGAGCCTCATTTAAACGAAAGGTCCGTAAACATTTCTCGGATATTATGGCACAAGCTTGATCTTGCAAGGATGTTGTAAAGGAATTGGCAGATATTAAATAATTAATATTTGCATAGTTTATATATTGTTATTTATTTATATAAATATATATTTATACTTGTATATATATGTTACTACATAGTTTATTAAATATATGTATATAATTGTATTATATATTAGTTTATAATAATATGTATCCTGCAGCATTTTATTCATACAGATACCTTCATATTTAAGTATAGACCTATCAAAATCTCGATGCACCTACACCACATCTCCACACCACCCAAAGGTTGGCTGGTAGAGAATACCTTAGGTATTAAGCCCGCCTATGTAATTTTTTTGCATAAAGTTTAGTAAATAAATAAAGAAAAGTAGTTCAACTTAATAACTTTTTTTTTGTTCCCCCTGAGGAAAATGCATTAAGTTGCATGCCCTGGCTGTGGCGAGCCGGCGGTTATGTGGGGCTCTCCTCCCCAGAAGGGGGAGGCCTACCCACCAAAAACCTCAGGGATGGCCTTCCTCAGGCATGTAGGGAGCCCCCGGGAACATCAAGCTACTTCCGGGAACCCCCAGCCTCCGCTCCCCTGCCTAGAGTCCCCTCTAGGCAGGGGAGCGGAGGCTGGGGGCCCTCCTCGGTGTAGGCTCACTACCTCCCCCGGTCTCCTCCACCGACGACGCCCCCCGGCCACGGAAGGGGCGTGGTCCATCCCGGGTCGCACTTAATACCTAACCACAGAGGAATACGTTTGAATTGAAAGGACATAAATCAGTAGTCATAATACATTACGATGAAAAGATAAGAAATTACTAAAAATTATAACAGCTAAAACACATCCGCTCCATAACAACATCTACAGTACATAAAACATGATTATATACTAAGGTACTACTATATACGTACTAAAGTTGTGTGAAACGTCCACTGAGAAAGCTCAAATGTTATTATACTCGTATAATGGCGCTATGTACAAGCGTCCTCTCGCTCATTAGGAAATGCATCGCATAATGAACGTTTTTCTGGATGTAAAAATATATGAAAATTACTTTCCGCCCGCCGCGCCGCCCGCCTGCTGGTTTGCTGACTGCATTAAAACGAGTGCACTTAAAGATCTTGAAAACGAAAATTATTTGCGAGCTTCTTCGCATCAAAAGCTCTATCTAAATACTCTTACCTTTTCCCGGATAGTACAGATAGCAAATCATAAGACGTAAGTTTGTCGACGTAATATGTTATTAACAATGCTATGTTCGTATAAATAGCGATATTTCAGTTCTGTTTTAGAGCTTAGATGTCCAGCCCCCCTAGACAAAATGCCTTTCTATTTGCGTTTTCTATAATAGATAACATAAAAAATGTATGGAACTGACATTTCTAGTAGATACGTCACGTGACTTGATGACGCTGATAGAAAACTCGCAGACAAGATGCTAACTGTGCTTCTATTCTATCGCTCGTCTGTGTTCTATTTTGACAGTAGAAGAGTTCTATACAAATTCATAGACAAAATGTAGTTTGTGACGTAAAAAATAGATACGGTTCTATTCTATTTCTACTCAACAAAGCGATTGCTCATACCCAATAGATTGCTGATAGATTGTTTGTTTGTTGTTTTAAAATAGTGTGTTTTTGCCAAATTATTCCTAAAAATGCACATGATAAGGCTTTTGTGGGCAGCTCATACCGAAGAAACGTTGATTCGGCGTAGAAGGAGGGTTCAAAATCGACGGCAGCTGGAAAATATTAATGACATGCCCAAAAGTTTATTTATCAAAGAAAATCAGACAAGAGTTACTTTTACAATTATAATATTAGTATGGATCTTTAATTTGATAAACTTTTTATATAATCTTGATTGTATAAATATTAATATTATGTCATTTTGAAACAACCGAAAGTAAACAAAGCTAATTTGAATTCAATACTGACACTCGCTTTTGTAATGATTAATTGTAAAATTCATACTTACCTCTAAATAAATGTCTACGCAACGATTTTCAATTTCAAATCCAAAGTTTGTTTAATTTAGTCCTAATTAATGTAGGTAAATAATTGTGAAGTACGCACGTTTGAAATGTTTTGAAGTTCCTCCTAATGGCATTTTTTCTCTTTAAGCAAAGGGAATTAAGGCGAAACACGGTAGATTATTTTCTATTTCTATTCTATTTTCTACTGTCACGGTAGACACAGCCATTCTATCAGTAGATACACTTTGTCTAACATTTTTCGATAGAAAACGCTTAGTCTATTATAATAGTAGAAATAGAATAGAAAAGACGCGCGTGCTTTTTGTCTAGGGCTACAGGTCTGTTAATTAATAAGCTTGAGGCACCTTCGATTTTATCATGAGTAATGCCATTTGCCAGGGTTTGGTGATGGATATAATGTGACTCAGGTTATAGTCTGATATCGTCTATTATTGTCTCCATTATAATAACTCACTTATTTAACTGAAACTAAGGCTTATATACTAATATGGTACGTGCGTATTTCTAGCTTACTCAGCACCCTTGAGATGATTATCTCAAGGAATGTTTAACCTCAATACGTGCACGTTCTCATGACCGGCACAATCAGGTAAGATGAAAGCCAATAACATTTTTGTTTATTTGTTGAAAAAAATAATAATTCAAGCAATTTTTGCTGGATTCGGCAGACTGAAACCCTTCTAACAATTACCGTTAAATTTTTGTCTTTCTCAGATCAATTTTCGGAGGTCGCTGTCCAACTGATTCACCAGATCAAAGGTTGAAAGCTTCCATCATCACAACTTTACCATCAGCAATCACCGCATGACTGAATACTATCCACATCAAGTCCCTATTAATTAAACTAAGTCCCTATATATATATTTGTAGTGAAATCATGTGAAAATCACTGCCACTTTGGAGACTCCAAATCCCAAGATAAAAGTGAAACAAAAAAGAACTGACAACTTCTAAACAAGCTTATAACATTCAAAGTCAAAGTCAAAATATTTATTTCAAGTAGGCAATTAGATATGCTCTTTTGAATAGTCCAAATTTTTTTTTTCCCTACTACCCATTCGGACTTCTTTTAGTTATAGAGAAGAACGGGCGCAAGAAACTCTATAACTTTTACAGAAGCAACGACATTTACAAAAAAATATATCGTTACCAAGTCATACAAAAGTCAACTTATAGGTACAAGTATAATTACAAAGGTTCATGGCAATGCCTGGTGGAACTAAGAAACATTAAGTCCAAGCATTCATGTCTTTTATATAATCAGTAACCGTATAATAAGCTTTGCTAATAAGTACACTTTTAACAATGATTTTAAATTTATTTAGGCTTAATTGTACAATATTTCTTGGAACTTTGTTGTAAAAACGCACACAGTTACCTCTGAATGAATTATTAATTTTATGGAGTCTAGTGTGAGGCAAATGTAATTTATTCTTATTTCTAGTATTGAAGCTATGGACATCACTGTTTTTACTAAATAAATGAATGTTTTTATGGGTATATATTAGATTTTCATAAATATATTGAGACACAACTGTCATTATACCAGTGTCTTTAAATTTATCTCTTAAAGAGTCTTGCATTTTTAGATTATAAATTGCTCGAATGGTTCTCTTCTGCAGCACAAATATAGTTTGAATGTCGGCAGCATTTCCCCACAGCAAAATACCATACGACATTACACTATGAAAGTAACTAAAGTACACCAATCTAGCTGTTTCTACGTCAGTTAATTGGCGTATTCTCAAAACTGCAAATGCTGCAGTGCTGAGCCGTTTTGATAGTTTATCAATATGTGGGCCCCACTGAAGTTTGGAATCGAGAGTAATTCCTAAAAATACTGTGGTGTCCACGAGGTCCACATTTCTATCCTTTATAATTACTTCGGTTTTCACCTGTTTTACATTTGGCAATACAAATTTGATACATTTAGTTTTACTTTCATTTAGAAGCAAGTTATTAACGTTAAACCAGTGGACTACTTTAGAGATTGCATCGTTCACAGTGTCATTAATATTTTGTCTCCGTTTAATTTTGAATATAAGTGATGTATCATCTGCAAAGAGTACAATTCATGTTTTATATACAATTATGATCAACCTTTATCAAGTAAAATATATAAAGCTGTATTTAAACAGCATCGAAATTTAAATGTAGCTACGAAATATGCTACGAAGTTCAATGTAGACGTTCGGTTTACGAAAAAACTTGTGACAAGACTTATGCATTTTTATGTATAACATATATAAACATTTCGAATAATACAATCTTTTTAAATATTGATTTAAAATTCTTTTTCTATTAATTAAAATCTTAAATTAAAAAAAATATTTGCAAAATACTCCCTCAATCTTTTTTAATATAATAAATATGGGTTGATATTAAAAGAGGTGGGAACCATTTTTTTCAACCATGCCACATACTATGAAATACAAATTACGCCACACAAAATTTTACTTTAAATAAAATTTCAGTTAAAATTTGTTTGAGTCGAGTCGAGTTGAGTTGAGTTGACTGCAGGCTACTAACGAGATTAAAAATGGTGGATGGTGATCGACGTGAATGATGATCGACGTAATGGTTAGCTGTGAATGTACTAAATAAACTATACTGTGTTTTATTAAGATCATAATACCCCAGGATCCCCAAATTCCTGCTTATCTCCGCTCCCGCTTCCAATTGCTACCTCCTCCTAACCGTCCTAAACGTTCTTGTATAACAAGAATGCTTGAGCTTCCCGTTACTAACTCCCGTTTCTTCTTTCACTCGTTCTCCGTTCATGCCGCTCAACTTTGGAATAAACTCCCAACTAATATACAAAACTGTCCATCCATATTTTCGTTCAAACGTCAGCTTAAAAATTATTACCTTTCGCAAATCAACACATAGGTAACGTATGTCATTATATTTCAAAACTCCATCGTTTTGTACTGATCTGTAAATTTTTTATATTATCTTATTTATATATTATTTATTATTATTTATGTAATGTGTATGTAATATATCTATTAATATTTATATATTTGTGTTTAATATTTATGTAGTAATAATTATGTATGTATTATGTAAGTAAGTTGTATATATATGTAAGTATGTATATACTGTATAGGTGTTATCTTTTAGATATACATATTGTTAAAATAAATATTTAATTAAAAATTAATACTAGACTCGAATACACTTGAGTCATCTCACCATTCTACTACTTCCACTACTTAGGGCTGACTGGAAGAAATCTCTTTTAGATATAAGTCCACCTTTTGCTTACTTTAGTCTTAATAACAATATGATTTACTACGTGTACAATAAAGTGTATAAATAAATAATATGGAGTTCCATCATGAAGTTACAGCACAAAGCATAAACTATACTGTGTTAAATTAACAATCACTCACCAAACAAGTTTTCTCATCTTTTTTTTAGATTTATTAAGCATAACAACATATCGCCAAACTAGCAATAGATATTTAAAAGCAAAGTATGAAACTGTCCCATTCCTTATAACCATATACATATATTACTAACTACATTTGTTCATTTTATACCAAACCTCTCACATATATAACATTTCTATTTACTAATTTTACTGTAACTGTGAAATTCTTCCAAAATTATTGATTTTCATTTCATTTTGCAAATATTTTTGTCTCAGCTTTTCTCTGTTTTACTTTAATTGGGTGCACAATTCACAAATCATATATTTGTGCCACCAACCAAAGTAATCTATACTAATATTATAAAGAAGTAAAGTTTGTGTGTAAGGGTTAATCTCGGGATCTACTGAACCGATTTTAAAATTCTTTCACCAATAGAAAGCCACATTATTGCGGAGTGTCATCATCATCATCATCATCATCATCATCATCATAGATTTTTAAAAATTCTTTCACCAATAGAAAGCCACATTATTGTTGAGTGTCATCATCATCATCATCATCAGCGGACGGCGCGCGATGGCTTCGGGTTTAATTCAGTTCGCTTTCGTGCTCGCTTCGAGGATTATTAATATTATGCCTAACGAAGTGGGCGCGGGTCAGCTAGTTGTTAATAATTTCTATAGTACCTTTTTTTATTATTATTAGAATTTCGCATTTGGCTTACAGTTACTTCGTTAAACCTCAGCTCATTCTTTCACTCAAAATAAAATCCCTCCCATTCAAGTCGTTTCAGTCGTTCAAGTCCAGGCCCTTATGGCCAAGGCCGGTCGACTCTCCTCGATTCGTCAGGAGTCTGACCTAATCTCTGTGGCCCTTGGTTGCGGAGGTATCCATGACGATTCTCAGCCTCTCCTCTTCAAAGGGGAAGAAAACTATTTCGATAAAGATATGGAATCCAGCAGTGCCTTAACCAGAAATCACCAAGCGACTGAAATGTGGAATGTAAGAATAAAACTACAGCAGCAACCCTATACCTTAACAAAGATAATAGGAACGAAACAGCTAAAACACAGATTTTAATGGAAAATCACTCGCTCATCGAAATATGTATGGAAAGTGTTAACATGCAACACATAGGGGAGCTACTGCGAGGTAACGAACCCGGAGCGCTTGAATTATGCATGAGCCGAACTACTCCACAACTTTTACATAACTAAGCATTCGTCAAATTTGACTTTCAGACCGCGTCGCCTTTTTACGTTGGCAAATGATTACATTACTGTAGAGGGAATTTGTGTGTATTTTCTGCTTAGGTTTTGTACATAGGGAAATGGGAATATATTTACTTAAAATTATGATTTTTCATATTACAACTACATTTTTATTATTTGAAATGTCTGTTTAATGTCAGATAAAGGCTCTGTAGGAAGTCATTCTTTTGTTTGTACATTTATTTAAATAATTTGGTAAGTATTAAATTTTTTTTTGATGCAGTGGTCGACTGACTGGTTGCTACGCAACGCGACTATTTTTTACTATGACCTGGAAAAAATCTGTCGGCGTTATGATATTATTACACTTCCATCCTTCGAGCATCTGCTCTTGCGACTCCACTCTATTCCGGCCGGCTAAGGCAAGACAAAGGCGGGTGGCATTTATCCGAACATGTCTCCTATTTTTGTTTTCGCTAGCTCACTTCTTTAATGATACTGGAATTTCATTTCAACTTAAAATATTTCAACTCCTTTTATTTTACTTTATTTTCGAAATTCGTAATGACGTCGCTTTACTTACAATTATAAAAACCACACTAGCATCCTGGAGAGTCAATTGAATTTCGACATTTCCAAAGCATGGCAACCCTGGTGCAGCTAACAGGATCGGAAATAATCTTCTCTACTGAAAACCCTGACTTGTGACCCTTACGCAGCCAGGCACGTAGCTCTTAACACAATCATCCAAGGTCGAGAATACATCAGCAATAGAGTGCTTCAGTACCCGAATATTGCGTTTAGATTATTGCCGAAGGGAGCTTCGTGATTCATCTAATTATGTTGACGCTAAATGTATTTGGAACACAGATCAGAACCTGACTAGATAATCCGGCTTCCGGCATCCGGCTTCGTAGAAAGGAGTATGCCCATTCGTAGTATCACCTTTACTCGTCCTTGTGCCTTAACCAAACTAATACCAAAAAATAAGTAACAATTTTTAACAAAACTCTGCAATATACCAAGCCGAAACTTCGCCGGAGATAAATCCACATAATAATTAGTAATTATTTCACTTCCGTTTCATTCGCCGTGTATTTTATTGATGATATTCTAGTTTCATTGATAAATAGTCTCTTCGGTATTGCCATATATTAACGATCGGATCGATTGGTCAAAAATATATTCGATACATTCCACTGTCCTCTCGTGAAAGGGTAAAAGGAATACCAAAACAATTAATTTTCTTTAGTCTTTTTTCTGCTTTCTCTAATATTTTAGTCATTATTCTGCTTTAAGAGTTTCTTTATACAGATAGCTAATATTAATGTTGCTAAAACAATTATTTTTAAATTAATTAATTATTTTATATGAATTATTGGATAGTTGTAATATTTATTGGATAAGATAGACTTAATCATTTTATAGTTTTAATCTTCTACAATTAAATAGGTATTATCAAAAATGATGATAGGAGAAATTCGTATCTTGAAAGTCTTTGGTGTTTAATTTCTATTTTACCCATCGAAATAGAGTCAAATAGTTTTTAATAATTGAATATATAGTTAAAAATCTACAATATATCATAAAAATCATTATGGTACAAAATCATTTTTGGCGATACTAAAGTCCATATTACAATGGGCATTCTCCTTTGCGTATTCTCTGTTTCCTTTTTAATATAATACGTAACCCAATATTTCCACCTTACCTTCGAGAGCGTTTTGAGTTTGCTCGTTCTCCTGAATCCACTTGTAGAACGTACGCTGCTTAAGCTTCCCTCTTTTAACACGCAATTCTATAAGTGGTCATTAATGTTTTAATGATTTCAATGCGTTGTTGAAGCATATATCGTTCCATTTTTAGTAATCGCGTAGTTTTTACTAATGAAATGTCAAAAGATGGCAGCTTCATAAGGAAAACCTACTTAGATAGCGGGATAATGAAAATAACAAAATTTTACCACCTTATTGGAAAATCCGTTATATATGAAATCAATTGAAAAAATCTCAAGTAAACTCTAAAATAAACATTGGGCTTAAATTGCGATTCAATACTGTCTAATTGGATCCATGTCTATGTATTGGGGTTAGCCGTCTTTGATCAATCGTTGCGCGGAATTGTGAGAAAATCGACGTAAATTCGCGCTCAGATCATTACGTTATAACCAAGGAAGCGATTCGTCGCCCGGATGAGCTTTTACTGTAATATACTTAAATCAATCAGTGAATATTGGTGTCTTTTTGTTGGAGTTTCTGTGCAATTCTCATGGCCAGTATCGCAAGACATTTCCCTTTATTTTCTTTTATTTTTTTCGAGGGGAAATGCTCCTTATGCACCGTGACACCGTGCTGGCTAAGCGTGGCCGTGTGTGAGGCTCTCCGGTCTACGATGACCGGCCTACCCACTAAAACCCCCCTGTGTTCTCTAGGCTAGGCCCATATCGGGGCGGGTCGCCGGCGGGCGCGAGGAAGTCGCGACTGCTACGGCGACCCGGGATGGACCACGCCCCTTCCGTGGCCGGGAGGCGTCGTCGGTGGAGGAGACCGGGGGAGGTAGTAGCCTCCCCCGAGGAGGGCTCCCCTCTAGGCAGGGGAGCGGAGGCTGGGGGTTCCCGGAAGTGGCTTGATGTTCCCGGGGGCTCCCTACATGCCTGAGGAAGGCCATCCCTGAGGTTTTTAGTGGGTAGGCCTCCCCCTTCTGGGGAGGAGAGCCCCACATAACCGCCGGCTCGCCACAGCCGGGGTATGCAATTTAATGCATTTTCCTCAGGGGAACAAAAAAAGAAAAGGCCCATATCGGAGCGCGTGTGACAGAGTGCTTTTCCACCCCCTACTTCCACAGCGCCCACAGGCCGACTCAAGCTATATAGGTGATGATCGAACCACCGCCAAGGGCGGTCACAAGCCATTTCCCTATTTCTATTTCTATTTCGTGTGTAAGTCGGGGCTGATATGCATCACTGCGACCTATTAAGATCTATTGTGACCAGCCTCCTATGTAGGTTCTATGTAGGCCCTACAGTAGCTCCCTTAACTGGGCACTGACCAAGAAAGATAGGATGTTCCCAGTTCGGATTGTTTTTATTTCATCTGGGTCAAGGATGTGTTTCCCCAGGTGTCTGTTTCTTTTGTGAATCAGCGGTTCACAGTAGCACAAGAGGTGAATTGGTGTTTCACGCTCTTGTTCGCAGACTCTGCATGTGTCAGTGTCCTTTAGTTTCATGTTGTAAAGGTGTCTATTCAACTTGCAGTGACTATCCATTCCCCTAGTGAGCCATTTCCCTAGGAAACTTGTTTATTGCAGAGGTTCCCAAACTTTTTTGTGTAGTAGACCCTTTCCCATGTTTTACGGTTTTGGGTAGACCCCCTACTTACCTGATATTGAATGCCTGCATCCTACAACTGAAAAAAATTTATAAGCATATACACATAATATTTTTTTACTTCATTGATACTTTTATAAATAATGTATATATATGTATTTATATTAGAAGGTAGTATAATATAAGTAGATAGATACTATGAGATCCATTATTATGAACCCCTATATTCATTTCATGGACGCCCAAATATTTTTTTCTCAAACATGCTTGGAAATTTGAGGATTATTTTAACAACCTTCTTCGAGATAAATCGAAATTGCTGTACTGGCCAAATACATGCGAGCAGCGGCCGGCAAAAAATGTATGAAAATCCATATCTGTCGTGTCTTAGCGGCCAAATATACATGTAAATTAATATCTATCGTGTTATTTAAAATAGAACGATTTGTTGCTCCGAAAAATGGCAAACCAAGGAGGCAACTTATCAAAGTCTTATTTAAATATCGAACTGCCTTGCAAAAAAACCTCTTTATAATGACAAAAAAAATTGTAAATTCAATAACTATATTTTTTTAAATAAAAGTTCTGCTTGGTACTAGGTACTTAGTTTTAATTTCAGCAGCATTATTCGAGAACGAGAATACGATCAGCATAGATAGAATGTAGATCAGTTTTCAGTTTATGTTTAATATTTTTTCGTTTACCTTTTGTACCTAGTGTATCTTTTATTTTTTTTTTCTTTTTAAAAAAATTAAAAGTAACAAAATCCTCTTTTAAAAACAAGCTTTTATTAAATGCGCTAAAAGAACAAAATAAACTTTTAATACATATAAAAGCTTGTCGCGAGATTTACTTACTTATAGAATATTTTTAACGATATTTTTAACGACATTTTTATAGTTTACCTTACTTATATTTATTTTTGGTTGTTTACTGATACTATAATAAAGAATTCTTCCGTGTTTGTTTGTTCCACTTTCACGCCGTAACTACTGAACCGATTGCTTTGAAATTTTGATATATTTGAGACGTAAAGATAAAAGTCCAAATTAAATAATAAGGTACTTTTTATCCCGGAAAAATCGACAGATCCCACGGAATGCGCAATAAAGGCTTCGCTCAAAAACTACTGCACAGATTTTCATGCGGTTTTCATCAATAGATAGAGTGATTCTTGAGCTTTATCTCGTAATAACGGATAGTCCCACGGGAAGCGCGATTAAACCTTCGCATCATAAACCGCCTTCCGCGCATATGTAGCCGTGGGCAAAAGCTATGACCCTTAACCCTCTATAGACCCAATCCCGAAATCTACGCAGGCGAAGCCGCGGGCAGAAAGCTAGTGTCAAATAAAACTTAGTGCTGACCTGTACATACTCGTATCACTGCAAGCGAGTGACTGCACGCAGCACCGATGTCACAATTGCAGTCTTTACGACTTACAGTTATGTGAAATATACGTCGCTAATCTATTGCTTTATTGAAGGCAGTTAATGGTGAAGGATTAAGGTTACTGATAACACAAAATTTGAGGCGTTATATTCCATAACTCATAAGATATGATGAGTTAAAAGATTGTTAAAGAAGATCGTGTTGAAGTTTCAGATTCGATTTTGCTCCAAAAATTGAGATAAACAGTAAATTATTGAGATAAGGCTTTTAATTTTTGTCCCAAATGTCCCAAATAAGTAATGAGCAGATAACCACAGTTTTGGTATCATGCAGCGGTATGTGTTATTATTATGTATTGTTTTGTTATTGTTGTAGGTGTCGTTGTGTGGTCCAAAATAAATGTACTTATTTCTTTTCTTCTTTCTAACGTACACTGTGTTTCTTTCTTTTATGTGATATATTGACAAAAATACAGACTGTCTAAATGATCGTGAGTGGTCACAGTCGCTCATAGTGCATGTGGTTTTTGTGAGATTTGTGGCAAATTTGAAACCACCACAAAAACCGCAATATACGTTACCAAGATGTGACATAAATTTTGTTTGTTTGTTTGCAGATTGTTGCGAATCTCAGAAAATACATGTGTACTATAGGCGTCTGTAGCCAACTACCGTTTTGTAACTAGTCTGCTTAATTACCAACATAGTTACGAGTATAATATGTTAGGGGTTAAACCAGTATCTGAAATTCTGGGCCTACAGTGGTATATGTTTTAATGCCAGTAAGATAATATTTAATAGTATATTTCCGTCAGAATCAAAGATTCTATCTAAATCTAAAAATATTTGCCCTTACAAACTAAATAAAATATTTTTCTTCCTAAATATTGACAACCCTACATCAGCGTACTTCGCAGCTATCTATCGAGAGCCATTACGTCATAGCTGGCATTTCTTTTATATTAACAGCGGACTAGGGCTGTCACTTGAGAGTTTGTGCTTTAATTTTGAAGTCAATAACTCAAAATGTATTAGGTTTTCAGATATGAAACAAACACCTTATGTCTGTTTAATATCTAAAATATATGCTCCTTAATTATATTTTCACCGACACAACTTGTATATACATATGTATATATGTCAATGAAATAATGACCGAGTATTTGTACTTATGTACATATTATCTCTTATTCAATTTTATTAATAAAAATATCCATACTTACTCAAACTTATACAATATGGCTGCGATATAATTAATAATATACCTATTGTGGTACAAAAAACGTTCATAGATAGTTTTTACTACAGAGCGTAGTACTCCACATTAGTACATAATTCAAATCCGCTGTAAAACAAAAGTGGGGGCGGCGTCCTGGCCCGCCCCGCGGTACGGACAGCAGCAAAAAATGTTCTGTCAAATCAAGGACTATTTATTCTACAAATCCTCTTTAAAAGCACTTATTGTAATAATTAATACAATTTCATTGTATAATATCCTACTACTATTATAAAGGCGAAAGTTTGTAAGTATGGATGTATGGATGTTTGTTACTCTTTCACGTAAAAACTACTGAATGGATTTGAATGAAACTTTACCACAATATAGCTTATACATCAGAATAACACATAGGCTACAATTTTTGAGGTTTCTAATGTGAGGTCGTAAAAAAAAACACATTTTTTGCGCTTACATTGCAATCGCTGACTGAATCCTACGTAGTTTATAGGAGCATACTGCAGAAGCTACCTATAGGTCTATGATTAGGGCTCTGCAGTGCTTAGTTACCGTATTTCTTACTTATTACTAGACTAGACGGGACGAACCTGAAGTCCACGTGAACGAAGTCGCGGGCAAAAGCTAGTTATATATAAAATACAAAAACCTATTTTGATAACCCGAAACAAACTAGCAAAAAATCTGTAGTCGCAGTTTACCTCATTTAAATAAATAACCACAAAAGTACATAAACTCTAGTATCTGGTAAAAAAATCAAAGCTGAAAGCTCAAATTCGGTACAGTAATATATAACCTTTTTTCAGCCCTTTAGGGAATATAAATTCATCTCCTAAAGTAAAAAAAGGGTTGAAAAATTCATTAAAAGTGCATCGTTTTAAAGATAGAAGCATGCAATTACACCTATGAAGTGTTAAAGCGGGGTTTCTAAAATTGTACTTTACTGTTGAACGCAAACGGCATATAACGTTGTATAAAAATATACAATTTATAAATAACTAGCGACCCGCCCCGGCTTCGCACGGGTGCAGTGAAAAAATTGTTATGGTGGGTTATCCCTAAGAGATAGACATATACCATCGCGGACTTTTTTGTGGATTTTTGTAAGTTGTACAATACTGTAGTACATTATTTTGGTCTATCTCGTAGGGTTCAGCCAGCGTTTGCAATATAAGCGCAAAAAAACGTGCTTATTTACGACATCACATTAGAAACCTTTAAATTTATCAGTGTTTCTCTACTATATTATGCATTTATTATACATACAAACCTTCCTTAAGAATCACTCTATCTATTAAAAAAAACCGCGTCAAAATCCGTTGCGTAGTTTTAAAGATCTAAGCATACATACGGACATACAGCGAAAGCGACTTTGTTTTATACTATGTATTGATATATAAATATTTCTTACACTAACACCAATTACCCTAACCCAAAGCAAGCTCTGAAGGCTTGTGTTATGGAATCTAAAAAAAAAAAAGTAACGTATAGACATACATATATAAATATATTTGATAGAGATATATATTAACAACCATAACTAAGGTACAAATGCCCGCAAATAAACATCTGGCTCCACCGGGATTCGAACCCGGGACCTCAGAGATGGCGACGCCTTGAAACCGGTGTACTCAACAAATTAATGATTAATCTAATCATAAGTTGTCTTGTATAGCGAAGAATTTGCACATATTTTATCATTCACGACCCATAATATATTATAGATAAAAAAGATATAATGTTATTATAAGCAACTAGATACAGCACTAGAACCTCGTAATTGAGGTGTTCAAATTCAGGCAATTGGTGTAAATTCATTTTAGCCGCATAGCAATAGGTACTGAGTGAAGCCGTTGTTCCTCGCTCCGACGATATGTTTGGCTAGCGTAATGCTATCTCTTTCTGTCTCGTACTTCTATTTAGTGAATTGTGAATTGCAAGAATATCGGTAATTAAGTGGTACGACTGGTAAGAGTCAAATAATTATATTAATTAATTAATACTGTCCAATAAACTATAAAAGGTACCCAATAAGATTTAGTTGGAACCAGTAAAACTACAGTTGGATATTTCGTACCAAGTAATAATTGTTCTCCTGAATGACGACTGTGTTAAAATACAGGGAAGAAATAGCCGTTGCTGGTTCTTTCCAGTACAAGGTCCCACCGTGGACTTGTGAGCCAAAGGCGTAGCTTCTTTAACGTACAGAGTAAAACTCCTATTTGAAGAATTAATGTTTAAGCTGAACGTCGATATACAAGTCACCACATCACTACCGGACTCCCCAGGTACATAATTACAGACGCTGTGAAATGGCACTGTTATTACTGTATATAAACCCTTGCCACGCAGCCTCCTTCCATATATATGCTTGCAACTCAGATGTGGTGCCAGTACATAGGAGTAGGCGTATGATGAAAGGAACCCTGCCGCTTTGTTTTGTGAAACCAAATCTCATTAACACCTCCCATTCTGCCAACTTGCTTATTTAGTACATAAATTACAGTATATAAGCCTATAGCCTGGAACAGAGCAATAATTCCTTTTAACTATGTTTTATAGTGGTTAAAAATCGTTCTGTTGTTTTGTTTGTTTTTCTAGCATTTTATCTGTGGTACTTTTCATGTTGTTAATTAGTCACTTGCACCACGGACACGCTTTTTGAATCAGGCGATAAAAAGTCTATAAACCTATGATTTTTTTTATAGGATAGGGTAGCAAATGAGCAAACGGATCACCTGATGGTAAGCGATAACCGTTGCCCATGGACACCCGCAACAACAGAGGAGTCACAGTCGGGGTAATCTTCTCCTCGCAATTGCTGCGCTGAGGTAACTGGCCGGGGCTTGTAGCCTCAATGGTTTCAATCGCCAGCCATTACAATGGCTGGGGCATTGGGGCGGTGGGGGCAGGTACCCTCCTACCTGTGACATCTTTGTTTCTTCCTTGCTTGGTTATTCACTCTCTTCTGACGAAGAGAGTACTAGGCTTCTAGGAAGTGCCTTCCTGTTCGGGGGCCTCGCATGATAAGAGGAGTCACAGATGCGTTGCCGGCCTGTCGAAAGGAAATAAGGGGGGAAGGGGGGTGGTCCTCCGGTACCCTCACTCACTCGGCGAAACACAGCGCAAGTGCTATTTTACGCCGGTTTTCTGTGAGGCCGTGGTATCACTCCGGTCGAGCCGGCCCAATTCGTGCCGAAGCATGGCTCTCCCACGGTAAACTCTACATCAAAAATTTCTAGTTCTAAGTTTCTCTACATCATAAATTAATTATGACCTCCGTAGTTACACCGGTTCAATCTTTGAGACCGGTGTAACTACGGTGTAAAATCGTAATTCAGACACAAATGCTCCCATTCATCATACAAACATCTACCCCCACCGGGATTTGAATCCAAGACCTCATAGCTAGCAACACCATGAAACCGGTGTTCTAACCATTTGGTAGGAGAAAAGTGAAAAAAACTCATTAAATATAGTTTTAATTACTGAATAGGTTTTTTGAAGGTGTGCAACACGCTTATGAATCTTATGAAGTTCGATGCGTCCAGGCTACGATGACTGCTACCATCAGGCAGGCAGGCTGGAACTCTTACAGATGTTGTAAATAATTTTTAAACAAAAAAATAAATAGATAGATAGATAAAACGTTTATTCAGGCAAAAACACACTAAACACAATGTAATAATAATAATAATAAAGGCGTAGGGAAGTGACGACCCCATCGCCCGCTGGTGGGGCATTTAATGCCCCTTGACTGCCATAAATGCCCCATCAGTGCAGTCAGTCTCCCTCAGGGCAGCTTGTGGCGAGCTGTCGGTGAGTTGCGTCACCGAGGGTACCGATGTGCTTCAGGGGGGCGTATGCCACCCGCCTCTGTCTTGCCTTAACCAGCCGGACAGAGTGGAGTCGCAAGAGCAAATGCTCGAAGGGTGGAAGTGTAATAATGTCATAACGCCGACGGCGTCTCCATCGCTGTCGCAGACACACCTCTCTACACCCTTAGCCGTTCACACCAATGTTGCTCTCTTCGCACCAATATTGGTCTGCTTTTTTGGAGGGCCCATTTAGTGAGCGGCGAGTCACCACCTGCCATATTTAAATCAATTAGGAGGCTTTGAGAAGGCAGGTGACCGGAGTCTCTTCCATAGCCCGGTTTTCATTACCACCTAAATCGAAATGCAATAGGCCACAAACGTTTTGACCACTAATGACAATAGTTTCTGTGCATCTAACTGGGAATAGTCTTTGGCTGCATTTTTCATGATGCAGATAGAGATTAGACCCAGTTGGTACACTCCACGCACACTTTCATTAAATTTCGCTTAAATGGCCTCTACGCGTTGGATCTGTATCCCCGCGCAAGCCTTATAAAGGACCGTGTCTTATAAAGATACGTGATTTAAGCTACATAATAATAATAATAACTTTATTTCATTGCCACAGAACACACACACAAAGCAAACGGGTATAACAAAGACATCACATTAAACAAAAGCAGTAAACGTAATATATACAATAACATGAAAACATAGACACACAAAGTATAAAATTCAACATAAAACTGTATACATTGTGTTTAAATAAAAATCTATCTAAAAAACGGTAAGAATTAGATGTGCATGTGTGTTGCAGTGCCTGAAATATACAATCAGATACCAAAATATTTGCCTAATTTAAACAAATCACAGATTTTCAGCCATTACCTTTTTTGAGTGAGTAGAGTTTTACAAAATGAGCAGATAAAATGAATGGGCGAAAACAAGAGACGCATGAGGCCATAACTATCGTTATCTCGATAGAATAATTATTCCAAAGTGTCAAGCGAGTATGAATAAATCTTCAAAGTACTTTCAATAAATATAATTATACTTATATAAAGTATAAAAACAAATACGAAGATACGATACTGATATATATGTATAAAGATGTAACTACTGAAAACTGTTCGGCCGAGGCAGCTACCACAGCTGCCACACATAAAACTTAGGGATACTTAACTTTTGTATGTCTAAATAATATTCTTTTACATGTTTTTAAAAGTATCTTTGGAACACAATTTTCTAATAGGTGGAGGTAAATCGTTCCAACGTTTGGTAGCCTGGGAAAGCTGCCACGGAAAGCCACAGTTCTATGAATAGTACTCACCAGAGGCTTACGTACAAAATCATATACACTTACATACATAAATCTTCAGTATAGCTAAGATAAAAAGGTCATAAGAATTATAGACGAATAAATATATTTAGCAATTAAATTCATTTGTTAAATTTACCCTACAAAAGGTTATGGGCCCAGAACGCTTCCACTACGCATATTAAAGTAACTTTTTTGAACATCGTTGTGAAGAAGAGTTAAGAGAAGATAATTTTGAAGTGTTGAAAAAGTTTTTTTATTAAAGGGGTATTTTGTATATGTTTAATATTATGTGTTATGTGGGAGTAGGGTAATTAATATGTTTCTAGTTAATTATGAATAAATATGCAAATACAAAATTAAGAAGGGATGTTAGAGGTTGGAATTTTGTCTATGATTAGCTATTTGTCAAAATTTAAATATAGTATTATGAGTTTAAAAGAATGATGTGGGCTGTCTTTATATTTAATTATTGAAAGAATATATTGTGTGAGTGTAATAATGGTATTTATTTTATATAGCATAAATTTATCCTATAATTAAATTCATTCATTCATTTAAAAAAATAACTTAAGACTTTCCTTTCACTGAAATCAGCATATAAAGGTGACCATCAATTTGAGATTCGACAGCTTAAAGTCAGAGCAGTGTTCAGAACAGACACGGCTGCAAAACAAAATCTCGCATGTTGACAATGATGACTCCGGAAATATTTTATTATTTTATTTTATTTGGGTAGCTAACAGCTTGCAATAACAATGTAGTAATAAAAATAAGAAGCTACAAGCTAATAATAAGCTACCACATGTAAAACTACTTACTATCTATCAAAAACAACGAGGACAATACAAAATAATCACAAATTAAACCAATCGAATCAATTCGGTATCTGAGAAATTGCAGACAGAATCGGTATCAGTGCATTTTTTATCTTTTTTAAACTATCACTAAATATGTCGACTTCGCCACTTATACTATTTATAAGATTAATCACTCTAATGAAATAACTATTACGTCTATAGTTAGTGTTCGCAAAGGGCATATTAAAAAGATTATATAAATTATTACGTCTCATGCGCATTGGGACATTAAATGAAATTTGAAATTTTCTCTAGATATACATACATACTCACAGCCCTTTTCCACGGGAGTCGGCAGAGTTGTTCACTTGCTACGATCTAAACATATACTTATTACACAGCATGCAGGTCGTGCAAAATAACTTCCTTCTCCGAGCCACCGGGGCTCCATTCTATGTTCGACGTCACGATCTCCATAGAGACGTAGACATCCCGACCGTTCAACAACATCTGAAAGCATGCTCGGAGCGCTTCTTCAAAGCTGCATCCGCCCACCCTAACTCGCTCGTAAAAAACGCGTCCGACTACGCTGTTTCCGACCGCATCCGCCGTCCCAAACACGCGTTAACAGACCCGCCAGACTCAATCTCCACTAAGCTCAACAGGC
This sequence comes from Scirpophaga incertulas, assembly GCA_036419045.1. NCBI lineage: Eukaryota > Metazoa > Arthropoda > Insecta > Lepidoptera > Crambidae > Scirpophaga > Scirpophaga incertulas. The sequence continues at coordinate 264,570 of CM071644.1, read as the reverse complement.
TACTTGAGGCGGCTTCTGCGTCGCCGAACTCCACGAGCACGTAAGTAGCAACCACACACCAACAACTGTGTAGTTAGCTTAGCTTAGTAGTCAAGTGCATCAGCGCACATATTATACCATTCGGACCACTCTGGTAACCGATCCCATTTAAGAGCGTACGCACTCTCCTGAGGCTACACTGTGCACCGTCCCGTTCTGGAGGGCGGGAGCGTTAGTTCAAGCCAATAGGGTCCCAGGCCTTCCGCCCGACCAAAGGCTGTAGGTAGTGTTTAGTTGGTAGGCTGGCCTTCTGCTGGAGTCCAACATAACCATCCGCCGTAGACCGGTTGCGGGTGGTATCCGGTGCGAGGTCGTCCGAGCACCAGGGGGTTGTCAATAGCGACCACTGTGGTGGCGCGCCCCCTATGAGGATTCACTAGCCTCCCCCGCGGGAAAAAAAAAATCTAAACATATTTCCCTCTCTCGACTTTTATGGATACTTTTACAGAAGCTCGTCGGCTACGAGTACTCTTGACCTGACCTGCTTCGGTATACTTATTTGCTCCAAGTATCCAACTATTCACATTCCCCTGATAAATTTCTTTCGTGAGTCATCTTTTGTCCATCCTTTCTACGTGACTACACCATCTTAGCATTCCCTTCTCGATTTTTGTCACCACATCTTTTTTCACACCACACATTTCCCTCAACACTATTTTGCAATTCATATTTATTTATTGTAATGTTGATTAAAATTGTGAGGGGAACCATTGATTGTCCTGAACTGCTAGGCAACACCTGTATTAGGGTACCTGGAGACCTATTTTTGAATTACGAATGCGATTTCGAAATCACCGCTGACTAAATAGTCAGCGGTGACTTTGAGGTCACGGATTCCTAACCATCCAATTTTTGAAAGTCGATCGCAGAGCTGCCAACATAGATAAAGTACACACATAAATGTAAGAGTTCAGTTCCACGAAAATGTAGCCGCTGCCGGTTATTGCCGGCTTAACCATTATGGTTATTATATAATATAGGTATATAAAGGTTTATATATATATAGGCTGAAAAATCAACACAACAACTTCAGACTAGTCAATAAGTTCTCTAAACAAAACACAGATAACATTTCCACAAGTATGACTTGATTACGAGTGGGTGAGGGCACTCGTAATGAAATCACTTCCGTGACTAAGGTAGTCACATAAGTGATATTCAAAAATACGAATTATTGAAAATCGGTGATTATTAGTCACATCGGTGATTTCGAAGTCGCATTCGTAATTCAAAAATAGGTCTCCTGCACGTGTGCCTCGTAACAAAGTTCACATGACATTCGGTGTTCCTCTCTCTCGCACCAACTTCAGACAGAATAGTTTTAGGATTAGAGCCAGTAAGTTGTTTAATAGTCTCAATGTAGATGTGGACATATTTCATGATGGTATCCATAGCATCAAAAATGTTCTGTTGGATTTTTTTCTGAAGGAGGTAATCTAACGCATTTTTGTTTTAGATTCTGTTTAATTATTATATTTCTTTTTTTGTTCAATTTTGTACTGTTGCTCTCTGTTAAAATACTGTTTTTTATACTGTTTTATTGGTAACTGACAGCTGTGTAGTGCAGTGTGCTGATTAACTTGTGGCTATTTGTGATATCTTTTAATTGGCATATAGTAGTTATTATAGTTGTGTATATTTGTTATCATTGCTGTTAGCTATCATAATATAATAAAATAAAATAAAATTTGAGAAAAGGTACACAAACAGATAACAATCCTAACAACAATATATATACATCACAAAACAGAATGACTAGACTGCCATCCAATCAAAGTGTACACAGCTTGATCTCATGAAACATGAAAAAAATATATAATAATTAAAAGTATAAAACCCATAATAGCTACAAATCCTGGGATCCAGCCCTGAGTACATCTGAAACTCTTCTTTTAAATGAGATAAAGTTATTATCAAAAATATCAATGTCATTGTTGTTCCTTACCAACTCATTGTAGGCTCTCGCCATCCTAACTATCGGTTTATAGTAGGAAGTGTTATTAGTAAAAATCTGACAAGTGAAGGTGTTAGGTCGGCGAGATCTATACAGAGTATTAATAGATACTGAGGAGAGCAGAACTGGTGCATCAATATACGAGTGCAAGATTTTATGAAGACATAAAAGGTCGTCTTTTGCGTCGGTCCTGCAAGGTTACAACACTAAACTTTGCCAACCTTTCATTATGAGAGTTTAGGTTTCGGCCGAAATTTAATTCATTCTTCATTAAAAAATATAATACATGTTATAGTACATTACAGTTTTAGTGCGTTATGATGGATATAAAATGTGTATTTGAACCGAGCATGTTATAACCAATACGCACATACGACGTTTTTTAAGACATTTGCGAGGAAACAGAAAAAAAAAAAACATTTAAATAAACTCCATCTGTGAATGCACACTGTTGCTTTCCTGCCATTTTACTACTGACTGGCGCCGCGCGGCTATTAGTTCGAAATTTGAATAGCAACAGCGCGCGAAATGGCCTCGGTGTCAACATCTCCAGTGACGTTCAATTCCAAAGTCACTTAGATGACAAGGTCAAGTTGGCTTCTAAAAAACTAGGTGTGCTTAACAGAGCTAAGCGGTACTTCCTTCCGAGGCAACGACTGCTATTATACAAATCGCAAGTCAGGCCCCATATGGAGTACTGCTGTCACCTGTGGGCGGGAGCACCTCGATACCAACTTGATCCTTTTGATTCGGTCCAAAGACTAAAAAATAAATAAAAAAATAAATAAAATAAGAAATAAAAAAAAAAGACGCGCTGAGCGTATCGTTGACGATCCCATACTCACATGCGGTATTGAGCCCTTAAGTCTGAGAAGAGACTGTGCCTCTTTGTGTGTTTTCTATCGCTTATACAACGGGTTGTGTTCCAAAGAATTGTTCGACATGATGCCCACGGCCACATTCTACCATCGCACCGCTCGCCATCGGCAGGGTGTTCATCCTCACATGCTGGAGCCTAAATGGTCACGCACAGTGCGGTTTCAACGTAATTTCCTTCCGCGCACGCTCCGATTGTGGAACGAGCTCCCTGCTGAGGCTTTCCCGGGGATTACAGTATGGGGTTCTTCAAAAAGGGAGTAAATAGGTTTTTAAAAAGGTCGGCAAAGCGTTTGTGATGCCCCTAGTGTTTCAAACGTCCATAGGCGACGGTGACTGCTCACCATCAGGCAGGCCGTAAGCCTTTTTGCTACCGTTGTAGTATAAAAAAAAATAATAATACCGTAATGGAATTTGTACAGACTATAAGTAAACTATTTGCTTTGGTAACACGCGCGTTTTTAATGAACCGCTTCACATATTTAAAACCTGTGCAATTACATCAGCTTTATGAGCAAAGGTGTTAAAAACATATTTATATTTATTTATTTATTTCCTTACACTGTCCATACAGGTTTACACCTTTTTTTTCCTCTGGAGAGGAGGCTGAGAATCCTCATGGATACCATCGCAACGGCAAGTGCTACGGTGATTACGTCGGACTCCTGGCGAATGGAGGCGGCTGACCCGACAGACCTAAACTCAGCCTAAGCCTTGGTCCTAATGACCCTACTGGCTTGACGTGACAGAGAGCCGCACCTCAGGAGAGGCACCGTTAGCGCTGCCCTATGGACAGGGCATATGCGCTAGAAGTGGCACGGTACTCCAAAGTGGGTCTGGCCTATGTTGACAGAGAACCTATTCGTGGCTAAGCAGAAGGCTGCGGAATAGGAGATGACAAAGGAAGCGACGGCTCAGACGCCGCCGCTTACAGGTCTAGAAGGTCCTGCGTTAATTGGTTACGGAGATCGCTAAGGACATGTCGCGGTCTACGTATCCTCTGCCGATATTGATTGTAAGGTTTACACCTGTAAAGACCTTGGAGCAGCGGAGAGACTTTGGCTCTCTGTGTGTTCTTTATAGGCTCTTTAACGGAGAGTGCTCTGAGGAATTATTTGCAATGGTGCCTTCGTCACCTTTTTACCATCGCACCACCCGCCACCGCAGTAGAGTTCATCCATATCACCTAGAACCGATCTTGTCTAGTACAGTTCGGTTTCAGCGTTCATTCCTTCCGCGTACATGCAAACTCTGGAATGAGCTCCCAGCTGCGATGTTTCCTGAGCGCTACGATATGTCTAACTTCAAACGAGGCTTAAAAAGAGTATTTCTAGGTAGGCAGCGGCTCAGCTGTGCCCCTGGCACTGCAGATGTCCATGAGCGATGGTTACCACTTACCATCAGGTGGGCCATTTGCTCGTCTGCCACCGTATGGAATAAAAAAAAAAAACCTATATGACAGTGTGGTATTTGTAGTTCTCTGAAATATCTAGGACTAATCTTAACTATTTATAAACTTAATTTACAACTAAATTACTAATTAATATATTAAATAAAAGAACAGATACATAGACATATATATATACATAGGCACACACTTCTTCACACCTATACATCTGTGCATGTGGGTAGCAATAAATAATATATAGGCATCATATGATACCATTGTTTTGGTTAATCAAAAGAGCACAGCAAATGTATAATTTTTTATAACAAGATTCCACATAGTGTAGCTGAATTGCCTTTTCGTAAGTCCAAGGTACAAGTTTAAGAACGCTAATGAGTAAGGGCTGTTACAAAGTCAATGATTATTTAAATAATGCCAATGCTTGGTGTTGATTTGAATACATTACATTCTAAAGTGTAAATATTCTCCCGTATAAATTGTAAGCAGTGTATTTTGTATGGTAATGACATAATTTATTGTAAGTGTTGTTATTACTTTTGATAAAGCTGATAAGTTTCTTGCGTCCATTATTCTTATAAGCTAAAAAGGTAGGAAAAAAAAATTTACGATTCAAAAGAGCTTTCTATAAAATCATATTTGACTAAAGTTAATTGTGATTTTGACTAATCTTTTTTCTTGCTAAAATAACTTAGATTTTTTATAGTGGTTCTAGCAGATGACCTCCCGCCTGATGTGGTGAAAGAGAACCAAATGAGATGACAAATAGAGCAGTGATTTGACATCCACTATTCCGGCTGACCATCCGCTACGAGGGCAAGAGACGCTTATTCACGCCTATTTTGAAGGAACCCATGTTATAAGTTGGAAGATACACGTACCTAGGCTTTCTGTGAAACAGTGAAGTTGTATTAATTTTTTTTACAAAATTAATGTATATACTCGTAAAGTCCTCTAAAACTCATTTGTTTCGGCATGAAACAATTTTGATAGATTTCTGAGAAATTGTTATTGTGTGACTTTTTTTTAGGTTCTTGAAATTATCAATTACTTATAATTATTAGGTATCAAATATATTTGATTCATAGTTTATATCAATACCCGCTAACACATATGTAAATATTTTCACATACTATAGTGACAAATTAATTTCAAAATATATACCAGAAAAACTTTTAATATTTTAATGCGTTAGTCATAAATATAAGCTTTACTTTTGTCAATAAATAGTCAAGATAATGTGTGTTCTATTATTCAATTTATATTAATTTGTTTTACAAATTCCATGGAATTTATTCTCTTCATTTTTCCCAATAAAAGCGTTATTTGTTAAAACATTAAAAATCTTGGAACCAATACTTCCATCACAAGATAGATAGATAGATAAAACTTTATTTACACTTGACTTCATCACACACAAATACAAAGAACTTAAAATTATACAATCTTAACAATTACACAAAACAAACTAAATTGTGTGCGCTGCAGAAGTGCAAAAGGGTCGTAGCTCAGTGACTGAAATTTACTCACATCAGGATGTGAGCAAAGCACTGGTATTCTGCTACCACCCGAGGGTTTCTTAGCAGGAAATTACAAAGGTCTTATAGTGACTTAAATCATTTTGCGCGCCCATAAGCAAGCGTATTTGCGTATACAAGTATAATAGCACACACACACACACATACGTGCACGCACACAAGTAGAATATATAAATATTTTAATACTATCACAGCAGTAAAAGATCGAGCGAAAAATGTGAGTCCGCCGTTCAAATGGCGAAATCCGCTACCGAAAACCGAAAAACCTTTGGAATACCTAATCGTTGTTTTTGTAAAAGATTAAACATAAGCCAAATTACATTATACATATTCGTTAAATTAACAATTCTATTATTACTAAATAGACTGTTATTTGTTATTATTACAGGTAACTTTAGTAATCTGGTTGAAGGTAAGTTGGCAATTGAAGAGTATGCATGGATAATATATGGATAAAATTAATGAAGGGACAAATCAGTCGCACTATTTGGAATTTGGTAAAAATTTTTTAATCATTTCCAAATAAACAAACCTCTAGTTTTAGAAGTCTGAACGTTGGAACGGCAAGCAAACTTTTTTTCTTTATAGTTTTTAATGGTGTTTGAAAAATTATATTGACTTAATTATTAATATGTTAGACATAAATTAAATATTCTCAAAATGTCTGTAGGTAGGCGTTAAAAGATTTTTACTTTTAGTCTATTTTCTCTGATCGTGGTGAAAAAAATTGACGCTACTGACCAAGATTCCAAAATATGATGGTATGATGATTTCAAGACATGATGCAACACGTATAGGTTAGAATAATGGCAGACCTAATTCAAATTTTCTTTTGATTTGATTAATTGAACAGGAAAAACAAATTTGAGGTCAGAATGACTAAAAAAGATTTTGGGTACATCCATTTGCTTTAGTGTTTGATGACTGACTATTCAGTTAAAAATTAGGAATAATATATTTAGATTTTTTTAAAACTGTTCATGTGAAAATATTTATAAAACAGATCAGTGTAAGACGTAAGCTATTTCATTTCATCATATATTTGATGTCATCCAATTTTATCATCGCCAGACTTCACACAAAGCTCGTGCTGAGTTCTGAGCAGTTCTTGGGCTCAAGAACCACCTAATTCTTTGATGTCAACATCTTAAGATGGTGGATTATGTCATCATTAGGGCCTGGTCGCCGAGTCACATAATACAGCCTCCATTACAAGTATACAGCAATACATAAGCGAGATTAAAGCCGCATTTCGCGAGCTCTCCGCGATATTATAATTTAAAAAGCTCCTCGACAGAAACCACCCCCTCATTCTATCTCACTCATACTTCGCTATCCGCGCACCCGTCTCTCTCCCGCGTGATGAAAAAAGAAATCATTTATAGCAAGAAAGGTGTATATTATTAACTAAAATAATTATGTTGACGAGTGTACTGTACTACTCCCGTTTCATTGCGGGGGTTATATGTAACTTTTTTTAAAGTTCCGACTTAAAGCCTTAATGTAAAGCAAACTAATACGTTTAGTCTTGTTGGTGTTCGCGCAGTAATGGCGATAGTTTGAAATCACAGTACGCATAATGATGTTGGGCTTTAATCATTGGGGAAATATTCCGCTCCCGCTGCTCCAGGCCTGGAATTATTTCTTTAGTCTCGCTTCTACGTCGTAACCACAAACGCAGTTAAATAAAATTAAGGTTGGAAATATGTACTTTATAACTACAGCTCGGTAAGGGGGTGAGGGAAACATTGCATTATTTGTGGGACAAAGTCTTCGCTAACTCGGAGGTGGTTAACTTCTTTTGCTGGACTGTTATTATGTTTGGAATTTTATTAATGCAGGTGTTATTCAGCACTTTTCTTTTAAAGGACTGGTACAGGTTCTACTCTTATTCTGATGGCTCTTACGCAATATTTATTGACAGATTAGTCTCATTCTGTCACGGCTGATTTGACATTTAAATGAAAAAGACAATATAAGTTATGTGTACAATATATGTAATATTATAAAGCTGAAGAGTTTGTTTGTTTGAACGCGCTAATCTCAGGAACTCAGACGGCTTTAGGCTACATAACATCACGCTGCGACTAATAGGAGCGAAGAAATAATGGAAAATGTGAATAAGACTGGGAAAATTATTCATCTTTGAGAGCTTCCATTGTGTGCGCTGCAAAAAAAAAATCTGCGACAGAATGTGTCTATCTTTTAAGGTTCACTCATAAGAAAATAAAACTAAAAATATAATTTACGCAGAAGTACTTTAAAATAATGATGTTCTTTTGAAAACTTAAAACTAAATTTTCTAAAATAATAACAAGAATTGCCGCGGACAAAGTCGTGGGTAACAGCTGAGGTGGTTGTTTGCAAAAATAAATATGATGCTCAAAATAACTATTCCACGCGGACGAAGTAGCGGGCACAGCTAGTATGCACTCTATAATCCGACAAATTCGATAGTTCGACACTGCCCTGCAAAATGATTGTCGGACTACCGGGGGTCCACTGTAATAATAAATATTTCTTACACTCATCAGCCACCATCAGCCTAGCCCAAAGTAAGCTCTGTAAGGCTTATGTATATATATATAAATATTTTTGATAGAACTATATAATAACAACCATGACTAAGGTACAAATGCTCTCATTCATCACGCAAACATCGACCCCCACCGGGATTCGAACCCGGAACCTCAGAGATAAAGACACCTTGAAACCGCTGTACTACCACTCGACTACGGAGGTCGTTTTGTTTTCATTTCATTCATCATTCATTCATCTAATTTTATGACTTTACTAAATTACCATTTGGGTTTTCCCATCGGAAAGATATATTTTCCCGCGATAAAAATTATCTTATATCTTCCCCAGAGTCTCCAATCAACCCCAAAACAATATGCATCCGAATGCGTTCAGTTGCTAAAACTCTAATTTGTCCGCAGGATAAACAAATTTTACCGGGATAAAAATTTCCCAGACTATTTTATGACAACCTTCCTTAAAATCAATTCAGTAGTCTATTCAATTTGCCCGCAGTAAAATATATTTTGCCGTGGTCATAATTACCCACGTTTTTCCTTGTGAGAAATTAGCATAGCTTCGGCCGACGGAGAAGACGGAAATTTACCCTGTGGTCACCGACAGAGTGAATCAAATCGAAACAACATTTCGGACTTACCACGTGTACATTTTAGTAACACATTTTATTAATTTCGCCCGACATTTCTAATGATTTCCAGGAGTAATTACGGAATGACCTCGAACTAATAGTAGATTGCTTTATAAGGGTGAAAAGGAATCAATCTCTACGAGGTTGTTAGACTATAGTCCGAGTAGGGTTTGATTCCTTTTACCTGTGTGTAGCACTCTACTTTTTATTTCGAATGCAAGGAAATACATTTTCAGAAAATGATTTTATATTCCTTGCCACTTCATAAAGTCGGAATATGTATTTAAAAAAACTTTCCTTTGAAATTTTTGGCAAAAGATTTTCGAGTATTGTATTTGCTTCGTTCGTGACTGAATCTGGAGCCGAAATTTCAGAATCGCTTGAATTCATTTTTTTTCTTAAATACCTAAATCACAATCAAGATTTCGGTACAGCGTAACAGATTCCCCTCCCGCCAAAATTATCTTTTTCACAGGTATTTTTATATTTAGAACACATAGCGTTACCTTTTACTGGCCATTCAGCCAAATCCTTTTATTATCATTGTACCGAAGATTGTATGTACGTAACCTAATTCAGTTCTATTTTTAAAATTTGACTTTCTGCCCTAAGGAGGGAAGTAAATAGTATGAGAATTTTGAGCCCGCTGGTGGGAACTAGCGTTTTCCACCCAATACTCAGATCAAGGAAACGCTCCTTTCCGAGTATGAGGAATGAAATAGTAGATTGTTAACCGAGGGTGGAAAGAATCAATTCCCGAGGTATTTAGAGGCTATAGTCCGAGAAGGAATTGATTCTTTTACCCGTGTTAAACGCTCTACTTTTCACTTCGAATATATGAGGAAAATAAAACATTGGTTGTTTATTTAATCTATTTATTGATAATATATGATAATATCAGTAGACCATCAGTAGGCAGAACACAATTTACCTCGTCTTTAATTGAATCTGGTGTCAATGTTTTGGAATCGCTTGAACTCATTATTAAAATTAAAATCTTAACTAGTATAAGAGTTTATTTGAATTTTTTCAAATTCCGTCACAGATATATATAATAAATTCACATCCCGCCAATTTATGTCGACTGTTTAAATTTTAAATATGGAACTCATCGCGTGTTTGTTGCGGCTTATTCCGCTAGAAGTAGTTTGCGCTAAGTTCACACTGGCTGTTTAGAAACTCGCATGGCCGCAGCATTTTTTTTTATAGTTCACAGCTGACAGTTCGTAGCTGACATTCGTAGTTCTATTTTTAAAGTTCATTCCGGCCCTTGGGTGGGAAGTAAATTGTATGAGTTTTTCCCTCCCTATGTCGGGAAGCAGCATTTTCCACCCAATAATCAGATCAAAAGCAACATAACTTTCCGAGTATGAGAAATGAAAAATATATTTTTTAATAATTAGAAACGCGAAAGTTTGTAAGTACGGATATATGTTTGTTACTCTATAGCGTAAATACTTTACAATTATATACCAGAATAACACATAGGCTATAATTTATGATATACGAGTGCGTTGCGCTGATATAAGCTACTCGAAATACTAATTCTGCGCAGACGAAATCGTGGGCACAAGCTAATATTAGATATATTGAGAAACAAGCAGAAAAGCTGAAAGCTGCCCACTTAATGGCAAGTTGTTACAGTCACCTATTAGTACATTTCGTTCCTGTAATATATCTTAATGCATTAAGATTCTTTATCGCGTGACTTTTCAGTTTTTAATTTTCCTAAACTTAATCACATGGTTTTCGTAACAAAGCTCAAAATTACTCAAAGGGCTTTAAAAGCTAAGTATTCGAAAACTTAAGGTTCTCAAAATCCAATGTCCTCAATATGGCATTTGACATAAAATGCGTTTTAAGAATTAAAAAGCTTAAAAATACTAAACTGTTATCATTATACATAAACCTTTATTTGTGGGTTTGGGAGATCGGTAAAGATATAGCGAAAATTACAATTAGAAGTTATGATAGATAGATAGATAGATAGATAACACTTTATTGTACATACACCACAAAACAGAGAGAAGAAAATAACAAAATACACTTAAAATTACTAGTACAATTGGCGGTCTTATCGCTCAAACAGCGATCTCTTCCAGACAACCTACGGACAGAGAGATATAAAAAACTGGAAAGACGGGGGTGTAAGATACTTACATATTAACAAATATTTTTTTTTAAATATACTGACAAAACATTATACTTAAAATCAAATAATAATGAGCTAACTGACTTACCTAACCTAAAATAAAATATTATTATACAGAATATTATCGAACAGCCAATAAGCATAATCATACAGAATTACTTTATGTTAATGATATAATTTTTATAAATAAATGTATGATATTTAATAAAACAAAAAAAAACGTATTATCAAAACATCACCATTACAATACCATTCGATATTACCATCCCTCATGAAGAGAACCTCATAAAAGCCGAGAAGGACAAAGCCAGAAAGTACCTTGACTTGGCATACGAAGTAGCCGCCATGTAGGACGTTGATTCGACGATCATTATTCCGAAAAGGCTCTCGCTTGACTGATGGATTCTCTCCATTCAAGCCGTAGGGCCCTTATAAGGCTAGGCTGAATCGGTAGGTCACGTGGCCGGACCGCTCTGATCGCGAGGAGTCCGACATAGCCTCCGTGACACTTGCCGTTGCGGGGGTATCCTGGGTACGTTTCATGCTCCTTGTGAGGATTCTCAGCCTTCCTCTCCTCAGGAAAAAAAAAGACGGATGGATGAAGAGCCGGATACAAAAAGCAGTGATTCTCGACACGGAACGCAGTTTCTCGCAGGTTACTCTCTTTGCAAACTTTGGCCTCACTGTCGGCGGCGTTTAAGTTTTATATATTAACTAGCTTCCGCCCGCGGCTTCGCCCGCGTGAAATTAGTTTTTGTCAATCCTGATCCCTTATGTCTAAGGTACCAATATTCATGATCTTATCTTCAATTCAACCCCTATTTCGACCCCACACTGGTGAAAATTTCAAAATGCTAGAACAAACGAATTTTTGTTTCTTATGACGTGATATTTGACGAACTTGCATACTAACTTTCAACCCTTATTTCACCCCCTAGCTGTTGGAAATTTAAAAAATGCAAGAACATATGTTTAATGATTTCTTATCAAGTGCTTAAACATAAAGTTTCATGGTTTTATCTCTTAAAATTAAGAAATCCCATACAAACTTTCAACCTCTATTTCAACCCCTTCATCCCTTTTTTTCGACATAAAAAGTACCCAATGTTCTGTCTCAGGGTCTAAAGATTGTCTGTACCAGATTTCATCAAAATCGGTTGCGAGGTTTAAGCGGGAAAGCGAAACAGACAAACAGACAGAGTTACTTTCGCATTTATAATATTAGTTGAGATAGTTTTATATCTATTGTAAAATTAGATTATATGATAAATAAATGTAAATAATGATGTAATTAATACATAATAATAATTTTTAGTGAGAATTGCTTTACAAACATGAAAAAAATGTATTTCTATTATTATTTGTTAAAGTTAATCAATAATTTCACAATTTAATTAAAGGATAATTTAATTAAGTTTATTTATGTGTAAACTATGTACTGTATTCATTGGTACATTAGAGGCATTAAATCAGTTTCCTTAGTAAGTGATAATGACAAGATCACAGAGTTTGGAAAGCAGCACTCTAAGCCCACAAAACCGAACTTAGAAACAAACTTTCGACAAAGCCGAAGGCTAAAGTTCCACATTTCCATAGGCAAACAAACCGCGACTCACCGCACACCAGGGGATCAGGAAACTGTCGGTTGTACATTTCGCAACGTACGGCTCTATTTTACATTTTTATCTTTTTACCTCCCTCACAATTACGCGATCCCTTCAATCGACGAGGAGTTAACCCCTCCCTCCTTTCACCCCACTCCCCCCATTTGCTGGCTTCTGATTATCATTATCGAGGAGCTCTCGATCATGCCGCTCGAGAGATCACCTCTCGCCTTTGTTCTGACAAAGATGTCACTGCAGAGGCGGGGCTCCACTCATAGAGGGCTTTTAAATTAATTAATTTTTTGTTTTTATTATTTATTACCAAAAAGAAAAAACAATACATTTTCTTACAATTCTTACAATGGTACTACTAAAACCTCTCGGGTTTGTCTGTAGTACCAACTATGCTTTCGCGTTAACATGAAGCGAGAACAATGTTACAAATCATATATGTAGGTATTCGTACAATTTTCTTAAGCCTAATTACAAAAAATCGAACAATGATGTTACACAGATCAACAATTTTTAAGCCTAATAGTATTAAGCGTAATAACAAAGAGTCGACAGTGACCAGTGTTTTGTCAGTACTTAAATCTATTATATATAATTATATATATACACATACACACACACATATATATATAATTAAATATTGTTGTTTATTAATGTGGTTTTTTTTCTTACTTATGATTCTTACTTGTGGCTCATAGTTAAATTGAAATGCCTAAGTCCAATTCCGTATTTTTTCAGAAATCCTTTTCCGTTCGTGCTGCCAAGCTGTGGAATAGTTTGCCCGCTTCCATTCGTGAAAGACCATCCCTTACATCTTTCAAATGTCTTCTGAAAAAGTACTATCTGTCTAATTAATTGTATTAAAGTATATAATTATTATATATATATGTATGCATGTATTTATGTATATATATATATATGTGTATATATTTATTTATGTGTAAGTATGTATTTGTATATATATGCTTAATGATGTGTACATTTGAATAGGTTAAACACTTAATTACCCCTGCACTTTTAACGTCTTGCACCACTATTAGGGTTGGCTGGAAGAGATCGCTTTTAGAGATAAGTCCGCCCTTGTACACTATGAATAACTACAATTTTTATTATACAATAAAGTATTATATATATATATATATATATATATATATATATATATATATATATATATATATATATATATATATATATATATATATATATATATTATATATATATATATATATATATATATATAAATCTCATGTCACAATGTTTGTGCTCAATGAACTCCTAAACTACTTAACCGATTATAATAAAATTCGCACACCATGTGCAGTTCGATCCAACTTGAGAGATAGGATAGTTTAAATCTCAAATTATCGTTGCAATTTTAATTTATTGCTAATTATTTTGCTGTTATTATTTGACAGTCACAATTATCTGTTAACTCCAAATGATTCTAACAGATGTCGATACCTTTCGACTGGGTTGAGTAAGTAATCAATAGATGGCGCTGCTATGATAAATCTTAATATTATAAAACGTTTACAGGTTTTTTGCAGTGTATTTAGTATCTGCATTGTACCCGTGCGAAGTCGGGGCGGGTCGCTAGTATATATATATAAATTGTGGTGTTTTGCATCATATTTAGTCAAAATGACATCCCCATTATAATGATTCAGTCAATCAATCAGTGATCTTAAATATCTTCTTTTACTATGAATTGATGATATAGCTAGTGAATGTAACCTTTTACCACAAGTTGTCAACCAACTCCAGTGAATCCAGTAATGGTTGGATATTTAAAAACGTATTTAAACGTATTATATTGCCAACAACATGAGATTGTTATATTCGTCAATAAACTCAATGGTATATTAAGTCGATTAACTCGCGCTGGTCAACTAAGAACTAATTAATTCAACTTAGGATTGACCCCGACTACCCCTTAGTTGGGACGTATATTTGTTTCTTAATTAATCTACATTACCTAATACCGATCCCAGTTATTACATATTTCCTTACTCCTAACTTTCTCCTGAGATGAAATTTTCCAATTGGCGTTACATCTTTCCTACAATTAACTGTATCAGTCTACAGTGACGTATGATTACTCTTGAATCTCACAATTTGTATATTCAAATTGAAAAAAGCAACCTCGAAAATAGCTTCTATTTTTTCGACCGATTTTAGACTTTATTGGCTAAAACTTTTTAAAAGCATTTATGTCAGTAGTTTGTTTGATTCGTATTTATTTATTTATACTTAATGTGCAGTGTACAAAGGCGGACTTAATATAAAAGGCATTCTGTGCCAGTCTTACTTAGTTCACCTTAGGATGGTTCGGAAAAAACGAGGCAGAAGCTAATAAAAACAAATAATACCAAAGTTATGAAATCACATGAAAAGAAAAGTTTGTATTCAAAATTATACAAAACAAGTTTTTCTTAGATGAATATCTAAATTTTTGCGGAGCTTTCAGTGAAACCACAGACTTTTGTCTAAGCCAACAATTCTAACTTTTTTAGTTGCTAAAAATCTTAATAAATATATTATATTGTTTTCTACGTGAAATGCTCCCATGCTGATTATTACTTTTGCTTCGTACTGAAATGTTTCATCATCACCTCCCGCCATAGAACTCCCTGCTGTATCGTAGAGTATTCTGCCATGCTGGCTCGGTGGTCGGTGGTCTGTTGGTCGGCAGAATGCACCGCGAGCAAGTAAAGTTGACTTACGTTTGAGGCTATACCTCAACATTCCTAAAAAAATTCAAGTGTAATATTTTATTTCAAACTTTTTATTAAAGTTTTTATATACCGTTATTAGCCATTTAAAAAAAAAGATCTAAAGATCAACATAGCAATAATATTAAAATAACTATTCTCCAGCTAATGTACATCTTTAAAATTATAAAACCAATTTTCCTTTTCATTATTTTCGTAAATAAGCAGTAACAAATAGTGTTAAAAGTCTGCTTGTATATTTGATCATTCATTGGAATGTCTTAAGATGTCTAAACTTCAGCTCCGTAGCAACAGTGAGAAAAATTGGAAAGAAACGCGTTCAGTGACGCCCCGCCCGTCGCGCTGCGAGCTGACTTATTTGTACTGTCTCCTTAACAGCGCCCATGAAAATGGTTTATAAATGCTTTTTGGGATTCGCAAATACACCACTTGGCTCTGGACATGGAACAAGTTGTTAGCAACTAACTTTGAATCACTAGTCTTATCTAAGTTGAATTATGGTGACTTAGTATATGGGCCGAGATTATTGTCAAAATATGCTCGTATCTTGCAACGGGTACAAAATGCTTGCTATCGTTTCTGTTATAATACACCATTTCGGTCTCATATATCACCATATCTTAATGACTCAGGTATATTAAACTTAAACTCACGGAGACTGGTACATATAGGATGCTTGGTTCATGATATTTTAATGAACCAACAACCCGAATATTTGTATGCTAAACTCGGCCTACCTGCAAAATATGGGTATTCGAGAAGACCAACTAGGTTTCTACTGTCATATCAGCAGCATAAGACTGCGGCGTTTAGGGGAAGTTTTCGCTATCAGGCAACCAAATGTTGGAACAACATCCCACCTCCCATACGGCAACTAAAGTGTAAATCCACGTTAAAAAAAAAAATAAAAAACATGTGTTACAAAAACAAAGAACTGGTTTGCCTGATAGATATGCTGACTCTCCATTTGTATGCTGATGGCTAATTGGGAAATATGTATCTCTATGTGTATATATGTGTATGTATGTGTGTATATATATATTAATATTATCTGTCTACATTCACGTATTGCGCTTTATTTATTAATGTAATATGTATGCTTAGGTTTGTCTGTTTCTCTCTGTGTGTCTGCTGTCTGGTTTACTTACCCTCTCAAAGGGTTTCGGCAGAATATCAGCGCTTCGCGCTATGTGAAGCACAACGCTGAGCCGAGACCTGTTTGCTACTAGGGCACAATGTTATCTACGAATTTTTATTAATATTAGGTGTATATTTTGTGTCAAGGTTGCAAATAAAGTTATGTCTATGTCTAACTATTGGATAATAGTAGCTAACAAAAGCACACACATGTTTTTCAGTCATGTCATACGCGTGTCCAGGTTTAGCCCTCTCCTGAGGGGCGGTCGCCCTCACGATTTGCCTATATGGTTTTAGAACCTAGGCCAGGCTGAGTTTAGTCGGTAGGTCACGTGGCTGGACCGTTCCGGTCGCGTGGAGTCCGACATAACCTCCGTGACACTTGCCGTTGCGGGGGTATCCTGGGTACGTTTCGTGCTCCTTGTGAGGATTCTCCGCCTTCCTAATATTATATTTTAAAGGAAGGTTTATATGTACAATATAATAACTAGAGATCGGATAATCAGATGCATATTTACCTAAAGTTAATTTTTGGCTCACAAATTATGGAAGGGGCTTTTTAAAATACATTTTGTTAAATAAAAATCCCGGCAAAATACGGGACTGCAAATTTAACGTAGTGATATTGTTTGAAAATTACTAAATTAGCACGTGGTATTCATTTTCAAAAGACCGAGACTCCGGGTTCATTTATACAGCTATGCATACGTATTTACATGAAGTTTAGTTTCAGTTCCCCGTGCGATTTATGAATGTACGATTTATTACATGAAGAGTGTTATACGAAAGTAGTGAGCTAGTTTGACTAAAACAATAATCAATTAAATAATTGAATAAAAAAACAGAAATGGTGAAAAATTTTATTTAACAAAACAATAAAAAGCCGTTTCCATACTTTGTCTTAAACTAACTTTAGGTAAATATGCATCCGATTTTCCGATCTCTAATAATAACATCCATTAAATAGTGGAAAAATACTGTTATTTTTGAGGTATCTTATGTGATGTAAATAATTACATTTTTTCCGCTTACATTGCAATCGATTATATACAACGTTTACAGTTTTTCTGTAGTGTATTTACTATCAGCAGTGCACCCGTGCGAAGCCGGGGCGGTTGGCTAGTAATATATATAGTTCGCATGAAATAAACACATTTTAAGCTTTCCCACTTTAAATGTATTTTGTTTATATAGAAAGTATATCCTGTCAAAGTACCAATAACAAAGTTATTTTATTTACAAGTTCATAAAAATTAGGCGAGTTCACTCAATTATTGCGTCACGATCGCAGTGTATTTAGTATAAAGCATTTATGGGCGAAATTTATTTAAAAAAAATTATGGGTTATTTATTTTAGAAGATAGTATAATGGAAGTAAATAGGTAATTATTACCGTAGACCCCCATTTTCATTTCATGGACCCCCATTTTTTTTTTTCGTTAACGTAAACCCCTTGCAGGTTGTTATAGACCCCTAGGGGTCGATATAGACCACTTTGGGAAGTGGTCTAGAGCCTAAAAAAGTAGGTAGTTGTAAGGGTGAATGAAAGGTAGTATAAAAATATCGTCATTTTTTTTGTTTAAAACTTTTTTAAAGCTGTTTATTAGATACGAGCTTCCTGCCCGCGGCTTCGCCCGCGTGGATTTCGGGATTGGGTCTGTAGAGGGTTAAGGGTCATAGCTTTTGCCTACGGCTACATATGCGCGGAAGTCGGTTTATGGCGCGAAGGTTTTAACGCGCTTCCCGTCGGACTATCCAGTTTTTCGAGAAAAATATCGCTAAACCTTGCTCAAGAATCACTCTATCTATTGATGAAAACCGCATGAAAATCTGTGCAGTAGTTTTTGAGCGAAGCCTTTATTGCGCATCCCGTGGGATCTATCGATTTTTCCGGGATAAAAAGTAGCCTATGTTACTCGGGGATAATAAAGCTTTCCGACGGTGAAAGAATTTTTGAAATCGGTCCAGTAGTTTCGGAGCCTATTCATTACAAACAAACAAATAAATCGTTCCTCTTTATAATATTAGTATAGAAGAAATAAATGTCACATTCAAAGTTTGTAAATTAAACAATAATTACCCTTAAGAGGGTAACTCCAAATTTGGCCCATAGGCTCCTTAGGTGAGGCTGGCGGGCGCGACGCAGTTCGCGCCCGTGGAGGCGACCCGGGAGGGACCTCACCCCCGGATGGCCGGGGGGTGACGTCGTAGGAGGTTGGAGGGGAGGAGGCGGCAAGATCACTCCTCCCTGAGAAGGGCTCCCCTAGCGCACCCAGGGGAGCAAAGGCAAATGAAGTTTTTAGTGGGTAGGCCTCCCCCTTCTGGGGAGGAGAGCCCCACATAACCACCGGCTCTCCAATTCAATGCATTTTCCTCAGCGGAACAAAAAAAAACAAAAGGCTCCTTATGAGGTGCCAAAGAAAGTTTTTTTCAAACTATCTAACTAGCCCATAAGGAAGTGAAATGATGATGCAAAGTTTGTATGAAGAGGATGAATATTTCTTAGGAGAGGATTGGAGTAGAAAACTTTATTCCTTACCGATCTTTTCACTCGGTTGTTACGTGGTAGCAAAATGCTAGAATAAACAATATGTATACTTTATCTGTTTGAAGGCTTAATTGCCTATTTGTATGAACCTATATCGCACTAATAATACAATAGTGTATCAACTCAAAACGTCGTACTTGACATAATACTATAAACACACGCAAAATTTGATTCCTCACGCGTGATCAAGACCGTCGTTCGATTAGTGCAAAAACAGAATAAGGATAAATTAAAAAACTTATGTGACAGTTATTCAATTTGCAACTATTACATGAAGTGAGTAATAAGTTTTTTGTTGATTCTGAAAAATGTTCGATTTTGAGCTGATACACTATTGTATTATTAGTGCGATATGTTCTGTATGTACTGAACCGATTTAGATGAAAATTTTATAGATTTGAGTTGGTTTGGGGAGCGTAACTTTTACCTCGCAAAAATATATGTTTCATGTCAAAAACTGCTGAACGGATTTTTATGCAAATTGTTATAAGGTTGGAAACTCGGAAGAATATAACATAATTGTTATCCCGAAAAATCTATCTTTCATATAGGTAAAATTAAGTAGGCTGAAGATTTGAATTTAAAACTTTATTTGTGTACATTGGGTAGGCTGTGATAATGATGCTGATTGAAAAAATACAACGTTTTGTATTAACTACCTTCTATTTAATCTAAGTACAAGCTCCTTTCAAATAAATATATTTTAATTGTTTGCGAATAAGCTACAGTTACGTTATAAAAGTCATACACTTTATTTCATTGGAAATTAAATATGCCTGCACATGTTCTATTAACTTAAAGGTTAAGGTATAGAAAATATTAATGTTAAAAATAGATCAATGAAATGTTGACGTTACTGTTAAGTAGTGCAACCGATCATTAATGTGAAAAAATTACAATGAATTGTCAATATTAACGCGGGAGTCGATATCTCGTGTGTCATTACCACACCAGGGACATCTTAGATACGTAATATTTCGATAAAACCGAATACTTGAAGTATCTTAAATGATGAATTGAAAAATCACAGACAAAAAACAGACAGAAGACAGTTTACAATATTGGGCACTGTATATACGAAGACATTCTAAATCGTAAACACAAAAGTGCTTTTCACCAAGTTTAATAATTCGTTATTTCCGCCTATAGACGCCTACTGCTGGATATAGATCTCCCCAAGGATCTCCACATCGGTCGTCCCTACGCTGGCGTCGAGCACCTTACAACAATCCTCACCAAGTCGTCTACCCATCATGTGGAAGGCAATCAACACGCGGTGTCCGATATACGGCTGCCAATCAGACCTTTGGACCTTTCCGCTCCACCGGCCGTCAGCCCTTTTTTTTTTTGTTATCACTGAGGAAAATGCATTGAATTGCATACCCCGGGAAAATCGCACAATTATGTAGGGCTCTCGTTCCCAGAAGGGGGTAGGCCTAAACCCACTAAAAACCTCAGCGATGCCCCAGACGCCTGCCGCAAGCGCTCGGTCGACGCCGCGTCCGACATCAGACGCGCCGAGGAGAACTGCCCGCGGCGTGACAGGGCCGTGGGAACCTGTGAGGACACTACCACGACCCTATCAGCGTCCACTCCACCTCTACGATGGACTGGGGAGGCCGTCGATCCCCCGGGGCATCCGGGGGATCACTGACTGACAACGACCGTTGCAATGCAGAGCCGGCTTTCCCGGAAGCCAGCCCCACTGGCCGGCGTCCCGGGCGTCAGCCCTGCAAGCCATGTGTCCTGCCCACCCCCACTTTGCAACTGTTCGGGTTACATACTCTAGTTCTTCTACAGATTTAATGTTTTCTGATACGATCACGCAAATTCTCTCCATTGCCATTTGAATGACGTTGAGTCTCCTTATTAGGCCTATTGCGAGTAGCCAGTTTCAGTTGCATAAGTCGTCTACTGGTAGTACGTACAGCTTAATTGTTAACATGAAATAACGAACAATTTATTTCAAATTTAAAAACCGTCTAACGCGATCATCTCGCTCTGCAGTGCTGATATAAAAATTCCTAAAAATTGACTTTTCAGACACATATTGTCTATAACAAATTTAAAATTTTCTACTTCCTCAGAAAGTGAAAGTTAGAAAATCATCTTTGGATTAATCGTTTTGATTTGGCGGAAAAATCATTTTGATAACATACCCGAATATATAATCGTATGTACATATGTGTAAAGAATATTTCCTCCAAATATTTTGCTCGGCAAGGAACACCGCCATTAAAGTGACTTGGCTCCCGTTACGTGTAATTTTCAAGCTCATAAACACACCACATTAACTAAACAAAAACCCTGTCAACTCTAAACAGTTTTTTTTTAACCCGCAACTCACGATTTTGATTCATTATAACATAAATGGGTCTTGCAGCCCCATCGCTGCTGCGAGTCGGCCATGTTGGCGAGGTGGCGAATCGAATAATGGCGAAATAATTTAATCAGTGCATACCGCGGCTATTTAGACCGTGCTGCGTTAGCTTACGGTGCAGTTTAGGGTAGCGGTGAAAAGGGGAGGTTAAAAAAGTGCGTCGTGTGTGCCTCCCTGCGCCTCGCGACCACAAATTGAAATGGAATTGCATAATTCGCACGCGGCGGAGACGTTGTCGTCTAATGAAGTCCATTTGTGGGCGCTCGTTTCCGTCTGCCTCCACTAGTTCCGGCTGCCTTTACTGGCTTCCGGCTTTTCATTAGCTTTCGTTTCTTACCCGTTGGCTGGTGGTGAACCTCTACTGGTCTTTAAACCATGTACAACCGGCCTTGCTTTATTGCCTTTTAGAACTAGACTTCATTCCTCCTTAACCTGGTTTGACTCAGACAACGGTTTTAACCAAAATAATGTTTTACTACAATCAGGTTAACCAACAGATCAACCACTCTAGCCACTATTGTTACAATTATAGTTATTTATTTTTAAAACCTCGACAGTTTAAAAAATAATATTTGCATCAAAGTTATGATGAGATTGGTAATGTTGTAAGTATTTTCGATCACCACTCCATGAATTTTCTTAGGATAATAACTCCAGTGGTAGAAATAACTATTGCCAATATATGTCTTTTGTAGTTTCCAAATCTTGCCTATTTTAATCTTTATTCTTCATATTAACCATTTTTTTCTGCTATCACCTTCTGTTGTTGTGAGTATCAATCATTGTTGTGAGTATCAAAAAACAGCGACATCAATTATATATGTAATATATATATATATATATATATTACATTATTGAGATATATATTGATATAGCAAGCACATTCTCTTGCATGCATTGCTCCCGTGCACACAAATACACTACACACACATACACACACACATACACATAAATGCGTACCCTAACTTCCTCATTTCTTTTTTGATTTTGAATTCTTTATTGTTTGAATATGTCTTTTTGTTTAGTTTTTAATGTAAATTTAACTGTTAATGTAGACCTACCTCACGACATAACAGTCACACGTACAAAGTGAGAATCTGTAACTGGCTTTAAGTCTGTTGTAAGTGGTAATTTATAATCCTAACGAGCTGTAGATTCTATGATTAAATAAAAAAAAAAAAAAAAAAAATATTTTCGACAGTATCTATTAGAAGATATTGATATATTTATTGATAGATAGATTGGAAGATATCTATTGAGATTTTGAAAACACTTACGGCCATAATATGTATTTTAGCATACCTACAATATATACATATAGAATACTAGCTTTCCGCCCGCGGCTTCGCCCGCGTTATATTCGAATTTCCCACAGGAAGGATATGTTTTAACAATACTGCCATACAACCTTTCACCCCCTCCTTTCAACCTTATACAACCCTTTTCTGCTTTAAAAGGTAGCCTCTGTCCTTTCTCAGCCTCTAGACTATCTGTGTACCAAATTTCATTTAAATCGGTTCAGTAGTTTTAACAATATTTCCATACAACAATAATCCCTCCTTTCAACCTTTTACAACCCTTTACAACCTTTTTTGCATGAAAAAGTAGCCTATGTCCTTTCTCAGGCTCCAGACTATCTGTGTACCAAATTTCATTTAAATCGGTTCAGTAGTTTTAACAATATTTCCATACAACCAATAATCCCTCCTTTCAACCTTTCACAACCCTTTACAACCTTTTTTGCATGAAAAAGTAGCCTATGTCCTTTCTCAGGCTCCAGACTATCTGTGTACCAAATTTCATTTAAATCGGTTCAGTAGTTTTAACAATATTTCCATACAACCAATAATCCCTCCTTTCAACCTTTCACAACCCTTTACAACCTTTTTTGCATGAAAAAGTAGCCTATGTCCTTTCTCAGGCTCCAGACTATCTGTGTACCAAATTTCATTTAAATCGGTTCAGTAGTTTTAACAATATTTCCATACAACCAATAATCCCTCCTTTCAACCTTTCACAACCCTTTACAACCTTTTTTGCATGAAAAAGTAGCCTATGTCCTTTCTCAGGCTCCAGACTATCTGTGTACCAAATTTCATTTAAATCGGTTCAGTAGTTTTGGTGTAAAAGCGGAACAGACAGACAGACAGACAGAGTTACTTTCGCATTTATAATATTAGTATGTATGTATGTATAGTATGGCACAAAACAATGAGCTTTTCCACAAATACTATTTTCACAGTACTTTTGATTAAAATTTCACCGTCTTCAATTTTCACAGATGACACTCCAGTTTTATTTATTTGAGTTCATTAAAATGACGATAACTTTTTTTTTAATGAACCGATTTTGATGAAACAAAGTTTAGATATTATTCTGAGTTAAAACAAAGCAAATAGTGAAAGTTTCAAGCAAATCGGTTCAGTACTTTCGGAGATAAACGTGAACATACATACAGACAGACAGACAAAAAATTCAAAAAATTTTTTTTTGCTTTCTAATAATCTATTTAAGTGCCCCTCTATCCATTTCAGTCAAAAATACTAAATGTACAGACAAAATATTTTTACTGTCTTATTATATGTATAGATTATAAATTAGTTAGAAGAAAATGTTAACGAAAAAAAATTTAAAAATCGGTTTTTTGCTTAACTGTATTATTGAACAAGTTATAGGTTATTAGATATAATTCTGTTTAAATACGTGATTAAAAACTAAACTGTAATTTTTGTTTCATTTTAAAAATAATAATAACTGTAGAAATTATTAATTACAATTGAGATTCAAAATCAAAATCAAAATTAAATTTAATCAAATATGACTTTATAGAAAGCTCTTTTGAATCGTCCAATTTTTTTTCCACTACCCACTTGTTATATTTATATTTTTCATTTTCATTCAGGACGTATTTTTTAGCTGATAAGAAGAATGGGCGCAAGAAACTTATCAGCTTTATCAAAATAACAACATTTACAATAAATTTTGTCGTTATTATACAATCTACATATGTGTTTACAATTTATACGGGAAAACAAATATTTACACTTTAGAATGTAATATCTTCAAATCAACACCAAGCATTGGCGTCACTTAAATAATCATTGACTTTGTAATAGCCCTTACTTATTACCGTCTTTTTAACATGTACTTATGAAAAGACAATTCAGCTACGCTATGTGGAATCTTGTTATAAAAATTCATCATACATTTGCCCACAAATGAACTTCTGGTTTGTTGTAGCCTCTAGTTTTTTGTGTTACTAGGAAAGTAGTTTTTTGTGTTAGTAGGTATGGCATGTGGGGGGAGAGGAAGATCGAAGAAAATATGAATGAAGACTGATAATAATAATGATGATGTGTTAAAGCAGGGAGTGAATGTCGGAATGGCGAATGATAGAGGACCGGCCGACTTGCAAGTAGAAGGAAACTCTTTTTTAATTTATTAAATTAATATTGTATTCATAAAAAAGGAATATAATTATTATTAAAGGTTTAAAACTAGAGTGCCTGGGCAACTGAATTGATCCAAGTTACCGGCGGTTAGGGCTGTAGAGATATCATTATGCACATTTATTGAATTAAAAATCTTAATTAAAGTGTTTTTTAATATATAAAAAAATTATATATTTATATTATAAAAACTTAATCCTAGTATATTATTTATTAAGGGTCTTAGTATATTTATTAGGCGTGCGAAGGGATATAAATCCTACTTGTAGAGGCCATTTAAACGAATTAAATAAAAGTGTGCATAGAGTGTTCCAATTACATGTAATCTGTATAATGTTAAATTTTTTTTTTTTTTTTAATTTATTTACATAATATAATACATAAATATAATTGTAAAGGCACAACATAAACTCTTGCGAGATGCAACTAAAGACTACCACCCAGTGAGACATACATACATACATATATGTCACGCCTTGTTCCCAATGGGGTAGGCAGAGACCACCTCTCTCCACACTTGCTACGATCCTGGCACTCTTCTCTTGCTTCCTCCACTTTCCCAGTGAGACGCACAAGAACAATTGTCTTTGCAGTTTTTTTTTTTTTATTGTTAAATTACATTGGTACACTTTTTTGTCTAATGTATCTAGTCCTGCCAAACTGAAACAGTTTGTTGGCAAGTAATCGCGCTTATTCTATATTATAATATAGTTAAGTGTACCTACATACTATTATAAAGCTTAATTTTAACTTAATCCTAATACAATACAACCACAGTGCAGCACAATATACTATTCAATACTATCCAGTAGAATACATTTCATTTTTCTTTTGAGTACATTCTTTGACATGTTGGACTCACCCCTCAACCACGCCATCTCATTAAATATAACCGGTACCACATATCTATTGAGTCGTTTTCCATAGCAATTTTTATATTTTGGTACAATTAGCTTTCGCTCTCTTACACTTCTGCTATTATATTTATTAATTATTGGTTTTTTTACATTGTCGTTACTATGATAGACTACTGTTTGATATTTATTTTTTAAATCTACTGGTAGTATTTTTGTTATTTTATACAATAGCCTATAATTTCCTTTACATTTATTTTTTTCTCTTTTATTTATTAGATATTTTAAAAATCTAGTTTGAAGATTATATATCTCGCTTGTGTAAGTTTTGTAAGTAAGTACGGTCATATACTTCAACAGCGTAGCTAATAAGCGAATCCACCAGTGCATAATACACAGTTCGAAGTGTTTTCCTATTTACTACATATTTTAATTGATAAAATTTTGTTAGTATCGATTTTAATTTAATGCTAAGTTCATTAATATGCAACTTGAAATGGAAATGTTTATCTACTATAAGACCTAGATATTTGTACGATTCCACATACTCTATACACATACATTTGCAGTTTATTTTATTATTATGTAAGCATTCATAAGTGTGCCCCTTCACAGTTAATAACACTTATGGACTCCCTGCTCACTAAATATAGAAAAAGACCAAAATTGATGTGAACGGCTAAGGGTGCAAAGAGATACATCTGCAGTAGCGATCAAGACTATGACATATTTCCACTTCGAATATCTAGTCTTCATTCTGGCTGACCTGCTAAGACGTGTCAGAAGCGGTCCTAAAGCACACTTGAGACTGACTGACTGATGGGCCATTTATTTCAGTGACATTAATACCTAATCAGCGGGCGATGGGGACGTCACTTACCTAATATATTATTTTAAGTAATAGCTGGATCCACGGTAACGTGCTCACAAATTGTACATTAAATTTCGCGTCAGATATGTATTCTTTAATTCGTGTGGTAATGCTTTACTTTGTTCGACCTGAAAGTCTCTCATACACACCATCTTGAAAAGAAAATCGACATGATAGTTTGGAGATATTGAAATACTTTCTAGTGTGGTATGAAATAAGTCTTATTCAAAATATTCCTTAAGGTGTTACTAATCTTGTCTGTGACACCTTTCGAATAGGGTAATATTGTGGCGAATGTTCGACTGTCGCTAGCTTTATGCAGTCACTGTAACCTTACCGTGGTATTGACAATTTGTTGGCCTTCAACATATTTCTGATGCACAAAAATTCCGTGGGAGGGCGTTGACTGTTATAGATAGTGGTGAAAATCCTCATTTAAATACCTAGAATTATTGCTAGTTTTACTATCATGGCTATGGTCTGGATTGCCACTGATTAAAACATCTAAGGAAGTCTTCTTATCGATTCAAACAACATGGTGAATTGTTTTTTATTGAAACAACCCGTATTAACCTGATCTTTCACTTTTTATTCGCCCCTTTTTCCATAGTAAAATCCTTGGGTTCAATAAAATCGCACCAAATCATAGACAAGTGCTAAATCTTCGCGCAGGCCCGTATACGTTTCCCTCGTTTTTGTCTGACATGACAAAAGAATCTTCCGCACAAAGCCTATGGCATTAGTCATAAATGAAAGAAACCGTAGAAATGGCAAAACAAACTGAAAGGGCTGACACCCGATCTAATCCGTGCACAATAGCGCCGTGTTCGATACCCAAAATATTCCGTGCAAGCGCATTGTTGGCTGGTCTGTCTCCTGTTTAATACTGAAGACGTTGTAATGGATCGGAAGAGGCGAGGCACAAAGGTTGGCCGCATCGTTCGCCCTAATGACGTAAAATGAGCCAACACTCGTTTCGTTTTGTTTCCTAGCTTATTGGGTTACCTTTAATCATTGTCGCGAACCTGAGCTCGATAACGAGCCGTTGCCGTCGAGGCTGTGTAATCAATACGCCTTTGATTCGATCCAATAAAAATGAGTAATTGAATCCCATTAGGTGCCGCGTCTTGTCGCCGTGTCACCGCATTGCGGCTGGATTACGACCCGGATGCTTTGGTTTAATAGTGAATCGGCAAATAATGAGGAAGAACTCTTTATAACTTTGAAACTTGTAAAAAGCTATGATCGTTATTATGCTATGTGAGTATATATTCATTTTTCAAACTTCACCTTTTCAACTAAGAACTCTTTGTGTGTTTTCTATCGCTTATACAACGGGTTGTGTTCCAAAGAATTGTTCGACATGATGCCCACGGCCACATTCTACCATCGCACCGCTCGCCATCGGCAGGGTGTTCATCCTCACATGCTGGAGCCTAAATGGTCACGCACAGTGCGGTTTCAACGTAATTTCCTTCCTCGCACGCTCCGATTGTGGAACGAACTCCCTGCTGAGGCTTTCCCGGGGGATTACAGTATGGGGTTCTTCAAAAAGGGAGTAAATAGGTTTTTAAAAAGGTCGGCAAAGCGTTTGTGATGCCCCTAGTGTTGCAAGCGTCCATAGGCGACGGTGACTGCTTACCATCAGGCAGGCCGTAAGCCTTTTTGCTACCGTTGTAGTATAAAAAAAAAAAAAGACCTTTAAAATTGCATGCCCACTCCATGTCTTTGACGGCGTTTTACCTTCAGCAATTTTGAGGATATTCACTAGATTGTTAATAAACTTTGTGATTACGTGAACTTATTACGTGTCAGAAGGTCACGTGGAGCTAGGTGTAAGTGGACTAAAGAATAAATTTGGATACAATAGGTTTAAAAAAATATCCTAATGCTTAAATAAACAATACTACAAATCTCTAAACTTGTTTTATACTTAAGCAATTTCATAAAATGTGTAGGATATCTAAGAAGCACGTTTCTAAAGGTCTCATCGTCATAGTTTATTTGTCGAAATTATGTCATTTTAAGTAACAGATAAACGTACGTAGTCTTGTCATTCTTCTTAGCTTACGTTTTTTTTCGTTATACGGGATTGTCGCAATATTCGTTGAAGCATGTCGCAATATTCGTTGAAGCATGTCACACATCACGCGAAACAAATACATTTTTGGAGGCTCAAAAAATAGAATAGAATAGGGAAGAATTGATGGGTCATCCACCGTATAGCCCTGACTTGGCACCTAATGATTTCTATTTATTCCCAAATGTAAAGAATAAATTATGTGGTCAACGATTTTCGACCCGTGAAGATGCCGCCGACGCGTTCAAACAGCACGTTTTATTTATTTATTTATTTATTTATTTGACACACAAAACAGAATACAATCGATTATTGATACATTTTTTTTAAATATAATATTATAGACCAGATTGTATTCCTAGGTATGTGTGTACAACATGAACGACACATAACTAGAGTAGTACACATATATGGTAATATAAAACTTAAATTTACTTTACTTACTTATAATTACATTAATATAAAACATAAACATTCAATATAACAATTACGTATAACACAATATGTTCATCACGCTCTTTTTAAATTTTGTGAGACTTTGACCAAATATGTCTATTGTCTCGTGATGATTCTTTGAGACATCATTGTATTGGCGACACATCCTGACAATTGGACTGTAAAAGGAACGTTTCAAAGGACGTTTCAGAGATACCGCAATCAGAGTGGAAAAAATGCTATAAAAATTGGTTTCAACGTATGCAAAAGTGTATCGATCATCGCGGAGAATACTTTGAAAAACAATAAACCCATATTTAGCCATATACGTTTGTTTAATTTTTCTATTCCGGATACATAAGTAGCAGCCCTCGTATAGTGTGCAATCGTACAAGTATTTTACTGTGACTTTACCATTTGCACATCAAATTCAATTATTCCTTGATTCCGCAAATGGCAAGGATTGTTGATGACCTGAGCTTGATGGGTTGTTAAATAATAAAAGTTCTTAACGAAAAATAAATAAATATTTCTTACACTTTCACTAATTAGCCTAGCCCAAAGTAGGTAACGGATAGACATACATATATTTTACATATACATATAAATATTTTTCGTAGAAATATATATTAACCTCCATAACTAAAGTACAAATGCTAGCATTCATCACGCAAACGTCAGCCCCCAGCGGGATTTGAACCCGGGACCTCGGCGATGGCGACACCTTGAAACCGGTATACTAACCATTCGACTACGGAGTTTATCAAAAGTATGTTATTTTTATAACACTACATTAATGTTATGTTAAAAACGTTTATAATTGCATCCGATTATATTAGAAACAAAATGGACACTGATTCATTAAAGTTTAGTCATTAAAATACATCACGGCCAATCGCCTAGTTATGTCATGTCAAGCGCACAACAATGCTGATTATGGAACTATTTAAAAATATAAAATGTTTGACTAAAGCATCGAACAAAGATCATGGAAAATCTTTTGTTAATTTTGTGACCAAGTTGTTCCAGACTGAAATAATGAGAGCTCACTCGTTCGTTCCTAACTATTGGAACGAAGGAATATATACCTGCCGCTTTATCTAACGCATTACTTGTACCTAATACTACACACGAACGAATTGCCTGATTAAATAACAGTTGCTAACATAATTTTAATTTCAAATATGGACTTACCCGAATCAAATTAATATTATTATTGTCGCTTATATCACGTGTCTTTATAAGACATAGTCCTTAGGCGTGCGCAGGAATACAGGAGACCTATTTTTTAATTACGAATGCGACTTCGAAATCACCGATGTGACTAATAATCACCGATTTTCAATAATTCTTATTTTTGAATATCACTGATGTGACTACCTTAGTCACAGGTGTGATTTCATTACGAGCGCCCTCACCCACTCGTAATCAAGTCATACTTGTGGAAATGGTATCTGTATTTTGTTTGATTTTTCAATCTATATATATATATGTATATGGTTAAGCCGGCAATAACTAGCAGCGGCTCCATTCTGCGTGGAACCGAACTCTTACATTTATGTGTGTACTTTATCTATGTTGGCAGCTCTGCGATCGACTTTCAAAAATTGGATGTTTAGGAATCCGTGACCTCAAGATTTCGAAATCACCGCTGACTAAATAGTCAGCGGTGATTTCGAAATCGCATTCGTAATTCAAAAATAGGTCTCCTGATCCAACGCGTAGAGGTCATTTAAGTGAAATTTAATTACAGTGTGCAAGGAGTGTACCGACTGGGTGTAAAAATGCAGCTACAGGCTACACCCAGTTAGATGCACAGAAACAATTGTAATTAGTGGTCAAAACGTATGTGTACGAAACGAATTTCGATTTTGATAGTAAAGAAAACCGGGCTATGGAAGAGATCCTCCGATCACCTGTTTTCTCAAAGCCTCCTAATGGATTTAATTATAGCAGGTGGTGACTCGCCGCTCACTAAATGGGCCCTCCAAAAAAGCAGACAAATATTGGTGCGAAGAGAGCAATATTAGTGTCAACGGCTAAGGGTGTATAGAGGTGTGTCTGCGACAGCGATGGAGACGCCGTCGGCGTTATGACATTATTACACATCCACCCTTCGAGCATCTGCTCTTGCGACTCTACTCTGTCCGGTTAAGGCAAGGCAGAGGCGGGTGGCACACGCCCCCCTGAAGCACATCGGTACCCTCGGTGACGCAACTCACCGATAGCTCGTCACAAGCTGCCCTGAGAGAGACTGACTGCACTAATGAGGCATTTATGGCAGTTAAAAGGCATTAAATGCCCCACCAGCGGGCGATGGTGTTGTCACTTCCTTTCCTATTATATAAGCAAATAAGGCCTGAATTTTATCAAAGGTAAAAATCATGTTCCAATCCATACCATAACCCTAGTCGTCTGCTTGGGTACCTCCGTCTTACCTATACAAAATAACAGTCGCATTGCTGCATTCTGGCGTGAAGCAGAAGGTAGGCAATGAAATTAGTGGCTAGTGTGGCTTTTCATCTTCAATTACTACGTGGCTACGTATAGGTGTCATTTATTTTCGGCCGGGAGGGCGATGGGGGGAACACCCTGGAACCCGCGCACGAAGTGCCTAAGCGGGAGTGGCACCGACGGATTGTGGCGGCCTGGCGTGCGCAGCTCGAATTACGGATCTGCGCGCGCCAGCGGGCCGTCGGTGCCGTACTCCCGCACCTCGAAGCTTGGCTCCACGGGAAGGAGGAGCTCACCTACCGATTGACTCAGATACTCACCGGGCACGGCTGCTTCGGTGAGTATCTGTGTCGAATAGGACGGGAGGGATCGACACATTGTCACCACTGCGCATCCGACCTCGACTCGGCCCAGCACACGCTGGCGGAGTGCCCCGCGTGGGCCTCCGAACGCCGAGTCTTGGTCGCAGAGATCGGGCGAGATCTGTCTCCGCCAGCATTGATTGCGGCAATGCTGGCGGACGAGGGAGGTTGGAGGGCTGTGGCCTCCTTCTGTGAGGCAGTGATGCTCCAGAAGGAGGCCGCCGAGCGGGGTCGGGAGATGGCCGATCCCGCTCGAAGAAGGCGGCGCCGGGCTCGGTAGCACAGCTGCGGCGCCGCCGCGGGTCGCCGGCGGGCGCGAGTAAGTCGCGACTGCTACGGCGACCCGGGATGGACCACGCCCCTTCCGTGGCCGGGGGGCGTCGTCGGTGGAGGAGACCGGGGGAGGTAGTAAGCCTCCCCCGAGGAGGGCTCCCCTGTGTCGACGGGGGAGCGGAGGCTGGGGGTTCCCGGAAGAAGCTTTCTGTTCCCGGGGGCTCCCTACAAGCCTGAGGAAGGCCATCCCTGAGGTTTTTAGTGGGTAGGCCTCCCCCTTCTGGGAGGAGAGCCCCACATAACCCCGGCTCGCCACAGCCGGGGTATGCAATTTAATGCATTTTCCTCAGGGAAACAAAAAAAAAAAAAAAAGGTGTCATTTATTTATTTAAACCACAACATAAACACTTAATTACCCCTGCAATTTTAACGTCTTGCACCACTATTTGGGTTGGCTGGAAGAGATCGCTTTTAGAGATAAGTCCGCCCTTGTACACTATAAATAACAATAATTTTAATTTTTTTTATTGTACAATAAAGTATTATATATTATATATATAAACTTCAGCCGTTACACAGCCAACGCGCTTACATGCTAGAATACAAATTATAATAAACATTAATAAATTGGATAGGTAAGTCACAAATATATGTATAAGAATTCATACTACACAATAAAATAACAATATGTCATAAATGAAATGACTTGATTAAACAAAATAACACACAGATCGAAATACAAACACAACCATAAGTCAAAATACAAATTAATTATCAGAATTACATAACAAAAATATCAATTATATGTATATTACAGTCTAAAAAGTGGAATGTCATGATTAAACAACATAACACATACATACAAACACAATCTTGAGTCAAAATATAAATTAATTATTCAAATTAATTTAAATATTTAATATAAATAATATGTGAAAAATAAAATGTCATAAATAACAAATAACACAAAAATGCAAACACTGACACAAATGTAAGTGAAAATACAGATTAATTACTATGATTAATAAAGATATCAATATACAATATGTCAAAATTTGGAATGTCATAAATTATAATACCCTGCATCACATATGGATGCGAAACATGGGCCCTGACGAAACAACACAGGGACAAACTTGCAAGATGCCAGAAAGGTATGGAAAGAAGCATGCTAGGACTAAAACTAAAAGATCGGGTCAGAAGTGCAGATATAAGACAAAAAACCAATTTAACAGACATACTAGCACGTATCGATCAACTCAAATGGAGGTGGACTGGTCATATGCTTCGATGTAAAAAAGAGAAATGGAGCAAACAGGTGACAGTTTGGTACCCAAGAGACCGCATCAGGACAAGAGGACGCAAAGTCAGAAGATGGGAGGATGACCTGAAACTCACTGTAGGAGTTCACTGGATAAGAGTTTCTGCGGATAGAAAACACTGGAAAGAGTTGGAGGAGGCCTTTGCCGTAAGGCACACCGAAACCAGAGACATTCTGTAACAGCATGCATGTAAACAAGTGTTAAAAATTTATTTGTAAATCTACATCTTCGGAAATAAAAGGCTATATTATTATTATTATTATTATTAAATTATAATAACAAATAATACACAAACACAAACATGAGTCAAAATACAAATTATTAACTAAAATATTGATTATAATTAATATTACTATAGAATGTCAGTTAGAATTTGCTTAAACTTATTACATAGTTTTCCTAAGCCGTCTGCAAACAAATCAATTTCGTAGTGCTGAGCTACGTGGTATCTACGTGGCTACGTGCACTGTGGTTTTCTAGAGGCTGAAGATTTTCTGAAATTCTCACAGAAACCACATGTGCTATAAGCAACAGTGACCACTTACCATTAATTAGACAGTCTACTTATTTATCAATTCATTACATAAAAAAAAATTCAACATAAAATAGATCACTAACTCCACACACAGGTTTTGAATTCGTTGAAAAGTTATTGTCTGATGACAATGACTTGTGCCTTTGAGTTCGACTTATGTCTGGTGGCGTTATGTTACGCTAGATTATAAGCAATATAAACGAATATAAACTGACGGTAGCTACACAAATTAGCGTTATCTTTCGCTTAAATGCTGTGACAGCTGCCCTATTCCTAGAATAACCACCTAATAGATATTAGGAGACCTATTTTTGAATTACGAATGCGACTTTGAAATCACCGATGTGACTAATAATCACCGATTTTCAATAATTCTTATTTTTGAATATCACTGATGTGACTACCTTAGTCACAGGTGTGATTTCATTACGAGTGCCCTCACCCACTCGTAATCAAGTCATACTTGTGGAAATGTTATATGTGCTTTGTTTGATTTTTCAGTCTATATATTATTATGAATGTAGCATATATATTATATAATGGTTAAGCCGGCAATAACCGGCAGCGGTACATTCTGCGTGGAACCGAACTCTTACATTTATGTGTGTACTTTATCTATGTTGGCAGCTCTGCGATCGACTTTCAAAAATTGGATGTTTAGGAATGCGTGACCTCAAAATCACCGCTGACTATTTAGTCAGCGGTGATTTCGAAATCGCATTCGTAATTCAAAAATAGGTCTCCTATTTATCATATTTCAATTCAATGGTTATTAAATGCAAAACATCGTATTTCTATTAAAAAAAAAAAAAAGTAAATAATTTTAATTTTATTTATAAAATGCTATAGGTATTTTATAAATTTCAGAGAAATACTCTTTATATCTGTCCGACAACCACTGCTGATGTTACAAGTAGCGCCATCTAGTATTATTTTTCAAACCATAGAAATTCACTCAAGGTGTTTGCTTGCAGTCTATCCTTCCTTTAATCATCTATGCTCACACTATTCATTAGGGCCCGTATTAATAAGTTAATTTAAGCCTGGCTTAGTCAATCTTAATTTTTTCTAACTTTTAATTTGATATTTGTTAACAGATGAAACTAGACAACAACATGACTCATTACAGATGAACTAAACTTTAAAATTCTAAAGGTCTTAAAACAATCATCATTTGATTTTGAATATTTAATTTCATCTCTGCCCAATCTTACGGGGGGTAATTGACATATTTATACGAGTATATACGTTGTATGTACAATTACGAGTTGTATGTATTATAAAAAAATCACTAAACACGCTATTTATCATTTACGACAACGAGGATCTCGGAGAGACTAATTTAATTAGATAAATAGTACATTAGCAATTTATTAAAATTAAAGGAGACGTTCTTTTTTGGGCCTCATTTTTTAATATATTTCTACACTTACTGTGTGATGTTTTTCTGATAGATCTCCCCTCTAAGATAAAGTTTCCAAAGAGAAATAAAATATAAAAACCTGCGAACTTTTAAAAAATAATATTTAAAGTCTCGAATATTGGTTTCTTTCATTAAGTTTTTTTTATATTTATAGGTTTTAATGAAGTCGTCAAGCTATTTATATTATTTTTCCGAAACTATTAGTAAATTAGGCTGTATTGGGTAGTTCCTTTGCATTTTTATTAAATAATACGATAGCGCGTAGATCGCGGCTGATTGGTAACTTCACTTCTTCTCTAATTGGTCTGTGGTAAGTTCGACGATAGGTTCGCGTTTGAGTTGAGTGAGATGCTTGACCCAAGATGCCGATCGGAAGTCCGTACGCGAAGAAGTGTAAACGTCAAATCAGTCCCAATAAGGATAGGATTAGGGTAGGTAGAGTTGGTACAGTTGTAATTGTTTTACCCTCCCTTTAAAATGTTGACATATGAGTTCCGTTATACACATATTTACGCACCAGTTCCTTATTTTTTATTCTTTCCATAAAATATTATTTTATTACTGAGGCTGAGAGGGGCCCAGCCTCCATACAAAAATGTAACATCTCCTTTATGTTTATAAGAATTATAATTCCTAACACGAATTATTAGTTTAAATCACATTCTTTTCCGCCTTGAACGAATGCGCGTATAAGGTTGTTGTAACTCTTTGTGTCCTCTCAATTTTAAATTTGTTTAATGTCAATAAGTACCTATGAAGGATTATGTTGAATAAAGATTAATATTATTTTGTATAATACAAATTGTAAATGACGATTCTGAATGGGAGAAAAAAAATAGACATACTTACCTATAACTCTTGCCTGTTCTTCTTGGAAAAGGTCACAGGAGGTACCAAACGAGTAACTTAGTTAAGAGCCGTTTTTCAATTTATAAGTCGTAAGTATACCATTATTTTTATGATATTCTATATTTCCTTAATTTATTTATTTTTTTATTAAATGACCCTATAATATTGATAGGGGTACATACGTGCATATACAACTAATAGTTGCTTATTCGCATGTCATACAAATTGTAATTATATAAAACTACAAATAACACCTAATAGCGTTTTTTTAAATTAGTTACATTATATTTTTATGTAATAATTTTTAGGCAAAATTTAAAGAACATTACTCATTATTTATTCAAAGTGCAATTATAATTCTTTTTTTTTATTAACCAATTTTTATTTGTAATTAATGGGTCCGAATTTGTACTCCATACTTTATATTGTTGTAAAGTTTTCTATAATATAATTGTTTTAAATTTTTATAAACATTCAGTATTAATCAAATCATTATTTTTGTAATTTAACATTATTTACTATTAAAAACTTTAGTGAGATTAAGTAGAGTATGCTCATTATTCTTGAATATCTTTGACATACATAGTGATTAGCCTAAATATACTGTGCCATTATTGCCAAAGAAATTAAATAACTGATTACACAATGACTTGTAATTTCATATAGGCACTTTCCTATCGGTCATATAGAAAAACTTGTAATGAAAATATAAGGATTTCCAATGAAAAGCAAATAACAGTGTTCAATTCAAATAATACTGACTTGACTGGAGTATGAATCAACTAAAGTATTTCAATACTCTCACACATTCAAATATTTATCCAAATCTTCCAACATGACTCTTCATTAAATTCTTTTTTTATACCAATATATTCAAATACCAAAAATACCCAACTGTGCAATCACAAGGGTTATCTGACATTTTTTCTACAAAATTATATGAGAAATTTGACAAAATATGTCAGTTATATTGGAGTTAGCATTACCAACTGCTTTTCACATAATTTAAAACAGACCTTTATATCTGTTAGATTAGGTATATGCCAGATAATAAAATTGTATTTAGAATAAATATCCTTCACCTAAATAAAAATAAAACAAGGTATACATACTTAAGACAATTTATTTGTTAGATAAAAGGTAGGTTACAATATTCAACTTTTATTAATAGAAATCTATTTCCAAAGTTTCTTGATAGACATATTCTTCTCAGAGTCTTTCTGCATGACTTTAGCTACAGCCATCTCGAAGTCTTCCTGAGTTACATGTACCCTACGTTCACGGAGGGCATACATTCCAGCCTCCGTGCACACACCCTTCACTTCCGCACCTGATGCACCAGGCATTAGCTCTGCTATTTTACGCAAATTAATTCCTCTAGTCAAATTCATCTTGCGTGAATGAATTTTAAGAATGTCTAAGCGAGCCTCTTCATTTGGTGGTGGAAATTCAATTTTCCTATCAATACGACCAGGTCTCAAAAGAGCTGGGTCCAAGATATCAATTCTATTTGTAGCCATTATAACCTTTATGTTCTTTGTGGCCTCAAAGCCATCTAACTGATTCAGTAACTCCAGCATAGTCCTCTGCACCTCTGAATCACCTCCGCTGCCAGATTCAATACGAGATGAGCCAATGGAGTCTATTTCATCCATAAAAATAATAGAAGGTGCATGTTCTCGAGCCATAACAAACAGCTCTCGTACCATACGACTGCCTTCACCAATGAACTTCTGTACTAACTCAGAGCCCGATACTCTAATAAATGTACACTCTGTGTGATGTGCAACAGCTCTAGCAAGCAAAGTTTTACCAGTACCAGGAGGCCCATACAAGAGAACTCCTTTTGGTTGAGCAATACCCAGAGCATCAAACAATTCAGGATGTTTTACAGGCAACTCAATCACCTCCTTTATTTCTTTAATCTGTTTATCTAAACCTCCCACCATCTCATATGTAGAATCTGGTACTTTCTCTACCATCATAAGGGATACCAAAGGATCAACTTTATTAGGAAGAATTTTATGTAGGGTATAACTATCATTACGCAGTGCGACACGACAGTTTGCTGTGACATCGTTAATATCCACGTTTTTATCAAGATCTACAACAAATTTACCCTCAGGGTGTACTTTAACTAGAACTTTCTTTTTGTCGATAGGTTTCACGACTTCGCCGACATAAGATCCTTGTTCTTGTAATAATTGCAATTCCTCTCGTAACATTCTAACCTTCGCATTTAGCTCGTTACGCTGTGCTTGCAAACGGCGAAGGTTCTGTGATTTGTCTGCCACGATCAAATTAAGTTCTTCAATCTTCGTAATGTAGTACGGCTGAAATCCTTCACCTTTTACAGCATCCACCTCCATTTTAGTCGGTATAGTCATTGTAATATTAATTATTATGGCATAGATTAACTTGCCGATTTTTGTTTGAACTTGTTTGAAGAAATATCAAAATCCTAACACTTTGTTTCAAAAACCCAACAGTAAATCAATAAAATTTTCCCGAGTCATCTATTACCATAGCCAAGACCACAGATTGGCGAAGACAACAAAACAAAATGTCATGGAATAGATTATTATTAATAAATATTACAGTGTTTAAGGTGTGAATACACTTTCGTGTTTGTATTATGGTATGACGATACTGATTTTGTGAATAATTTTTAGCATATAATTAAAAATTATATGCTAAAAATTATTCACAAAATCACTACAATTTGATGCTATTTTTATATAAAATATGTATAATTGGACGGTCTCAACATACCAATCTAGCCCAACTCCAGTTCCAACATAATCTACGGCAACTTAGTTGAGATGGTATCTATAAGGATTCTCAATCTCTCCTCACAATGAAAAAAAATTAACAGACTTGGAAAACATTAATCAATCCCTCGGTGTCATTCAAAATCTTTCATGGATATTAAAAATGACAGCACGAAATGGATAAAAAAGTACTATTTTAAATTGACCACCATTGTTTAAATATGTCTAGATAAAAGTTAAGATCAGTGTGTTTATGAAAATACCAAGAAAAATCGACTTAAAGAATAGTTACATATAATGCTATCAATTTTCATATAATTTCATATCTTAATTCGTATAACTAAGATTTATTTACAGGCAATCCAGCACAACTGTCAATTAAAGCTTTGCAACAATAAAAAGTACGTGACATTATATACCGGTGACCTCTTACCTATTTCTGCAAATTTGGCATTGCCAATATTTGACATATGTAATAAATACTACCACCAGTTTACGTCACTGGTTTTTTGAGGTGCTGCAGATTAACTGTAAAGTTGATCTTCCTTTTATCATTTAAAATGGTAATATTATGTTCATTCATCGCTTATTGAGGGGCTCAAGTGAATTTCGCTTCCACCCGAGCAGCATATACAAATAACAGAAATCTATAGAAACGAGATAGACATTTTTTACTATAATGGATAAGCCGCTGACGATATTGCAAAAGTAACAATGGACACCACAGAATAGGCTGTATGAGCACTGCTCTGTGCCTGCACGATATGAGCGAAAATAAAAAAGAATTATTAAACTAAAAAAATCTAACATTTACACAAAAATATAACCTCAATAAACGAATTATTTTATGAATTAAATAGAAAATGTTTAAAACTCTTGTTTCGAAAATAATTCCGTCTACACTAACTCCCACAAAATGTTGTTCAATAATGCCCCCAACATGTAGTTTTCATACGACATCATGCTTAAATGAAGTAAGACTATTAACTCGCCTCCGAGTTGTTGATAATTCTGAAATTGGTAAAAGGGCGATGGCTGAAGGAAAACCACCCAGAGTTATATGCGTTTATAACAAAAAACGTATGTATTGTTTGATATCAGGATATAAAACTGTAATTATATTTAAAATTAACCGACTTTACCATACTTATGCTATTCATCTTCTAAAGAAACATACAATATACATTTTTTTTTATTTATTGTTTTGTATATACATATAAGTCAATGCTTCTAACTGGACAAAAACAGTTATATTAAATATACTTTTATCTTATTATTTAGGTGTGGGATTTATCGGCGACAGAGTATTAGTAGCTATCAAAGGTCAGAAAAAGAAAGGAATTTTGGTTGGATTAAAACAGATACAGAAAGTACGTGTGCCGAAGTTTGACAGCAACAATGTAGTTCTCATAGATGACAATGGGACTCCGCTGGGCAACCGTATCCATGTGCCCATCCCCACAATCCTACGTACTATTCTCAAGGAACGCACTCATGCCAAAGGCGCTGACTACACCAAACTGTTAGCCATAGCCACAAGATTTGTATAGTCAGTTAAATACCTGGATATTAGTGTAAATAATAAATGTATTGTAATAGTTATGGTTTAATAATTTTGGGTTTCTAACATACACATACCAGCCACCCACACAACACCAATGGGATAGCACTACTGTTGGGCTGCTCAAAAATAAATAAAAATTATGTATTATGAGCAGCATTCAGACATTTATGCAACATATTCTCAGCCCATCTACGGCAATGTGATTATTCACTTGTATATTGCCAGTTGTCACTTGGAATTGATGAACATTAGAGAATCTGCAGAACTAATCAATAGTCTGAAGAATTAAGTGACAGTAGACAGGTAACATTGATCACAGGTCTGAAAGGTAAAAAGGGTCTTGATTGGTAGGCATGTGCATGGAAATGCAGTGTTTTTAGATCTCCAACAATTTAAAGAACACAGGCAGATGCTAAAGGGTGCAGTCTTTGTCCAGCAGTTGGCACCTCTTGGTTGAAATGATGAAGATATTGATATATATATAGATTTATTTGATCTGTTAGTAACAGAGATGTAGGTTTTTAGAAAGTATCTTAATTTATATTAATTATTTTTTGATATGGCAGAGCTTCACCTTCATTTCACCGAATGGTAAACAATGATTAGGTCAAAAGTCTAAACAAGGTTCACCCAAATTCCTTAACAACTGAGGAACTGATATTCTAATTTATGGAACACAACAAACTAATTTGGTGACCTAAGCTAAAAAGGCGGACATAATGCCAGAGGCATTCTCTACCAGTCAACCTGCAAAATGTGAAAGCAATGATAGTGTACAATTTTCTACGATTACGACGGTGTCTTTTTAATACAATATTATAAATTATTACATTCAGGTCAATTAAACAAATATGATCGAAATTGAATTCTTTACATAACAATACAGATTTCATATTTGAAATTAGAATATCAGTGAAAATATTTTCAAATTCAGTAACCTATTAATAGATAAGGTTGCAAAAAAAAACAATAAAAAGGTTTTCCACTGTTTAATAAAACTGTTCAGTTCCACTCGAGAATCGATAAGACACTACCTTTGAAGGAGTCGAATGGACACAACATTCCAACTCCATCAGGTACAAATATGCCGCGCTCAGAAGAACAACAAAGCTTTTACGTGTCTTAAGTACATGACTACAACAGCATAACAGGGACAACCACACATTTCACAAATACAACATGTGCGTCATTCGCTCGTCGAAACATACGTTTAACTTGAAACTGTTATATAATGGCTAGTGTATAAAAAAATCTAGAGGAAGAATCGTGACACCTCTCA
The DNA here is from genome assembly GCA_036419045.1 of Scirpophaga incertulas. Lineage (NCBI taxonomy): Eukaryota > Metazoa > Arthropoda > Insecta > Lepidoptera > Crambidae > Scirpophaga > Scirpophaga incertulas. Next base: position 222,506 of record CM071644.1, on the reverse strand, counting down.
TAAGAGGCTCTAAAATAGTGTATTGCTATATGGAGTTACTTAATTAAATACGTGAACCATACCCATATAGACAAGATAATAATTAAGTAATATAAACATATCTAAACTAGCCAATTATTGTGTAACACAAAATCTATCAAAATCACTTTCAATTTTAAACTAATAAATAACAAACATAAAAACTTAAAGTATTTGGGTCTGTAGTACTATAGTGGCCAGCAAGAAGCATTGATGGAAGCAAGTATATGTGTGTAAACGGAGGCGAAGCCGAGGCACACAAATCTATCAATGCCTAGTTGTCACCAAGACTTGTATTTTTTTTCAGATAATGTGCGAAAATAAATACACTTTTCAAAATCAATGACAAACAACGAACATTATTTATTTATTCTTTGGTTTATTTTTACTATAGTACAGGTGGTTTTTGCAAGCTAGTTCGAATTTCAAATAAAACGCTGATTACCTCTTATCTCGAAAATAAAATAATCAAATTTCCAATTTTCCATCATTCTTTGGATACAGAATTTACTAATCGTGGCTACAATATGAAAGCGTCAAAATATCTATGGGGAGCGTCGGTGGAGTTTGTCGAATCGAGATATCAGTGCACACCCATGCTTCCTAATATATAATAGGGATAGCCTCGTGGGGATAAAAGTGATATTCTTTAAAATGCGTTTTAAATGAAATAAAAGCTGAATGAAATGAAAACAAACCAATTCAAAAACTAACTCCTGTTGTCTTTTGTAAATTCTGTAATCACTATACAAACTCTGCAAGAAGTTTCCTTGTGCATGTTTGTGTTAATTTGTTTTAATACTACGTAATCTATTCAGTTACATTTGGGGATAAAAATTAGTTTGCCTAGTTAATTCTTACAAGTTACCAAATTAAAAGATTTAGGAACCACTGATCGACGATATAGATTTTGACCACATGTTAACGTATTTATTTTTAAATTAATTTATTTATTAACGTTGACCTATGTATAGTTATCAGTAATGAATTGCTTTATAGAGGTTAACTTTATTACTAAAAGATTAGCAATTAATGATTTAATTAAGTTAGTTAATCCAGTACGACGCACTCTGCCCAGCTCCGTTTAATACATAAAAGTCAAAATATTTTTTTAAATATAAATATTAGTTGTTCATAAAATAAGTTTAATTTACAACCAAGACAATCTTTAACTTTACATAAATGTAATATTGAAAGCGAATGTAGATAATATGTTACACTATAACAGGCTTGAAACAACAGCCCACCGCATGACTAGACGATGCTGGCTGATCACTCAACGAGGCGATATATTAGTCACAATAACATTAAAACACACAATAAAATAAAATTGTTATTTCACATCTCATTTTTGTACAATATATTAATTAACATAGTTTACGTGAACTAGACGTCTGGTTGATTGCAGTGGTGGACGCTAAGCAATCGTTAAGGCCCCCTTGCATTAGTGTGAGCAGTACAAGAGAAATGAGGTCAAACGGTCAAGCTTAATGTAACGCTTTCATTACAGTAAGTTGTAGATGAAATTACTGAACAATTTCACAAAATTTTACATTAAAACATTATATATGTACATGTTGATAAGACATTACTTATAAAGCTTTAAAGTGTCAAACATATTTGATAGCAACAGGGTTACAAAGTCCCTCTACTGATTCTTTTTTATTTTAATATTCCATTATTTACATTTCTATTTGATATGATGTTCAATTGTTTGTATGTACAATAATGTTCCTGAAGAGAACTGAGAACACATAACATACTAAAATATACAAGAAACATTCCAGAAATGATGAGCTCAGTGATTAATTTTATTTGAGACCTCACAAGCACTCACATGCACCACTGCAGTCTCACATAGAAACACTACGAAACGGGAGATCTAACATTAAATCTTAAAACTGTATATAGTTCAGGGACCAACATACTCTTAAAACAGCATTAAAGAAGGGCAGATCTAATCACTGCTATAGCAATGTCTCTGGCCTGTTATTTAACCTTATAAGAAAAGGTTGGGTCCCCGAATAAGTAAGGCAACGAGATTTGTATAGACAGGAAGAAAAGGACGCTCCAGATGCCGCATACCGGCAAATAAAACACTAAATAACAATATAAACTAAAATCACGTAACAAAATAATAAAAACTCTGCACTACTACAAGATTATCTAATGTCTCTATGTATGTATAATAGGTTTGTAAACGTATGTAAATCTTAAAGAGATAAAATGTAAACGTTGCTATAGAGAGGCGCGCCGCCGCTTCGTGTCTGTCTCCCTCCCAGCAATGCCCACGGCTGGGCTTGCCACAATACTGAGCATGAACCAGACAAGCCCAAACCACGTCCAAACTGCATTAGATGATGATGAAGATGACTTTATTATGTTTGAACATTGAAGTCAGTTCAAGACATGCTTAAGTGATGGCAAAACCTTCACAAGTTTAATTTCAACTTGCAGTCCTTATGATATTAATTTCACACCATACCTTTATCAATACATCTTTTGAACATAGCCCGTCACCGTTAGATTTTTGTCAATGACACGTAAACTAGCAAAACGCATGCAATATTCGAAAATTGTGAGACTCATAAAAAGAAAGATTGCTACAAATTCTTTTAGTTTGAAATACTATTACATAAATTGTCTTTGCTTAATACTTCATTTTGCATAGCAAGCATTTATGATAAACGGTACATACACAACATATATACAGACCGTGGGCAAAGAACTTTCATATCTATACAATCCCAGAAACATCCCACCCGTGTTTATGGCACAAATGACACTAGACTGTTTCCATCCAGTGAAAACAACAACTTTATGGAAATCGCACATCATTTAGTTCTGGGTAGTGACTAGTTAACCTTTTATTGCAAACACTTTAAATGTACCATGAAATTCTTCAATATTGCACATATTACGCATAACTTATGATCCTATCGCATATAACATATTTGTACTGTATTGCACATAACAATTTAAACATAACTTTTGTGTTGTTAAACAAGTAACATTTCAATATTCACGAATAATGTATCACTTTTATTGTAGAGGAATCAGTTACTACTAGCCAATGTAGATGTCACAGCCAACTGGTTAAAATAGCCGTTCAATAAACAGCTAGCCCTTTGATTGAACAACGCCATTCAACCATACTCTCTAGTCTAACTTATTAATTGAATATTTGAGTCGCACAAAATGTTCAACACTACAGCTGATTCAAAAGCCGCCGTCTAATTTAATTAGTTCAGCGCTCACCACCGCAGCGCTAGGTGCGTTTTGTTTTCAATATGGCGTCAACTAGCCGTGGTTTGTGATTGTTTCAAAATATTTTACGGAAAGTAAGTAGTAAATATATGTTACACGTGTTATTAAAGATACAGAAATTATGAGGTCATTTACGAGTGATACGAGTGAATCAAAAATTTGAGTTTGTAATTTTTTGCTTGGTGCAATAAACAATATTATGATTAAGAATTTGTTTTCCATTTTTACTTATTTCATCAAACTTGGTCACATCTGAAACTTAATTCAAGAATAACCTCCCAAGAAATTACAAAAAGTCTTCCTATTCTCTCAAATTAAGTACAAAACTAATAGTCACCTTAATTAGGTAATTTGCCATTTAACCAGTTGGCTAAGCGTCGCCTAGCTGTAATGTTGAACGTTGCAATTAACAAGTCGGCTAAACGACGTATAGCTGTGTGATTGAATGACGTTGTTCAGTCAAAGGGCTAGCTGTTTGATTGAACGGCTATTTTAACCAGTTGGCTGCGACATAGATACAGTAAAATGATATGTTTGGTCAAGCTACAAAGCTCAAGAGTTTGCTGGTTTATGCAAAAACCATTTGTCACTATTATTTACTTGTAAATTCATTTTGAAATTATTTGCAAATATTAATGATTACTTATATATGAACTTTTCGAACGAGGGATATCTCTGTAGTAATTTTCAACCAACAAAATATTTCGATAGTGGAAAATTGACAATGTTTTAAGTCACATTAAGCTAATGAAGGCACGTAACATCAAATTGATATTTGTGTAGAATATAAGCTAAATATTTACTGATTCATTGTCTTTGTGAAATATCCCAGTCTAAATATTCATATTTAGTTCCATATCAGGGATTATATTAACATGTGGTAACTGTTTGCAAAATATTATATAAGACGCCATTTACCTTGTCACTGAAGGATACACGAAATGTTTTTTTTATTAGTTCTAAGACCTTCTGAACACTAAACACTGACACTGACACTAACACAACCCGAAGACAGGTAGCGGCGGCGCAATTGGATAGTCTAGCTATAGAGGCTGCACTAGACATCGACCACCATCTTCTTGTGAATGTCAGTGTTTCCAACCACACTGCAGAATTCCTCAAAAGAGATCTTGCCGTCCTCATCACGGTCCGCGAACAGGATCGTCTTGTCCACGATCTGCTGCAGTTGTGTGTCCTTTAGGTTGTTGCCCACCATCATCTTTAGCACCTGGAAACAAAAAAATATTCTCCATTTATATGATAAAAGAACCGATTCGAGTCAAGTCAGGGTTTGTTTTACGCGCGTTTTTTTAAATTTCAACATTAATAGTCCGCCCCCCGATCCTCGCGCCCTAGGCTGCAGCCTAATTAGCCTAAGGGTTAATCAGGCACTGTTTAAGTCATTTATAAAGAGCGTACTCCGCCGCATAATAAGTCACTCCAACACAAAGACCATACCACAAGATTTTCTCCGGTTGTGCAGAACTAGACGAAGACATTGTGATGAGCCAAAAATGGGGTAATTTGGGCTAGAATACAAAACTGCAGGAACTCTGCTAGCCAATTACATGGAGATAAATATAATAGACTCTTTCTTTTTATATATTGTAGAAGCTTACTCGCGACATACGCTGATTTAATACTGAACGTGGAAAAGGGGATCAGAGAAAAATAAAGAGACAAGAGACCAAAGTGTTTACAAGAGATCGGTCTCTTGGACAGTTTTTGAAGCTGAAGAGATACATGTTCTAAGCGGCTGAAATTAATACCTGGAACAGCTCCCCATTGGAGATGAATCCGTCGTTGTCCATGTCATAAATGCGGAACGCAAACCGCAGCTTGGACAACTTGTCTCCCTTCACGCTGAACTGGGACACGCCCTGGATGAACTCCTTGAAGTCCACCTGCAAAACCGAACAGAATTGGATTAATGATACCGACATCATCCATAATTTGTACTAAGACTAACTCAACTCATATTTCTGTGGGGGTGGCTTTGGAATTAACTGATCAAATCTGCCTATGCCAGCTATGCTGAAACTAAATACACTACAGAAAAACTGCCATATAGATTTATATTAAATCAACAATGTATTTAAGGTATTTAATTGGATAAGGATTAATGCTGTATTAGTTAAAAAAGCTTCGAAAATGAGCCATAAAAGTAAATGACGAAAAATTATATTATGGGATATCCATAAGGTATAGACATACCTATACCATCGTGGAGTTTTCTCTAGACCTTTTCAATGTGTTTTTTTTTTATTTAGAATAGGTTTGCGTTTGTCCACAATCTCACCTGATGGTAAGTGACGATGAGGACTAGGATGGAACACGCTTACCTAGCAAATGCCTATTCACTCGTGACTTGAAGACCGTAAGATTATATTGTTCCGGGAACACAGACGTCGGCAAAGAGTTCCACATCTTAGCTGTTCGTATTAAAAACGAAGACTGGAACCGTTTTGTACGTGTGCGAGGATAGTCCACCACGTAAGGATGGTAGTTAAGCCTACGTCTGGTTGACTGGTGGTGGAAAGGAGCGGGTGGCATTAATGCATGTAATTCCAACGCACACTCTCCGAAAGGCAACCTATAGAAAACCGAAAGGCAAGCAACTCTTCGACGGTGTTCTACACTACTTGTACACACGGTGTACAATACTTATGCCCATTTTCACCAACAGCTCCTAAACATTCACCTAAGTAAGAGTCCCCTAACATAGGGGACCCTTCAAATCATCCCGTAACTTAAATTCTGTTTCACCGTCCTAAGGGCTACCTAATTAAGAGACCCCTAGTTAGGTGACGTTTAAAGTTGGCCCAACTAAAGTATAGTGGTGAGAATCTATGCAAATGTTTATCGATAAATTAATGGAGTAGACGATTTTATTGATATTAGCGTAAATATACAATATAAAACAAGTAATTAACGTTTCTAACTTCAATTTATTTCGAAAAGGAAGAATGACACCTTGTGAATGTTAGATTAGTAACAAAAAGTTGCAATTTTCCTATTTTTTGGCTGTACGGCGAATGCCATTGCTTAAAAAGACGCGGCGACGGTAACATTTTGATGCCCCGTGACAGTTTCATTCATTCAAAGAGCAGGTTTCATTGAATTCATTTCGTATATTATTTTTCTTTGGTGTTATTATTAATTACAATGGCAGAAAAAAGAAAACGTGGTCAAAACTTTTCACTTGAAGATAAAGATAAGCTAATAAAATTATTGTTGCAACACAAAGATACAATTTTAAATAAAAATACAGATGGGTCCACAAATGAAGCGAAGAATAGTGCATGGCTATCCTTATCACTTCAAGCCAGTAGGGTCATTAGGACCAAAGGCTTAGGCTGAGTTTAGTCGGTAGGTCTGTTGGGTCGAGCCGCCTCGATTCACCAGGAGTCCGACATAATCAACGCATCCCTGCTTGCCTGTTGCGTTGGTATCCATGACGGATTCTCAGCCTCCTCTCCTGAGGAAAAAAAAATGCATGGCTATCCATTACAAAATCCTTTAATTCAACGTCAAATACACACAGGTATGAGAAATAAACAAACTTTGAGAAACAATCCATAAGGTTTACTACTACTACTACTATGTTTCAAATTAAACTAAATTATATTCTCCTTGGGTAATGTTTATACTATTCTAACCTTAATCCGTGCCACAGATTTATTTCTGTGAATAAGATAAAAGTAGGTTACAAAGTTATGTAATTATACAATTTTTTTCCAAGTAGCTATAGCTACTTAAGGCACTGTACATACCTGTCATCGTGGAATTCTAATAAATGTTCAATCTTTTTCAGTATAAATATAACACTCTCCTTGGATAACCTGTATCTTATGAAAAAGTCTTTGTCATCATATTTTTTAAAATCCTTCGATCGTTCACGATAAATACGAGGTCGCTTAAACAAATTTCGGTCACTTAATAATTCTATATCTTTAATTGCTTCTAAATCTTTAAATAAATCGTGGTTACTATCCATTTTCATCTAATTCAGTAGGAATATTAATAGATTGGTACACAGGCGATTCTCAAAATAACCTAAAACTATGCGTCACTTAACCGTTATGGGGTCGTCAATTCATCCCGTAAATTATAAGGATCACCTAATGCTTTAGGTGTCTCTTAAGCGTTGGTGAAAACAAAACTCGCGATAAGTGTTTCTTAAATTGGCTTAAGAGACACTTAATTTTAGGGGGCTGTTGGTGAAAACGGGCATTAGTACATTATTTTGATGAATCTCTTAGGGTTCACCCTGCGCTTGCAATGTAAGTGGGAAAAATATAATTATTTACGACATCACATTAGAAATAGTATTTCTCCACCATTTAATGCCATAAACCGCATCAAAATCCGTTGCGTAGTTTTAAAGATTTAAGCATACATAGGGATATAGGGACAGCGAAAGCGACTTTGTTTTATACTATGTATAGTATAAATTCGTTATTTCTGCTTAAACTCCTCGAGTCTTAGGCGGTTCACACCGAGAACTGAGAGATCTCTTTACACTATTGATTATATCGCCATGAGAATCAATTTTGATCATGAGACATATAAGAATAGTTGCGAAAAGACTGGGAGTTAGGTTAGTGTCGGCTTTAAGTGTCTTCAGCGACTCAGTTGGTTTTTATTAGTTTAATTAAACGGTCGACTTTTTCATTCGATTATTCAATATGTTAATTTAACGGATTTTGTGAGATATATTTATGGAGTGCCATGACACCCCTGTGTAAGAACATGGTAGCTATAGGCCAGTTAGTGCAGGGTTTTAGAGTTAACATATATACAACATGGCGATACTAATGACATTGACCGAGATGAACAAAGCTGATAAGCGCCATTACGGATGAAATGAAGATAACGATCGACACTCCTAACATTGAAGGGAAAAATTTGTGAATCAAACACCAGACCTGAAATCATACATATATGAATTTTAGAGAGATAAAAGAAAAGTGGTTATGAGAGAAGTGACAATGTTAAGATGGATTTCTAGACAATCCTAATTGATAAAATAAGGAAAGAATATTATATAAAGAACTAGCTTTCTGCCCGCGTGGATTTCGGGATTGGGTCTATAGAGGGTTAAGCTTTTGCCCACGGCTACATATACGCGGAAGTCGGTTTATGGCGCGAAGGTTTTATCGCGCTTCCCGTGGGACTATCCGTTTTACCGAGATAAATAATACCGCAAAACCTTGCTCAAGAATCACTCTATCTATTGATGAAAACCGCATGAAAATCTGTGCAGTAGTTTTTGAGCGAAGCCTTTATTGCGCATTCCGTGGAATCTGTCGATTTTCTGGGATAAAATGTAGCCTATGTTACTCTCCATCCCTTCAACTATCTCCACGTAATTCGTCGCTCCGTTTTGGCGTGAAAGACAGACAAACAGACATACACACTTTCCCATTTATAATATTAGTATGGATGTTGAAAGTAGCTTTGACAGTGAAGACAAGAAACAGACTGGTATACACTCGGGGCTGATAAACTAATAGTACCAGAGGAGTTACAAATTTGAAAATGAGCATTTCATACGCATGCGATGATGCGACTGACATAAGTGCTGATATGAGGTATATTGACTAACAGCGGAATAAGGGAAGACTATAAACGATAATAATAGTTAATACATCAACGTGATTTTTATTTCTATTTGCCAACAAACATTCGAAGTATTAAGACATTGTAGTCGTATTGAATACTCTTTTCCTACCTATCTACACACTAATCGACAGCGCTATAGTTGAAATTACAATACATTATCTGGAATACAATCTCCTGAGCTCTTTAAGTAGCTACAATCAATATCTGCCCAGCGATTACCTCCTGATTCACACCGCTAATAGCAAGATTAGAGGACATGTCTGCATCCTTGTAGCCGCTCGCAAACTGTTACACGTTCTGTATGTTCTGAATTGCGTCATTACACGATCACAGTAGATTCGTGAGTAACTAATATTTTCAGCGTGTATTTGATGACCTGACTATATTCTGCCGTGGCTATATCTGTCTATACATAATTTTAAAATTGCTTCACTCGTCATTTTGTTGAGCTGCGAAAGGTTTTTGATTCTAGTCTCAATTATACTCGATATTTACAAGCAGGAGCATTTACTACGAACAAAAAAAGTCTATCAAATATTTCTTACTTTGAATAGCTAAGAACAAATTTGCTAGAACTTATCTAAAAGCACTTGTGGTGGCAAAATAAACCGGCATTTCAGCATAGTCCAGACCAAAGACACTGCGTTAGAGGCGACATACTTATTTTGGCTTCAAGCCAGAAGATTTTATATCTAAACCAGTAAACGCTTAAGAATCGATACAAACATTTTGTTAGTCTGAAAAAATCATTTGTTTTGTGACCTCAATAGGCTAGATGACCACAACTGAATATGCCTATTTTTATTATATAATTATCAATGTTAAGCAATTTCTATCTCATAAACGTATGTCAATATAGAAATTTCACTTTAATTTTGTATTAATATTGTTCTAAAGAATGTACAATTATTTTTTTATAAAATTCTAATGAAACGAATACCTTTCTAACTTCCTCACATTAAATATAATATTATTTAACATAGAAAGTATACGTAAAAATATCAAAGTTATTGGCAATTTTGTTTAATACGCTCATACAAATTAGACAACTTTAGTAAATTATGACGTCACGATTGCAGTGTACTTTGTATGGAGCGTTTTTGAGCCCGCGACAGCGTCGCAAACATGGCGCTGTATCTTCAAAAGTAATAATCGCAGATACGTCGTTACTTCTACAATATTTCTCATTTAAAAGAGAACTGTTATTATATATAGAATAAAAAAATTGTCATCTACCCAATTGTCGAGAGGTCTCGGCGTATTTGTTAGTTCAATCTATCAATGTGAAAAACATCAAAAAGTTCAAAACATCAGGAGAGCCTATTTAATGCACTTTTTCTAAATGTAGATGCAAAATACCTAATAGTATCCAATATGTCTACTAAGTCAAAATCATGCCAAATTCCTACAAAAAGAATACAAAGTATATAAACACAAATTGATTCTGCTATAGGTACTTAAATCTAGCAATAAATAGCGCAAATTCCCGATGCCGTAAGATAAGACATTTAAGCTTTCTGCGCACATTAAAGATATCGAAGAAGAGGTTAAATTGACATCTTGGACGAATATTTAATGGATAGGACGATAAATACAATTGGAGGGCTGTGGCCTCCTTCTGTGAAGCAGTGATGCTCCAGAAGGAGGCCGCCGAGCGGGGTCGGGAGATGGCCGATCCCGCTCGAAGGAGGCGGCGCCGGGCTCGGTAGCACAGCTGCGGCGGGCGCGAGGAAGTCGCGACCGCTACGGCGACCCGGGATGGCCCACGCCCCTTCCGTGGCCGGGGGGCGTCGTCGGTGGAGGAGACCGGGGGAGGTAGTAGCCTCCCCCGAGGAGGGCTCCCCTCTAGGCAGGGGAGCGGAGGCTGGGGGTTCCCGGAAGTAGCTTGATGTTCCCGGAGGCTCCCTACTGAGGAAGGCCATCCCTGAGGTTTTTAGTGGGTAGGCCTCCCCCTTCTTGGGAGGAGAGCCCCACATAACCGCCGGCTCGCCACAGCCGGGGTATGCAATTTAATGCATTTTCCTCAGGGGAACAAAAAAAAAAAGCGACGATATATACAAAGCATGATTTTACAATAAAAGATTGGATTATAACATCGGAGAATCAAGACGTGCCCTAATAGGACCATCCTTCCCGTCTAATATGTTCTCTCTCAATACCCTATTCTCATTTAAGGATCTTTTTAAATTAACGTTAAAAACAGAAGACTACAACAACAGACTCTTAGCTATATTTAACGAGCCCAATTAGAATAACAAAACTAGTAACTGTTAATCTACAACAGTTTTCAACTGACGTAGACGTATGCTGCGGCTAATTTATTCAGAGTAATTTTAAAAGCAATATGCAAACGAAACCAGCGACGTTCGAGCATTCGCCAACTCAAACAAAGAGCCTGGCCGTGACGCAATGTTTGCAGTACAATCGGGCAATACGCACCATGCGACAATGTACGCCGTTGTATTGAATAATTCATGGAACGTACTCGTGTTCCGAGGAATTCGTGTTTACTTTGCGAGCCAGTTTCTAATTGACGGACATTTTTTGGTCGATTTTCTGCGGCAAGATTTATAAATTTGTTCAGTTATACATTTTAAGGATTTTATAAAATTTAATTAATAATTCACGTGTAATAAATATCCATAAAGCATGTATAATGATTTCTTGAACTGTTTTACTTGTTTTCTATGGAAGTTAATACAAGTGTGTAAAAATTGATAAAGCTGCAATGTCTCAGTCAAATTTCTTTATTTTTTAAACAGCAAAATTAAATTTCTTTCAAATAAAATCTAGAGATATTTATTTATTCTTAAAATTGTCATGGTATTGGTAAATTAGTTATTTACATATCTATTTTTAGTAAAATAAAGTATTTTTTTTATTTTAACTCAATTAAGTTTTATTTTTAATTATTAGGTATTATAAAATATTTTCAAAGTCAATTTTTTGAATTGACTAGAGTGTTTCGAATAGGCAATAGACCAGTGAATCACTGTCATATTTTAATGTTAATATTTATTTCGCAAACTTTAGACATAATTGGAAAGACGTCATTTTCTTAAATTCTATACCTATATAATAAGAGTACTCTGTTAACTGAGAAATATTGTAGAACCAACAGTATACCTGCACCTATTACTTTTGAAGATACATCAACATGTTTGCGGCGCTGTCGCGGATTGCTCGAAAACGCCCTATACTAAAAGCCTTCGATCGTGACGTCATAATTAAGTATGTGCGTATGAGTATGTGCCTAATTTGTATGAGCGTATAAACAAATTTCAAAATAATAGTAATAGGTATACTTTCTATATAAAAAAATGTTACATTTAATGTGAGAATGCTAGAAATGTGTTCGTTCATTAGAATTACGTAAATAATAATTGTACATTTTTTTGAAATCTAAAAGCGATATTAATAAAATATTAAACTGAATTTTCTATATTGACATACTTTCATGACATATGAATTGATCAAATCAGACAATTGTAGTATAAAACGGCCATAATCAGTTGTCTACCATCTATAGGAGCGTTCAAGTATTAGTACGTAACGCAATTGTTGAAGATGTTTGACCCCCCCCCCCCCCCCCTTGTAACGCACCGTAACGTTAAACAACTTGCGTGAAAAAATTAAAAATGACGACCATACTAATACAAACGAGGGATTCCCCGTAAAACGCAAACGAAAAGGGTTGCCAATCTATACTAATATTATAAAGAGGAAAGATTTGTTTGTTTGTTTGTAATGAATAGGCTCCGAAACTACTGGAGCGATTTCAAAAATTCTTTCACCTTTGGAAAGCCACATTATGCCCGAGTAACATTGGCTACTTTTTATCCTGGAAAAATCGACAGGTCCCACGGGATGCGCAATAAAGGCTTCGCTCAAAAACTACTGCACAGATTTTCATGCGGTTTTCATCAATAGATAGAGTGATTGTTGAGCAAGGTTCTGCGGTATTTTTTATCTCGGAAAAACGGATAGTCCCAGGGAAGCGCGATAAAACCTTCGCGCCATAAACCGACTTCCGCGCATATGTAGCCGTGGGCAAAAGCTATGACCCTTAACCCTCTATAGACCCAATCCCGAAATCCACGCAGGCGAAGCCGCGGACAGAAAGCAGTTTGTTATAAAAAAGAAACAATGTTGCATACGGTGTTGTAAGAAAGACCCGCTCCTGTCCCTATAACGCATCGTAACATTTTACCGAGACCCCCCCCCCAAATTGCGTTACGTCATACTTGAACGCCCCCTATTACATACGTAAAATTATTGAATTTATAAGTGTGGCTAAGAATAATAAATAAATAATTCAAACCAACTTGTGGCATAATATGTAAAGTAAGATGGTGTAAGGTGTAAGATGTGGCATAAGATACCCCTTCAGGACCAAGACCCAAGAATTTAAATAATCCGACTTGAAAGGCGGAACACAGCGAAGAGAACTGCTGCATTGCGGCAAAAATAGGTAAGACCCAAGTGGACCAGGTAGACCGGAGGTATCAGGAGTAACAGACGTCTCTGGTATATAATCTTCATCCAGTACATAAACAAAGTAGATGTTAGAGAAAGAGATACTGTTTATATGGCCAAGTGGTTTTCGGGAGCCAGGTCAAAATTTTGGATATATTGTTCTCCTGGTCGAGCTGAGCAAAAAATGTAATGGTCGCAAAAAAAGTTAACGACGCATTTTCCCGGTAGGGGGCTATGAAGTCTGAATTAGAAAATCGTCGTTTTCGGCAGAATCAGCAGATTTTTGGATATGTTGTTCTGCTTGACGAGCTGATTCAGAATATTCAACTTTTAGAAAAAGTGACATCTGACAGGCATGTGACCTTACAGTAGGTCCCCTCACCTCAATGTTATTTAATCTCACGCTATCTAGTTGGGCCTGTACTATATTAAAAATACGAAATTTATTTTCCCGAGATATTTTCCCGCTAGGGGGCTATGAAGTTTCGGTAAAAAAGTCTGATTTCCTAGTTTTTTTTTTAAATAATACACAAATCTGAGGTATTGTAATATAATTTACGTATTGTATCAATATCTCTCCCATTTTAGTTTTTTTTTTCTTGTCGCAGCAGGTACAGCAGCTTTGGTATCAATAAACGTTTGTCAAGGCCAATGTTGAATAAACATTATTTTGATTTGACTTTGAGTACACCTCTTACTGTTACCACCAGATGCCGTATTGTGTACCTCAACAGCTCCACATTCTTATTGACATACGCCGAACATCCATTACATCCAGATTACTAAGCAACAGTCTTTTGTCAAGTACCGGCGCCGCAATAGATACGTCTGTATGACAACTTACGCCCATAGGCTATAATTAGACGGTTCACACCCGAGTATCTCGATTCAATGAACCGCACGCGTTATTATTGACGTTCTGTGTGCGTATGTAGATGATAGTTACATTACAGGTTACATTTTGAGAGCTGTACCGCTCATAAACATGAAGTTGTAAAACAATCCATTCAATTTAGTTTATGTACTATACGCTTACATCTCAAGATGCTAAGATAAGAATTTGACAATACCCCTACCTGATCCCGAAGACACGATCCCAAAGGCAAAATTCAGGAGTTTAAACAGATAAACGAGTTCCCGTGTACTCTGATAAAATCAAGATTCCCAAACTCTAGGCATGAGCTGGATATTTTATGTTAACTTATTCCTGTATTAACGCAAATTAAACGAGTTATGTTGAGCTATAATGCTCTCGATAGAAAGATGTAACTTATTAAGTCAGTGCCATAAAAAAATCTTCCTGAACAAAGAAGAGAACAAAAGAGTCCTGAACAAAATAAACAGTACTTCACGCTTTGTGCTCATATCAGCTTGATATCTGCAAAGGCGCGTCGCTTTCCATCAGATTACGTCTAACCGTGTAGTGGGCTGTCTGTGAATCTGCCTTAAAACAATAAATAAAGGCTAAACATCTCACCTCTCCATTGCCGTCCGCGTCGAAGATATCGATGACGCGCTGCACCAGCGGGTTCTGCTGGAGTTCGGGCAGCGACATGAACTCGTCGATGGACAGTGCGCCTGAGTTGTCCAAGTCCAACTTGCGGAACCGCTTGCCCAGCCGCCGGATCTCGTCCGCGTCGACTGCCACCACAACCATTAGCACGACAAACTACGCTAGCCTACGAGCTCAAAGTCCGTAATCGAAGTTTTTAATATCAAAATTACCGTCCATTTAGTTAGCTACTTCAGAAATGGTAAACAGGTATGCGGGTCGTCTAAAGGTAACCGACCACCGACTATGAACATTATCACTCGCGCGTTGTCGAATTTATTACTCTACGTAGCCAGAACTTTTAGGAACCTGACCACGACCCCCAATATAATAAATTCTCATACTCATATCATTTGAACAAGCTGCTACGTCAGCAAAACTACATGTTCTCCCTGCGCTGTCGCCGACTTAATGATCCAAACTTTGGTTACGGACTAGAGTCTGATAAAATGATACTCTAGAGCAGTGTTTCCCAAAGTGGGGCGCACGGCCCACAGGGGGGCAATTCGATAATTAAGGGGGGCAATTAAAAATGGACTCGACACGACTTTAACCCTTTCGCTTTGGGTTGTTTAAATGCAATGCTAAATATCGGTGACAAATTTAACAAAAAAGAACAAATGAATATTGAAAAATCTATATTAATATTATTTTGAATTTTAGTTTAGTGTAGTTTTATTCTTTTTTCATTATGTTTTGAAATTTTACTTACAATGTTTTGATAACAATTTCATAGCGAATTTGTTCATAAAACTTATCATTTATCTTAAGGGAACAAAGCAATTTTTAAAGGTTAAAATTTATATAAGAATTTTAGAAATGTTAAAGTAGGCCATGGCCTAAAAAGGGTTGGGAAACACTGCTCTAGAGTGTATCATTTCTGTACATTGGTAGCTTTGATACTTTTCGGGCTTGATCAAACGTTTCATTACAAAAAAGGTAGACAAAGTGGCACACTGCAGGTGGTCAGTGGTAAGGACATTTACAAATTGTGACATGAGAATTTTGTCCAGTCCAAGAACCGAATTATGTAGCATTGTTACATAACCCAACCTAGTGAAAATCTAGCAGATGAAGTCTCGTACTCTGGTGCTGCCAACTATTTATAAGAATTCATCTATTGTTTCTTATTTGCATAAAAATTTGTGAAAAAACTTCTTTATAATTTTACATACCACTTATGTTGTCAAACCTATCATACTACATAGTTATTATTATAGAAACGCCACTAAATTATCGAGCCTGAATACGTTCAAAGCTACTAAGGTTAAAACTGGACTGCCAGACAACAAGATTTCTCCTGACGTATTCCTAATAATTTATTATATTTTAAGACTATAGTAAAACAACACTATATATAATAATATATATAGTATACGTTATATAATATTTAGTAGTAGTACATACATTTGTACATAGAGGCATAATGACAATGTCATTATTTACTGTTCATCTTATTTCTAAATATTACGTGAGGCTATTGACATATAGAAATATCATAATTTTAATAAACCAAATAAATTTCATTTTTAATTTGTTACTTTCGCTAAGTTATTTCTAGTCTTTTTACAGATTCAGATAAAAAAAACAAGAAAAGTTTTGTTGATCTGGCAGGCCAGCCCATGGCCCATCCCACTCAGTTGTACGACCAACAGTGCTAACATTCAACACATATTAACATTTCCATTCAAACTATTATACAGAATTAAAACATTGAATTAAATACCACACTTGTATCTATCATAAACAGAATAAAAATGTTAGCACATGCTGACAGTAGTCGTTCAAATATTAAGGAAACTGGATCAATTGTTTGCACTCCATTGAATTTACATGCAGGCCCTTGGTTTATGTTAGATCAGACCAGAGCTGCATTGTGACCAAACTGTTGCCAACGTCTGTGAAATTAGCATACTAAGGCTGCACTAGAGGTGCAATCTGTGATAACTCCTGTGTAAGTCCATCTATTACAACAATAATATATCTGTGATTTCAAGGATAACATACATTGATCCACTAAGATTGTCGTTGTAAACAGTTAACAATACCTACATAGATAAATACCAATATAGCCAAGTAGCAACAAAGATAGAATAAAGGTTTCACTTAGATCTAAAAACCAGAGATTAGGTAAACCTTCATTGCTCGTTGGCAACTATGCTATTCTATAAATAGCCCTAATAAAGCACTCTTAACACACACAGATTTCAAAAGCATATAGCATTGCCACAGTCAGCATGTTTACAAAACCGTGGAGACTAGATCAAAATTAGATACACGCGTTTAGTCCCGCGCGCCTGATTAATCGGCTGACTGTTGTAGCACCGTCGGCAGGCATTGACAAGAACAACAATGACAAGCCGCGGGAAAGGTCAGCTGATGCGCGCCCACGCAACCATGCTACAATTATAATTGCACAATGCGCAATTGTCGCATGGCTCAGGCACAGTGATAATCCGAGATTAAAATATATTTATATCACCTAACATGTAGCTAACAGTACATTCATAACAATCATAACATTAACATCTATATGTAGGCAGATTAAAATAGTGTAACATATCATGCAAAATTAACATCAAACAATCTGTATTGTCCTGTTTATGGATTCACATCTATTCACACAGCTGACCTCTCCCATTTGCATAGATTCCTCGCTCCTGAGTGACAGCATAGTAGCATTCTATAACATTCACAGCAAATCTAGACACCAGTTTCACTAGAGGCCAAAATGTGACGTAAATGCACTAAACCAAACAAAACTATGGAATTTAAATGCAGTTAATGTTTTATCCAGAACAATTTTCTGAAACATTTATATCAGGGCAGAGGAATTATGCATATGTTTCCTTTAGCACTGCAAGGTGAGTCCAAGTGGGCCGGTACATATTGCTTCTTAACTTACTTTTAGTGATAGGTAGAAGAGAAAGATGAAAACAGAAATATGCAAAAGAACAGAAGTAATGTTAGTAGTAAGTAGACATCAATTGGTATTTACTAAATTATAGTTCTTAAACATAGTAGTGGCATTTTAAAGAATTTGAGCGACAATGAATACGGCCTGTAAAATTTATGTAAAAATTGTTCTGGACTAATGAATGTGAGTGCTGAACACTAGCATGGGCATGATTGTTGGAGGCGAGTGACACTACGACACTCACAGTTCTCCACCTTAAAATCAATGCAGTTAACACGTGCTGAAAACAAACCTCTTGTTATGCATCATTGTCACACCCTATGTCTTACTATGTACGATGTTGCTATCACAATACACTGTCTGTTACTGTCTCATAAATAAGAGGACAGAGTCAGCCATACATACTCAAAGACAGAACATAGAAAATAGAAAGCATAAGTAATATATTATTTATATTGTAATTATACAATAAGTACAAGATTAGTATTTTAATTGAATATTGATTATCATCACACAAGCTTGTAATGATACTTATGAATGAGTATATTAAAGGCAGACAAGTATAAAGCTTCAACCTCACTGGAAATTAAAATTAGTAAAAAATAATAAAAGAGGAAAGACAAGGAATCGATTAAGAATTTATTAATTACAGTGTTATACTTACAGTTTGAGCAAAGTTCCATTGGAATTGAATTTTCATTACCCTGTAAAATATATAATATAATTGACAAAAGCTAGGTACTTTTGAATGATATAAAAAACTACATAAGGGAATAAGTGAAACTTCCTAATTCATACGACATTAAATATTGCTATCAAAAATATTTAATTAATATAAAAATGTTTCATAAATATTGAGATTTTGAATGATGTTTTGTAAATAATCAAATATGAACAATGTTATTTACTAAATAACTCCAAATCACTGCAGTTGCAGGGTAAGGTATAGGATAGATGTTAGGCTCAACCCAAAGTGCATAGAAATCTTTATGTCCAAGAAGCATGAAAATCTCTGAAAATCCATAGTTTTTGCACTAATAAAACATTAAAACTCAACAAAAATATATGGTTTACGGTGTGAAAGGTGTAGCGACAAAAATCAGGAAAGCAAAGCTTTGATGGTTTCAATACGTAGAAAAGATTGAAGAAAGAAATTTATAAGGCAAATATGAATGGAGTAGGAGGCACCTAGACAAACATACTTGAACAAAATAGGTAATATACTGAATGAAGATCAGGTCAGGAGTACCCGTAACCAACGAGTGTGCATAAATCTATTAATGAAAGTCGAGGAAGCTAGGGAAGTATGGTTGAATCGTAAAAAGTGAAAACCTGATCTCTGCTTATCCTCATGGGAAACAGGAGTATTTGTATGTATGTGTATGATTTGTCCAAAGTTGTATATTAATATATATTACATTCCTAATTATTATTGTCTGCCGTATATAATAATTAATGTAAACAAGTAGAACACAATTTTTATTCATTTATTGAATATTGATATTGAACGGGTTTAAAAAAATCATATTGTAACCGATCAATACTTACCATTTTGGTAGGTTAAGTGTTAACAATTTAGTAATAATAACAAACGGTAAATGTAAACACCAAAACTTTCAATCTACGCAAATTCGCAGATAATTTTTGCAAGAAATTCACGACGGAGTACCAGCCCAACCATCGATCCTAAATAAATGGCACAGACAAAATATTAGATTTTTTATCAAACTGCACTATAGACAATATCAGAGTAATAATGTTCTGTGGACAATATAATTTATACAAAATGAGATCCTGTCTTGATTATCTTCGTTGACGGATATAATATCGAATCGCATACTTATACATAATGTAATAATAATCAAAGCGTATAATCATAACATCATAATTTTTTGTATATAAAATACTTAATGCCTGCCTTATGGTAAGAATACTACAATAAAAATATGAAGTTTTACGCAGAAACAAGTAAGACAAAAAATATTCAAGCAAACTATCCTGTCATAAAGACTTTCCGCTATGACGTTAAATTGTCACGTTGATAATTCTATGTTTATTGTATAGAATTGTTATTATTACTGAGATAGCAAAAGGTAAAACTAAAATAATTGTATAATGGTAAAATTTATCAATAAATAAAGTATGATTATATCTATAATTTTTGTTAAATTTTATCGATATATCTAAAAATCAAGTATATATTAGGCCTGGATTATTCCTGCAGCGGACATACAATATCAAAAGGAGAGAATTTATTGCTTTATATATGATGGCAAATCTATTTACTTACATAGAGCTATTTATGTATAAGATTGTCTATTATACTTTGTCAGCTATGTCTTGTCATTTAATTAATAATTTTCTTATGTAATATTTTATTGTTGAATAAAGCCATTATTATCTAAATCTATCTTGATTCATTACAATATAATCAATGATAGAATGGCATCTAAGTACACATTCTGACGACTTCTCGAAGTACTTACTAATTCTAAGTAAACCGTAAAAGGACAAAGGACAAAGGACACATAAACAAATTTAAGTTGAGTTAATCTGGTATAAAAGCAGGAACACACAATAATAATACTGAAAAAAAAAACACCGGTAGCACTCCGGGAGTGCCGGCAGAAGTGAAAACTTCAATATTAACGTTGTCTTTAATTATAAGTACAAAAGTACTATCATTTATGAGGTAGAATCTCAGAGTCTTGGTTACTTTGAGGGTAGAATACAATGTTTATTTACTGCGTTATCGTACACAAATATGACAGACATTCGCGCAAGCGCTATGTGCCGCCTAAACGGAGCAGCACACTCAGGCACGGCAGAAAGAGTGGGAGATACTAGTTCATCTCCCTTCCCCTCGATCTTACGCTTTTTCGATCAGCATCACGTGACCCTGACGCGAGTTTGGAAGTTTTTACCCATACAAAAAGTGCTCAGCGCCGCTAAAGAAGTTTTCACTTCAATTAGGAATAAACAACACAGTATATTTAGTCTGGATAACAGGTAATAAATGTTTTACTGGTAACGATAAGACTAAAAACATCGAAGAAAGAGATCGGAAATGTTTCCGATCCCTTTCTATATACATATCATTAATTGAATGGACACTTAATTGAACTTCAGG
The DNA here is from genome assembly GCA_036419045.1 of Scirpophaga incertulas. Lineage (NCBI taxonomy): Eukaryota > Metazoa > Arthropoda > Insecta > Lepidoptera > Crambidae > Scirpophaga > Scirpophaga incertulas. The sequence continues at coordinate 201,521 of CM071644.1, read as the reverse complement.
TATTCATGACTTTACGAATAGACGATGGATATAAACAATAGAACAATACCAAAATCCTTAAAACTAAGAAGGTCGAGCACTTAGACCCCTAAGTTATATTATAGGTATCTAATGATTCTAAAATATGTCAATTCCATGTTACACAGACCTTAACTGGATTTAAATAAAAATTTCTGGCTATGATTTCTGTTATGTGTGTCAAGTTTTTTCAATGTCAAATAAGTAGCGAATTGAAATACTCTTAGTTTTGTCTTTCGGACGATATCTTATTTGTCAATTTTTAATCACAAACGCCACTCACTTATTTATGGTGAGTGATTATCTTGACAGTTAACAATGACAGTAATCAGTGTTTCCACTTTTAGGGCTTTCGCCCTTTTTTCGGGCGAAACTGTCGATTTAAAGTTTTGTTTGGGGATTTTTTAAGATTTTTAGGGATTTAGGGTAATTTAGGGCAAAATCTAATACAAAGCTAGCAACACTATTTTGAGATAGACTTCGCAGTTTATCTATGGTTGTTCGTACGTAGGTGATCGCGATCAAGGTCGGGGATTCCCTGTAGTTACTGACACATTATTATACAACCAATTGTAATATGCCAATGAGTTTATAGATTTCTTGTGCTAATGAATGTCTTAAAATTTTGCCTTTTTGCATTAACTAACGTATTATTTTCATTCTCCTTCAGTCAGTCGCCACTTACTGTTTCAACTTTGAAATGTACGACGCCGCCGTATAGAAAATTAATATATAAATATTATATAGTGCTTCTTTGACAGTTTTAGAGTGTGAACGTGAGTGAAAAGTGGTCAATATGGAAGAAAACGATGATAAGTTACCGTCATCTTCTGGTACCGACATAGGACCATCTAAAGCAAAAACATACGTGCAAAAATTCGAAACCTCGTGGTTAGAAAATCCAGATTTTAAGCATTGGCTGAAACGTTCAGATAAAGGTGAAACAAAAGCCTATTGTAAGGTATGTGATTGTCACTTTATTTGTGGTATGTCAGAATTATTGCGACACCAAAAAAGTACAAAACATGTTAAACAGATGGCCGTTATATCAAAATGTGGTAATATAACATCGTTCGTAAGTGGACACTATACCAATAAAGTTATAGAAATGGAACTGAAAATTTGCGGTTTTCTAGCAAAGCACGATCTGGCAATTTCATTAACTGAGGACTTAATTGATCTTATGCGGAATTTGTTTCCAGAATCAAAATACTTACCAGATGTACGTCTAGGCAAGCAAAAGGCTACAAATATTTTACGACAAATCACAGGATTCACTTACAAACAACAAGTAGTTAATAAAATGAAAAACAATTTTTTTAACATAATCATAGATGAAACGACAGATCTTACACAGAAAAAGCAGTTGGCAATCATAGTAACATTTTTTGACAGTGTAACCAAAACCGTACAATACAGATTTTTTGATATGATTGATATCAACCATGGGACAGCTAGTGGTATCTATACAGCAATTAAAGATGTATTTTTAAAATATGAAATTCCATTAAATAATGTGATTGGATTTACTTCTGATACTACGAACGTCATGTTGGGACAACACCATTCTGTGCAGGCTCTGCTAAAAAATGATATTCCTCATCTTGTTGTCATAGGCTGCACTTGCCATTTAATTCACCTTGCCACGTCTTATGCTAGCCGTAAACTACCTAAAAATTTAGAAGACTTATGCCGCAAATACCTGCATATTTTCACATGAGTCCAAAGAGAACTGAATCCTTAAAACTGTTTCAAGATTTGAATATTGAACATCATAAATTACTTACAGCAGCGAATACAAGATGGCTTTCACTACAAGCGTGTGTTGATAGAATACTAGAACAGCATGATGCCCTCAAATTATTTTTTACGGAAGCAGTTTATGAGGATCCATCCAACACTAATGATTCAATCTTAAGGAGCTTAAATAACCCGTTCAACAAAGCATTGTTACATTTCATGAGTTATGTCTTTTCTATAACTAATGACTTCAATAAATTCTTTCAGTCAAAATCTCCACAATTGTATAAATTACCTGAAATGGTTAAAAAAATGCTACAAATCTTTCTATGCAATTTCATTAAAAAAGAGTACATATGTCCTAAATTAGACAGCCTTTTGCACCTAGATATTAACAAAACTGAACATCACTTGGATAATGATCACATTTATATTGGCTTGGATGCTTATGACATGTTGGAAGAATTAAAGGCAAAAGCTCCCAAAAATGAAGTTGAAAAATTTTATTCAAGTTGTCGAGAATTCTATATGGAAATTGTTTCACAGATACAAACCAGATTTGACTTAGACGAAAATATGTTTAATTTAATAAAATATGTGGATCCACAAATTGCACGGCATTTGGAATGTCATTCTTTAAGGCCTGTGTTCAACTATTTCAGTTTTTTAAGAGAAAAATGCAATATACTCGTACAAGAAGCAGACAATGAATGGCGACAACAAGCCCTCGTTGAAGTGAATTATTTTGAAGTTAATAGTGACGAAGAAATTACAAAGTTATCTGCAGAAGTATACTGGAAAAAAGTTTTAAACTTGAAAGACCATCACGGAAATTATAAATACCAAAACCTTGAAGTTGTGATTTCACTTCTGTTAGCACTGCCATCGTCGAACACTGAGGTTGAAAGATTATTCAGTGTACTTAAAAATGTAAAATCCGATAAAAGAAATAAGCTCTCTAATGAAACACTTAATGGTTTGTTACACACTAAACTTGGCATGACAGGTTCAATTTTGGAACCCGATAGTGCTATGATGAATGCAGTAAAAAAATTAAAAGCCAGTGCTTCAGCTTCAACATCAGAATCATATTGTTCACCGTCTACTTCTCACGATTAATTGCTCCTTGCTTCATAATTAAGACACCTTATGTATCACTATATTAAATAAAAAGGAAAAAACAACGATTTTGTTTAATTTTAAACTCTTTCCCCCCTTATTCCAAAACGCGGTCTACAACAGACCAGGTTTAAGCCACTTGAAACTGGTTGAAACCTAGTCTAAACCTGTAGGCTAATTATGTAACTCTGTTACATTCACATTTAATTTTATTTTATTGACATTGAATGTTAATAAAGCAGCAATGTAACTGCAATTTCGATCAGTTTCAATTGCAATAGAGTTATATAATTGGGGGGCTGGTCTATATTTAGTCCGCGTTTTGGAATAAGAGGGTTTAAATTATGCGCCCTAAATCAAGGATTTTCAGAGAACAGTTTAGGGCAATTTAGGGCGCATTAAAAATTAACTAGGGTAAAATCAAAACCCGATAGTGGAAACACTGACAGTAATGGTCGTAAGCTCTTCCAATCTTTCAACAACCAATTAAATAAAGGATTAATGAAAAGACAAAGAAATTATGCATGTTATTGCACGCTTATTTGCTGTCCCTTACTGCGGTATGCTCACTTGCTGTCATTTGTATTATTAGTCTAAAGCTATATAGTGCCTAAATATTTGTTTTGTTTAGCGCATTGATTTAAAAAATATCAAAATGACACTGACGTTGACATTATCTGCCCTCTTTCCCTTTCCCCTCTGCCCCTCTCTCTTTTTCTTACGGTGAAATCAACGATGGCGTCCGGGGTAAGGTTTAATTTAATTTCCTTTAATCATTGCAATCATGTAATGTTTTTCTAATTGCATCAATTATTGAACAGCTGTTTCATTATGATAATTGTATCCATTGTTGATTTTTCAGGTTTTATACACTTATCCGGAAAATTTCCGTGCATACAAGGCGTTGATCGCCGCACAATACTCCGGAGCCGACGTTAAAGTTGCTCCAAACTTTGTCTTCGGTGAAACTAACAAATCAGAAGCGTTTCTGAAAAAGTTTCCAGCTGGAAAAGTGAGTTGATGTTGTGAAATAGTGTTTCCAAGTTATAACCAATACGAATGCAGTGGCTTTTATAGCAAAATATGTTAAGGTGACGTGTTTAATTTGGATTTATTTTAGGTGCCGGCTTACGAAAGTACCGATGGAAAGGTACTGCTGACGGAAAGTAATGCCATCGCTTACTATGGTGAGTTGTTCTTATCATCAGCTGATCGTTATCAAATGACAACCTATGACAGCCAATTCGCGAAACCGGCTATTGCAACAAATACTAAAGTTTATACAATGGGATGAATTAATTTACGAACCACAGTATATCCTTAAAGTCCAACATTATTAAAGAAATTTGCAGTATTTTTTACATTTTTAAAAATTTACTGATATAACATAAGTTGATGTACACGCCAGTGTGGTTGATTGAAGCTTATATTTTATGGGAGGATAAAGGTTCTGGTGGAAAGGATTCAGTGGTGGATATATATGATGATAATAAATATATAGTCTGGCTATGTTTAAATTTTAAAATACATTAAAATTGTTTAAATTTGATAAGTTGAAATGTTACTTCAATAAATAATGTTATTATTATTATACTAAACTTGGGATACATTTTTTTTGTTTAATGTTATACAATATTTAATGTATTTGTTCATTAAATTGCAACTATTTTCTTGCTAACAAGTTATTTACATAATAAATATTATAGTATAACAAAAATACCATTATGCACATTGATGGTTCCTATATTTCTCAAAACTATATATATAAAAAAGTATATATGTTTACATTATCCATTTACTTTACATTTTTTGGTCTACTTTTATTGTTGATTGATTTAATATTCTAGTACAATATGCATTATACCAACTAGTCCCAACTTTGGTGTACTACATTTTGTGACAAACCAAATAGCACCTCAATTCACAATTTTTAGCTCGGCCATTCATAAGCAATCAACCATGTTCAAATTCAGATGGTTAAAATAGAATAGACCATTCGAGAGAATGTAATTATTTAATCATTTTTACCAAATATTAGATGTCGGAATTTTGTACTTTTGTTACAATAATTAATAAAAAATCCTAACATAATTATCAAATTACTATATCCTTATATCTATTTCACTAAAATTCGTTCAGTATTTGAACAATCTTTCAACCCTAATTCTATCTTCTTTGGCATAAAATTTTTGCAAGATTTGAATGTCATATTTATTTATAACTAAACAAAAACGAAAAAAATCAGTTTAAAACTTTTTGCTGTAATAATTATGTGCCTATTAACAGACTTTAAAAAAGGAGGAGGTTCTCAATTCGTCTGTATATATAATATATATATTTTTTTATGTATGTTCACCGATATTTTCGACAATTATAGACGGATTTTCATGCGATCTTTCATTCCTTATTTCAACCCAAAAGTTACTTGCACATTTATAATATTAGTAAGGTATATAATTATAATATTAGTTATATTACATTTATAATATAGTATTAGTAGTATCTGTAAATTAATATTGTAATTACAAATATATTTTTGTCCATTGACAATATCAAAAATTACTCTGTAATCTTTTTGGGAAATATATCAGAGTAATATTTGTGTAGTGGCAAATGAGCAGCTGCGTGGAGGTGCCAGTGGCAGCGTGGAGGCGGCGCGCGTGCTACAGTGGGCGTCGTGGGCTGATGCAGAGTTACTGCCAGCCGCTTGCGCCTGGGTTTTCCCACACCTTGGCATCATGCAATACAATAAACAGGTATGTGGAGTGTTAGTTTGTATAAAGCTGAAGAGTTTGTTTGTTTGAACGTGCTAATCTCCGGAACTCCTGGTTCGAATTAAAAAAATATTTTTTTATTGGTTAGACCATTTGTCGAGGAAAGCTTTAGGCGACATAACATCACTGTGACTAATAGGAGCAAAGAAATAACGAAAAATGTGAAAAAAACGGGGAAATATTAATTTTTGAGGGCTTCCGTTGCGTGGTTCAAGATACCAAAAACATATGAATGAAAGAATTATTCATCTTGAAACGATCTAAAAAAATGTCCACGACAGTAGATATCTATCTTTGAAGGTTAACTCACTAGAATCGTTTTATGGTAATCAAATTTGGATATGTCGTGGTATCAAGATCAGGTTGCGAACAAAATCAATATGTTCTTCTGCCACAAGAAAATAAAACCAAATATAATTTATGCAGAAAGACTTTAAAATAATTGTTTTTTTAAAAACTTGAAACTATATTGTCTAAGATAATAACAGAAATTACCGAGAACAAAGTTGGTTAACAGCTGAGGTGTGCAAAAATAAATATGATGCTCAAAATAACTATTCTACGCGGATGAAGTCACGGGCACAGCTAGTTTAGAATAACTGTCAACTGTTTACACCTGGGTGATCCTTCATATCAGTATTCTCGGCCAAATGAATACTTAATACACTAACCTTGACCTGTTGACCTTTTACTTTGTTAAGTCAAAGCAGGCTTATTGTTAATAACTATATCAATAAAAATATTTTTTTTTTTTTTTTTTTTAATAATAAATTTTTTCTATTTACAATCAGCCTCTTAGCTTTTATTAAATTTGTTGAGTCTATTGAATTTTAAGGTTTTAGTACATCCAGTGATGTACCAACCCATACAATAAGTATAACTTCAAATGGAAGCTAGTCTTGTTCTCTTCAAACGGAATATACTTTCATTTGTGTTAATGAGCGTTCTCGCTAATTTATTTATATGCATTTGGAGTCTGCGTTTATATGCTTTACATGAGATCTCAATCTGCTCTTTGAGTGTAGGTATTTCCAGATAATTGTGTATCTCCTCATTTCGAATAAACCAAGGTGCGCTGCTTAAGGTTTTTAGGGCTTTGTTTTGGAAGCGTTGTAGTATTTCTACATTGGAATGGCTTGCTGACCCCCAGAGTTCGATACCATATGTCCATACAGGTTTGATGATGCTTTTATATATTATCAGCTTATTTTCCAGACTAAGCGAGGACCTTCGTCCTATTAACCAGTATAAATCTCGAAGTTTTGCATTTGCTTGTTCTCTCTTAGCTTTAATGTGGTCTTTCCAGGTAAGCCTCCTATCTAGATGCATCCCAAGATACTTAACCGATGAATGCTGGGGCAGGACACCTCCATCAAGTGTCACCGATGGACAATCACCTCTATTTAGTGTGAATGTCACATGAGTAGATTTAGCAGCACTGGCTTTGATTCTCCATTTTCTAAGCCACGTTCCAAGTGTGTCCAGGTGTCTTTGTAATTTTATGGATGCTGTGCAAGGATCCCCGTCGCATGAGAGTACTGCCGTATCATCAGCATAGGTAGCTATAGTTACTTCATCAGAAGATGGCAAATCTGCAGTGTAGATAGTATATAGCACAGGACCCAAAACTGATCCCTGTGGAACTCCTGCTTCTATATTGCAGATGGATGATAAGGAGCCTTCTGTTTTCACCTGAAACTTGCGGTCTGACAGGTAGGATCTTAGGAGCATGTAGGTTGTGTTTGGCAAACATTGTCTTAATTTGGCTAAAAGTCCTTTATGCCATACGCGGTCAAAAGCCTGTTGCACATCCAAAAATGCAGCAGAGCAGTATGCCTTCCGTTCCAATGCCTGTCGAATTGTGTGAGCAACACGATGTACTTGCTCTATACTACCATGGTGTGCGCAAAATCCAAATTGGTGGTCTGGTATTAAGCGGTTAATAAAAATATGAATTTGATTTGAGTGGTCTGTATTGAATTAAAATATTAGTGGATGCATTATAAAATTACTATATTTATGTGGGGTGTGGTGAGTACATTGAAGATTTACTCGCCAAACTACAACATTGCAAAATGGATGTCAGAATTATGTATAATGTGCGTGCTCTACTATGTGTATGAATTCATTCCAAGCTCTTTATTCAACATTAAATTCTTTATCAAGTTTTTGTAAAAGTAACCTTAGACAGAATCCAACAAAATTTAGACGAGTGCCAACCTATCGGTTGTAACAGGCTGGGTTTCGAAAAAGATACTCTGTTGTGGATCATGTGCATGTAGTAAAACAAATCTTTGAGAAATATAAGGAATACAACTTAAAGTGTTATATAGCATTTGTAGACTGCAGCAAAGCATTTGACTCGTTGATTCATAGTATCTGGGAGGCTCTAAATAATCAAGGCATCACACAAGTGTAAGGATAATCAGAAACATATATAAAAACAGCATAGCCTGCATAAAGACAGAAAAAAAGGGAGAGTACTTTAGAATCCAAAATTGTTCACTGCATTTTAGAGGAGGTATTTAGGAAAACGAACTGGGACGGGTAAGGCTTTAGCATAGATGGAAGAAATTTAACACATTTGCGTTTTGCTGATGATATTTTCCTATAGGTTATACTATAATTTAATAGATTGTTTTCCACCTCAGCCTTGGAGTTAAAAACCATCTTACAAGACCTTGTAAAAGAAAGTCTGAGAGTAGGGCTAGAGATAAATCTTGAAAAAACCAAAATAATGACCAATCACATCCCACAGATAATCAATCTCGGACATAATACTACGATAGAATACATAGACGAATACACATACCTAGGTCAAATAATATCACATACAAATCTCTATGGCAAAGAAATAGAACAAAGAATTGCAAAGGCATGGAAAAGGTACTGGGCTCAAAATGATATTTTTAAAGATAAACACATAAGTGCTAAAGTAAAGAGCAAGACATTTGACATATGCATACATAATCAGGAATGCGAGTAAAGTGCTAGATGTTATAAGGAAGATTAGCAGACTGAAATGGAAATGGACAGGACACTTAATGAGAGGACCAGACAAATGGAGTAAAATAATAACCCAATGGTACCCAAGGACAGGATCTAGAAAAGGAGGTGGACAGTATAAGAGATGGGCAGATGAAATAGGACAAATAGCAGGCAAACTATGGACGAGGAGGACAAGGGATAGGGCAGACTGGAAAAGTTTGGAGGAGGCCTTTGCTGGAGGGCAATCAGACATAGACCCGGTATAGAAAAAGGAAAGAAAAATATGTTTAACAAGTTTATTTATTATCATATATTCATTGTAATATTTAGATTATTTATTAAACTATTTATTAAATTAATGTCAACTAATAAAAGAAAATTAATAACTATGTAATATAAATTAAATTAATGAATTTTAATTGTATGAAAATGTCTGAAATAAAGGCTATTAGTATTATTATTATTACTTCTTATTACATAAGCTATCTGCCCGTGAAAGTCCCGTCCTAATGGTCCAGCTGTTCCAGATATTAGCTGGAACAGATAGACAAAAATTTTAGAAATATGTATTTTGGTATGTGTACCATATATACATTCAAATGCATGTAGTAGAAAGCGGTTATGTTAATATTACCAATTTTATTTATTCTCCAATTTTATTTATATATATACATACAACAACATGAACATACCTATCCTCATCTTACTTTATAAAATCCTATATGACCTTAGAATCCTACTAAACTATAATAAAACAAAGCTTTGACTTTCATATATGGATGTACGTTTGTTTCAGAATGTGGAGCGTGCAAAGAATGACCTGATCGCTGCTCTGCGAGTTCTAGATGCTCATCTCCTAACTCGCACCTTCCTTGTCACAGAAAGAGTCACTTTGGCTGATATTGTGGTGTTCTGCACACTGTTGCACGCCTACCAGGTTTGTATTGAACCATTACCTGTGGGAGTTATACATTGACACAAAGAGTCGTGAATACATTTTATAAAAGTAAACTAATAAATTTATTTTAGTTAATTCGTTATATTTAATATATGTATGTCACAAAATGAGTTTAGGTTTGATACGACTACACAACTTGAAGTGTGCAATGTTTGAGCTTTCTTATTTATTGAGAAAGTAATTGTGTTACTTTCTTCACCTGTCTATTAAGTGGTTTGTGTGCAATGTTTATTACAAACAGAATTCAGATTACGAAAAATTATTAAAATGTTAAGAAATAGTCAAAATGTTTGAAACATTAAGAAACAGTAAAAATTGTAAAATAATAATAACATTATTGTACTTGTGAAAAATTGTAATTATAAATAATATATAAGTATGTATAATAACAATAATGGTAACAAATTGAAAGTAATAATAGTAATAATAAAAAATAACTATAACTAGCATAAACAATCACCAATAAACTCTAATGTAATCAACTAATATGTAAGATTTCTAAATTATAATTCATCTTAGTATTTAAACACAAATGTAATTACTAATCATAGATACTAATTAAACATTTTTAGTCTTAAGGAATAGTTAGAACATAGATATAAATGGGGCTACGACTGTGGCGGACAAGACCATCTGTCCCCACAAAACGGAGAACAACACCTTTCTCCTGATCGACAAATGATATGTTACTTATACAATAAATAATATATAAGGGAATGTAAAAAAAAGACTAACACAAACAAAAAAGAGTGTGGTCCGCAGAAAACCAAAAAGAATGAATGTAAGAAGATAAACTTTGCAGCACGTACTGGACCCATCAGTTCGATCGTCACTAGTCAACGTAACCCGCTGGTGGATGACCATCGCGCACCAGCCGCACGTCAAGAAAGTGGTGTCTGCTCCAAGCCTATGCGCGGCGCCGCCTGTCTACGACCCCAAGAAATTCCAGGAGTTGGCACCCAAGAAGGTAATACAAAAATTTGTCCTCAATTGATATAAAATATGTGCCACTTAGTTCAGCTGGGCTCCACCGCACTTAGCCTCATGATTGGGCTATTGTGCGCATAGAAGGCTCCTGCGTCTGCCTCCTTGCTACTCCATCCATCCCAGCTCCTCCCAGAACGCCAGCAGCCTCCGTGGGCTGCTGCATGCTTCTGGCAGGGACGCCGGGAAATGGACAAGTTTCTGCCGTTGGTCGGCCACACTTATAATAACATGCTGTGGCGTTTCCTCAGCCTCCATGCACCCTCTGCACAAGGGGCTGTCTGTTATACCAATTGTGTACAGGTGTTTGTTTAAAAGGCAATGACCAGTTATGGTAGCTATGACCTTTCAGATCTTGTCTCTCTTTAGTTTGATAAGGGAACGGGCAAGCTTCTTGGAAGGTACCGGGACTGCTTCCTTCGTTCTCTTGCATCCCTCCTTGGTTATCATATATGTGCCACTTGCTTGGGATGATAAAGACTGACTCATTTTGTATATTATCAGGGTGTCCACAGTCTGGAAAGTCAGGGAAAGTCATGGAAAAGTCAGGGACGCTTGAGGTGGTCAGGGAAAGTCAGGGATATTGAGGAGCTACCTGGAGAGTCATGGAAAATTTAAGATATTTGTCAATAAAAATTTCTTGAACTGTAAATTGAAATCCATGCAAAAATTTCCCAATGATTGTAAAATAAGGGATATATTTTATGCTCTGGTTTGATTCTTAATCCAGACCATTGAAGCATTTTTTTACGTAGGTTTTTTGCCATTACCGACTAAAATTACTCCGTTCTTGTTTGAAATAAATGAGTATTTACAATAAATAAAGAGTCTTACTTTGACAGGGTGAACTATCAGTCATAATTGTGCACATGGACATGTATCTTCAAAATTGGAGTGAACTATGTTATAATTATCATATACTAATATTATAAAGAGGAAAGATTTGTTTGTTTGTTTGTTTGTAATGAATAGGCTCCCAAACTACTAAACGGATTTCAATAATTCTTTCACCTTTGGAAAGCTAAATTATCCCGAGTAACATAGGCTACTTTTTATCCCGGAAAAATCGACAGAACCCACGGGATGCGCAATAAAGGCTTCGCTTAAAAATTACTGCACAGATTTTCATGCGGTTTTCATCAATAGATAGAGTGATTCTTGAGCAAGGTTTTGCGTTATTTTTTATCTCGGAAAAACGGATAGTCCCACGGGAAGCGCGATAAAACCTTCGTGCCATAAACCGACTTCCGCGCATATGTAGGCGTGGGCAAAAGCTATTACCCTCTATATAGACCCAATCCCGAAATCCACGCGGGCGCAGCCGCGGATGGAAAGCTAGTAGGTTATAACTAGTTTTACTCACTTTTAATATTACTTAATTCTTTGTATTTTAGAAATCTTCTATTTCTTCATACAAAAAGTGCTCATTACTACTACGAGGAATTATAGAAATTTTACAACACTAGAAACTAAAATGAATGCCAAAAAATGTTCATTTAGTAAATGTGGCTAGATCCCAAAGTCAGTCCTGAATTTTTTTGAATGGCTGAATGATGTTCCAAATGATCCAGGATTAGCATTCTGTAAGATATGCTGCAAGTCCATCAAATTAAGTAACATGGGTTGGCATTAAATAACAATTAAGAAAAATGCAACCAAACATTTCATTCTTTACAAAAAAGGTTGAATCTGATGAACCATCAACTTCGACAATTGCAAGCGCCACAGAGACTTCGTCCCTCAATAATCGAAAGTTCTTATGACTCCCATAAAAGTAAAGTTACACAAAATGTGTATACTTTCCTACAAAGACGATGATGTGACATCAGCGGAAATACTTTGGGCATTAGAAATTGTTTTTAACAAAATGTCCCTTAATCCTAGTGATAGAACCAGCACTGCATTCAAAAGAATGTTTCCTGACAGCAAAATTGCCCTAAACTTCACATTGGGAAAAACAAAAGCGTCATATGTAATAAACTACGGAATAGCACCTATTTCAGAACATGTTTGCAAAAAAATTTAGAAGATTGTCTATTTTACGTAATTTCCTTTGATGAATCACTAAATAAAGTCTCCAGAAATGTCAAATGGATATTGTTATAAGATTTTTGAACAAGACTACCGAAAGAGTTGAAACAAGGTATTGGACAAGTATTTTTCTAGGGAAGTCGACTGTCGACCACAGTCGACCACAAAACTTGATTTGGTACGCATATAGTTTGGACCCCGGAACGGATTTAGGTACTTTTTACCGCGGTAAAATATCTCTTTCGCGTGGGAAAATGCGATAACAACAGCCAAACCATTTCTGGGGTAATTTGATATGGGGAGGGTTTATAAGTCACGGGAAACGAATAATAATTATATATAATTTTAATAGATAATTTTACTGAGGTAAAACATCTCTTTCCTGTGGGAAAATCGAATTTAACGCGGCGAAGCCGCGTTCGGAAAGCTACGTTTTCAAATGAAATTAATTATTGATTATGTATTCATTCATTAGAGTTTCACCACGATATTTCTTCAGTCCCTATACCTATATGATACAAGATAGACTGTTGATGTTCTAATATTATTTGGTTTTTAATTTGTTTTAGCAAAAAAAGTGTTTGATTTTTTTGTACAATTAAGTTTTACTTTTCAGTAACAAAAGTCCTCCTTTTTGATGAAAAAGTCATTCTAATTTGCTGAAAAAGTCCCACGTCCCCACTTGGGGGCCTGCTATTGTTTTATTATTTTTTTTTAATTGCCAACACTTCTCATTGTGGCATTAGAGCGAGTGAATGACTTATTTAAAAAAGGTTTAATTAGTTTGGTCAGGGAAATTTGAAAAAAATGGTCAGGAAATTTGAAAAAATAGTCATGGAAATTTGAAAAAATAGTCATGGAAATTTGAAAAAATGGTCAGGGATAGTCATGGAAAGTCAGGGATTTTCTTTAACCAATAGCTGTGGACACCCTGATTATTTTTCTATAATAACTGTTATTTGACAATCTCCATGTTCAAGTGCAGAATTGTTTGTGCGGTTACAAGGTCTTGTCTATGAATTCGAGTCTCAAATTGGTGTAGATTTTTATGTGTCCGTTACTCTAGATCCCATAACACAAGCCTAACTCCTAGCGAAAAGACGCAATTTTTTTACTAAAAATATAACTAGCGACCCGCCCCGGCTTCGCACGGATGGCATGCTAATAAGCGCTTATTGTGGGTTATTCTTGAGAGATATACCATTGCGGACTTTTTTGTGGGCTTTTGTAAGTTGTACAATACTAAGTTGTAGTACATCATTTTGACCAATCTCGTAGGGTTTGGCCAGCGTTTGCAATATAAGCGCAAAAAGTGAGTTGATTTACGACATCACATTAGAAATCTCAAAAATTGACAGTGTTCCACTGCTACACTGTGCATGTTTTATACATATAAACCTTCCTCTTGAATATACCTATTTATTAAGGAAAACCGCATTAAAATCCGTTGCGTAGTTTTAGAGATTTAAGCATACATAGCTACATACATACATACAGACACCGGGAAGCAACTTTGTTTTATACTATAAATAAATGTAATGATTGCCATATTGATTTATAGTACTAAGTCAAGACTAATTTATCATCATTATAGACAAAAGTCGCGCAAACTACACTGGACATAAACCTCCCCCGGGGATCTTATGTATCTCTTATGTATCGAACTGAATTGTGGGTGTGGTAAAAGATGTCCAAGTATAGGGTAAATCTCGTCTCCACTGTCAAAATGAGAGAGATTTACTGGAGTGAGGATAAAGGTAAAATTGTGGTATATAGGGGGAAACATCTTATATATAAAATTCTCGTGTACAATACTCCCCCGAAACGGCTTGACCGATTCTCATGGAATTTTGTGAGCATATTGACCGATTTTTCACATCTATTTTTCATACTCCTTAGTAATAAGGGTTGTCCACCCTTAACATTTTTTCTAGAAATTACTTAAAAATTATTTATATGGCAAAACAACGTTTGCCGGGTCAGCTAGTGTAGTAATAAAAATCAGGAAGGGAATGCTTAGATGGACACAGAAAGCACGGCCAAATCACTACATAATATAAAACATCGCTATCCGCTGTCTGTCTATCTCTATGTATGCTTAAATCTGATGCGGTTTTTTTTAATAGATAGAGTGATTCTTAAGGAAGGTTTATATGTATAATACATGCATAACATAGTAGAGAAACACTGATAAATTTAGAGGTTTCTAATGTGATGTCGTATATTTACATAAGCATTGCACTCGTGCGAAGCCGGGGCGGGTCGCTAGTGAAATTATAAGATAAAGTCAAACAGGCAAGTTGTTACGAAGTAACCTAGACTAACATACCTGGATCATATAAGAAATATAAAAAGAGTCTGTCAAGAATACCTACAATCAATGAGTATGCATAAGTTTTTATGATAGTTAAGGAAACAAGAGAAGTATATTTAAATAGTATCAAGTGAAATACTGTGACTTCTGTCAATCCCATGCCAGAAGTCACAGATGGGAAAAGGATTAGGACCCCCGAAAACAACAAAAATGATTCTCATATATAATATTATAAATAAATAGAGTTATTTAAAATCTTATTATAAAACATCTGTCAGTTTGCCTATAACATATTCTGAGACTAATAACAGTAGATCAATTAAAGGCTTCTATGAACACATGACATATGATTGCACTCTTTTTTTCTGTGATACTGTTACTCAAATCTAATAACGTATGTAAAGAAAAATCTTGAACCATTTTAGGAAGGAGGCAAGAAAGAAAAAAAGGAGAAAAAGCAAGAGCCGCCCAAAAAGAAGGAGGAGCCAGAACCCATGGATGATTTCGAGGAGAAGCCCAAAGAGTCCAAGGACCCCTTCGACGCCATGCCCAAAGGGTGAGTGTGGCTTCCTTGATACATTTCTTTGAAGACCACACAGACTTATTGGTGGTCCACATGTAAACATAATGTCCCCGGGCCTTGCTGTTTGTATGTATATGTCGCAGCCAACTGGTTATAATAGCCGTTCAATCAAACAGCTAGCCCCTTGACTGAACAATGCCATTCAATCGCACAGCTATACGTTGTTTAGCCGACTTGTTGATTGCAACGTTCAACATTACAGCTAAACGAGTTATTGGTTAAGAGTAACCAACTGGTTAAATGGCAAATTAAGTAAGGTGACCATTAGTTTAGTACTTAATTTGAGAGAATAGGAAGACTTTTTGTAATTTCATGGGAGGTTATTTTTGAATTAAGTTTCAGAGGTGACTAAAAGTTTGATGAAATAAATAAAAATAAAAAACAAATTATTAATCATAATATTGTTTATTGCACAAAGCAAAAAAATTGGTTGTCTGTAGAACTCCGTCTACTGCCGATATTTGAACGTGACAACGTCTATTACATGGTAATTTTTTCTGGGTGCAATGAAATTATTTAAAATAAAGTAATTATTTTATTTATATTTTTATTTAATAGTTTGTTAAAATTTTCTGCTTCTGAAGTTATACATAAATTAATTATTATGAGTAATGTGCGTGGCTCCGTGTGGCGTCAGATTCGGCCGTTACGGTGTTTTCGAGAATGACTCCACGCCGTACCAATTTAATAGACGTTGTCACGTCAAAAATTACAAACTCAAAAATTTACGAAGCAGGAATCATTACATAATCCCGTGACTTCTCCTCGAATATTTGTTAAATTTTGATTCACTTGTAAGTGACCTCATAATTTATGTGCGGTCTGCGGTGGTGAGTGCTGAACTAATTGAATTCGACAAAACATTCAAAACTACAGCGTTGAACGTTTTGCCAAAATGCCGACCGCCATATTTGTGACTTATTTTAGGTTATTTAGTTATTTTAGGATTGTAAAAAGTTCGTGTTCAAAGATTACTTATGAAATAAAAATTAGTTTCTATAATCCGTATCGTTTCTGTGTAGCGTTGAATTGCAAGAATTCTACTTTGAAAACACCAGAAAAGTTGTTTGTTAAGGTTCCGAATAGCGAATCTATGAGATACGTTTGGTTAGAACTCGCAGGACAATATCCAACAAAATACTCTCTAAAACTCATTTATATCTTTGTGAGGATCATTTTAATGTAAATACATAAGTTTTTTTGATGAGTCTTCCCTTAAAATACACTTAATACAAAAATGTACATAACCGAGAAATTGAGGTTATTGTTTACATTGGTTGCTACGTTACCTGGCTCATTTCTTTACAAACAAACACTTTGTTTTCGTAGTAATGACGTCATACCGAGAAAATAATGGCGGTCGTTGTTTTCGGTCACATGATATATAAATAATAAAACTTCGATTTTAAATTAGAGATATAAAATTAATCTTACGTTTTTATGAAAAAATAATATAATTCTTGCATTGCTTGGTACAAAAACTATATAAATAAAATTATTTCACATTTTTATGTTATAACATGAAAATAGCCTATTGCTTTCTCACATACATATTTGACTTTTTTTGGTCTGTAACTATAAATTGCTTTGCAGATCATTTAACATGGATGACTTCAAACGGTGCTACTCAAACGAGGATGAAGCCAAATCTATCCCTTACTTCTGGGAGAAATTCGACCCCGAACACTATTCCATTTGGTTTGCTGAATACAAGTACCCCGAAGAACTAGCCAAGGTGTTCATGAGCTGTAACCTTATTACAGGTAAGATATTCCTTTCACTATTGACTGACTTTTATTAATAACTAGCTTTCTGCTCGCGGCTTCGCCCGTGTGTGTGGGTTTATAGAGTGTTAAGGGTTATAGTTTTTGCCCACGGCTACATATGCGCGTCGGTTTGTGGCGCGAAGGTTTTATCGCGCTTCCCGTGGGACTATCCGTTTTTCCGAGATAAAAGATACCGCAAAACCTTGCTCAAGAATCACTATCTATTGATGTAAACTGCATGATAATCTGTGCAGTAGCTTTTGAGCGAAGCCTTTATTGCGCATCCCGTGGGATCTGTCGATTTTCTGGGGAAAAAAAGTAGCCTATTATATAATCCGGACTTTTATCTTTACGTCTGCAAAATTTCAAAGCAATCGGTTCAGTAGTTACGGCGTGAAAGCGGAACAAGCAAACAAACTCACTTTCCGATTTATAATATTAGTAAGTAAGGATAACTAAAAACTTGTTTTTTGTAAATTTAGCTCATCTATAAAATATGAAATCTAGATGTGATGATATGTTGAGTGTTGCGATTTATCCCATTTATTGTGATTTAATGAATTGTGGAGTCGTAATATCTTTACATGAACCTGTCTAAATTAATGTTTGATATTGTTGTTTAGTAGTTTTCTTTCTTATTTTAATATGTATAGGGAAGATGCAATATTTTTATTTTTGTGCTCATTTTAAAGAACTCCACGTAGGATAGACCATAAGTATATAAAAAAATTAAATTACTGAAAAAAATGCGGTTTAAAATTGTCAATTTAAATTTTCGCGCTAAAACGGACCTATAGTTCGTATGACGTCACTCCTGTCTGTCATTGTCACTGGCTCACTGAATGTACTGCGCGTGTCATTGCTGGCTTCAGTTGTTTTTGCATTTATCTCGACTTTCAAGGTATTATTTTGTAAAAAATTACAATGGACTATCCATCAACATCAGGTGATTAACTATGCCATTGATACTTCAAAAAAAAAGCCGTGTGGACGTATGTTTTGTGCCAATATGTCCATCTACTTCAAATAAGTTTCCTAATAAATTGTTTTTGATTGGACCTTCTGATCCAAAACTGAGAAAAATGTGGTTTCAAGTGGCGAAGAGGAATGACATTTATTATACAAAAGAAACAGTTACCTACTTAACACTTACCCAAACTTTTCAATGTCCTTTTGGTTTAGTCCCTTTCATTTCTACACTTAAAACTCTGCACTTTCGACAAAAAATGTCACTACCATTAACTTTTGGCAGAGTCCTAGAATCTGCTTTGGCAAACCCAACTTCCATTTTTATTCAAAAAACGCTATTAATTTTGGTTTAATTGTTCACTTTTACTACAACTTGTAACCTCAAATAAGTTGTCATAACAGGAGTGACGTCACTGAGCGCCGATTGGTGTTTTGAATCCTTTCCGTTTCACGTTATTTTTAATTCGTAATTATTCTTGAAAATCAACATTATTTTAAATATAGACGTTGCAGTGGCCCTACTTTTATATTTTTTTTAGCATTATAAGAAAATGTTGGTAAATATTGTGATTGCGTGGTCCATTGTGGCCAGGCATGTTCCAGCGGCTGGACAAGATGCGCAAGCAGGCGTTCGCGTCCGTGTGCCTGTTCGGCGCCGACAACGACTCCAGCATCTCCGGCGTGTGGGTGTGGCGCGGCCAGGAGCTCGTGTTCCCGCTGTCCTCGGACTGGCAGGTCTGTCCAGCCTCTCTATATTCACACCGCTTCTTCTACGTTACATTATATTTACAGTATTCATTGTACAAATATAAAAAACCTCTTAATTTCAGTCAATACTATTTAAGTGACTAGGAGAGTAGTTTAGTTTAGTTTGGCTGGGCTCCACCGCACTTAGCCTCACGATTGGGCCATTGTGCGTATGATAGAAGGCTCCTGCCTTCTTCCTACTCCATCCATCCCAGTTCCTCCCAGAACGCTAGCAGCCTCTGTGGGCTGCTGCATGCTTCTGGCAGGGACGCCGGGGAATGGAGAAGTTTCTCCCGTTGGTCGGCCACACTTGCACATTCCATAAGAACATGTTGTGGCGTTTCCTCAGCCTCCATGCACCCTCTGCACAGGGGGCTGTCTGTTATACCTATTGTGTACAGGTGTTTGTTTAAAAGGCAATGTCCGGTTATGGTGGCTATGACCTTTCGGATCTTGTCTCTCTTTAGTTTGATAAGGGAACGGGCAAGCTTCTTGGAAGGTACCGGGACTGCTTCCTTCGTTCGCTTGCACCCCTTCTTAGTTGTCCATTCTTTTAGGTGTAGTTCCTCTGTTCTCTTGCGCAGCCAGGCTTTTACTTCTGCCTGTGGAATAGGCATTAGGGGTTCTGGTCCATACACTTTCGTGTTGGAGCCTCTTTTTGCCAACTCATCTGCCGCGTCGTTTCCGAGTGAGTTGCTGTGTCCTTTTATCCACTGCAGGATTACCCGGTTTGTATCTGCAATGGCTTGGAGCGTATTATGACACTCCAGTATGAGGACAGAGTTGATAGTATTGTTTTGGAGGGCCTGTAAGGCCGATGCGCTATCCGAGATTATCTTTATGTTTGAGTTTGTAAGACCTCTGGCCGCAATCGCCTGTGCCGCTCGGGTGATGCCAATGCATTCTGCTTGGAAGATTGTATTTCGTTTATCTAAGGTTATGGATAGTTTGATGTTTAGGTCATTTGAAAAGACGCCGGCCCCGGTTCCAGAAATGGTCTTGGAGCCGTCGGTGTATATCCTAACTTCTTGGATGTTAGAATAATCTTTCCATTCTGCTGTTAGTTGGATATGGTATTTCCTGTCAAATATATGTTGACATGGTATTCTATCCATGGGTGCATCTAGAAGAGGAGTGTCTTTCGTGCTCCAGTCTAGGATTATCGTATGTGTTTTTCCTGTATTGTTTTTCCAAAGTCCCTGCGATCTCAGTCTTAGAGCAGCTGATTTCGCCTCCTCTTGTATTACTAGGTCTAAGGGTCTTAGTTGCAAGAGGTATTCCAGGGAGTCTGATGGTGTGGTCTTCATACATCCAGTAGTGGATATGGTTGCTAAGCGTTGTAGTTTTTGTAGTTTCGCTTTTGCTGTGATTAGTTGTGTTCTGGGCCACCATACTAATGATCCATAAGTTATACAGGGTCTTATTACTGCGGTATATAACCAAAGTGTGATTTTTGGGTTAAGGCCCCATTTGTTGCCGACTAGTCTCCTACATTGGTTAAACGCCTGGCATGCCGTCTTTGTTTTTGATTCCACATGGCTTGCCCAGTTTAGTTTGTCATCTAAAATTAAGCCCAGATATTTGAC
Organism: Scirpophaga incertulas; assembly: GCA_036419045.1. Lineage (NCBI taxonomy): Eukaryota > Metazoa > Arthropoda > Insecta > Lepidoptera > Crambidae > Scirpophaga > Scirpophaga incertulas. The sequence continues at coordinate 180,944 of CM071644.1, read as the reverse complement.
TTGTGTTGACAGGGCGAGTTTGGTATTGAATAGTTTTGGTAGTTGTAGTTCTGGTAACTTCCTTTTGTTGGTAAAAAGTATAAGTTCTGTTTTCTTTGGATTTACTGATAGTTGGTGTTCATCGCACCATTGTTCTACTAATATTAGGGCTGTGCGCATTTCCTTACATAAAATGTTTTCTGCAGTCCCATTTATCAATATTGTTAGGTCATCTGCATAACCAATAGTAGTGTAGCCTCTGTTGTTTAGTTTCCGTAGGAGGCTATCCACTACTATGTTCCACAGGAGTGGGGATAGGACACCTCCTTGGGGGCATCCTCTTGTCACCTTTGCTCTGATGGTTTTATTCCCCACTACCTGCACCGCCCTCTTGCTTACCAGCTCGGTGGTCCATTTTCTTATAGCTGGTTCTATGTCATATTTCCTAAGGGCGTGGTCTATGCTGTTGTGCATCGTTTTGTCGAAGGCTCCTTCAATGTCTATGAAGACACCTAGGGTTGATGCTTTATTGTGTATGGCCGACTCTATTTTGTGAACCACCATGTGTAGTGCCGACTCTGTTGATCTGCCTTTCCTGTAGGCATGCTGTTGGGGATGTAGAGGTCTCCTTTGGAGTGCTCCGTCCCTGAGGTATCGGTCTACCAATCTTTCTAGTGTCTTGAGAAGGAAAGATGTTAGACTTATTGGTCTGAAGGATTTCGCTGCTGTGTAGTCTTCTTTCCCTGGTTTGGGTAGGAATACTACTTTTGCTTCTCTCCATTGTCTGGGTATATACTTAAAGGCAATGCATGCTTTAAATATTGGTTGTAAATGTGTTATTGTTAGTTTAGGTTGCCACTGTAGTAGTGCTGGGAATATTCCGTCCAGTCCTGCGGATTTGTAGGGTCTAAAGCTTTTTATGGCCCATTCCAGTCGGTCCGCAGTTACCACTTTACTAGCGGCTTGCCAGTCTTCACTCGATGGGGTACTGCAATGCACGTCGGACCATTCCCAGTTTGGTGTGATCTGACATCCTGGGAAGTGTGTTTCCAACAGCGCTGTATTGGTTTCTTCTTCCGATTTGGTATAAGTGCCGTCTTCTTTTTTAATATTTCCAAGGAAGTTTGTGCTTGCCTTGGACAGCACTTTCTTTATCCTGGAGGCTTGGTTTGTTGAGTTTATACTGCTGCAGAAATTTTGCCAGGCTTCCGTTCTCCGGAATCTGATTCTTTTTTTTATAGTGTTTCTGCGCGTTTTTATATCTGTCCCAGTCATCGGAACATTTTGTGTTTTTGGCTCTATTGAAGAGAGCCCTGAGGTTCTTCCGCAGCCTCTCAAGCTCTGGCCCCCACCAGGAGTTCTTGTTGAGGTCTTTCGGTATCGACATCGGGCATGCCAACTCGTAACTGCCGACAATTGCCGAGGTGAGTATTTTTACTTCCTCTTCAATGCAGTTCGTGTTGAGCATTTGGTCGTTGGTATTCGTTTCTTCTAGTGTATTTGTTAGTATTTTAGTATACCCTGCTATATCTGTTTTGCGGGGGTTGCGATATGGAGCTGGGCTTGGTAGTTCGTAGAGTAGTTCAAAGCACACCCGTCGGTGGTCCGCGAAAGAGGGTTCGCTTGATACATGCCAACCTTTTATAAGGTTTGCTGCCGTGTGTGTTGCTAGTGTAATGTCAATTATGGTTTGATACCTAACGTTTACGAATGTTGGTTCTGTGCCTGTATTCATAATATGTAGGTTTGTTTGGAAGAGGTATTCGGTTAGAGACTCGCCTCTTTTGTTGGTGTCCTTACTTCCCCACAGTGGATGATGTGCGTTACAATCCGCCGCAACAATCAATTCCCAGCCGTGGTTCTCGCAGTGTCGTATCAGTTCCGTCACTTCCCTCGGAGGTATGTCCTCTTCGCTCGGCATGTACGCTGAGGCTATTACAAGGGTGGTCTGGTTTTCTGTGAAGAGCTTTACTGCAGTTAAGTCTCTGGAACAGAATTGGTTTAGTACAATTGGTTTAATAGAGTTAGGCATGTAGATGCAAGTTCTCGGTCGTTCCACTGTTGTGTTTAACAGTAACTTACCACCGATGTTGTTCAGACCGCAAATTCTGTTGTTTCTGATCCAGGGTTCCTGGATCAAGGCGATGGTCTTGTTGTTTTCCTCCAGCACCCTACGCAGCGAAGCCACCGCTATCTGCTTGTGCTGGAGGTTGGTCTGTATGACGTTTAGGTTAGGGGGTCCGCAGAACTCCGTCTTCGTCGCTGGTGACCCCCTCCCCTGCTGATGGCGGCGAGGCGATCTCCATCTGGCTCGACCCATGTTGGGGAGCCGAGGTGGAGGGCACCGGGGAAGAAGTCTCCCTCGGCTGCGCACACCCTGCCGCTTGATTTGTGGCCGGTGGCTCATCTGGTTCCTTCGTTTCCTCCGGAGCGAAGAAGCGGATGTATCCGCTACCAGACATGTGAGCCACACGGCGGTCCCTGGCCAAGATGTTCTGCTTCTGGTCCTCCGGTATCCCAAGGATCAGGTGCACCACCTTCTCCCTGGAATCCGGTTCTTGCGCCTTGTCGTCCACCGTCATGTCGTAACACTGCCAGGAGTCGACTTTGTACCACGGGTTTTGGGCACAAAGGACTCTCTGCAATGTCACGGCGTCGGTGATGCGCGTATGAACCAGAAGCCCGGCTTTTAGTCGCTTTTTCATTTCTGACTGTCTAATGACAGCCAGACTGGTGTTAGGTATCGGTGAATTAATTTGTTTCACCTCCTTCTCCAGCCAGTTGAGGGCGTTCGTGTCTTCACACCACATCGCTAGGACCCCCTCTAATAGAAAGGGTCGACCGCGGAAAGATGGAGCCCGTGCGCTCGGATGCGGAGGAGACATTATGGCCTGCAGGATCCTATCATCGATAGTTTCCCTCAGCCACTCTGCCTGCTCCGCCGAGAGGTCCCTCGGCGGAACGGTGGTAATTGCTACTCTCAGCTGCGAGTTACTCGCATCCGCGTAGCTCACCGACCGCCGGGTCTTCGGGTCGGTTTTCGCGCGTTTGGCATCCCCTCTGGGCGACTGGGTTTCGTCCAGCCGAGAGCGCTTCGTGGAGCTGCCCCGTCCGAACTCTGTCCAGCGCCAGGTTTCTCCTTTGCTGGAGCAGGTGGAGCCTCCGCAGCAGTCCGCCGACCTCGACGACCCCTCGGTTTCCGTCTCCGCTGGTTGGGGGGTGGTGGTGATGGTCTTTGTGGTGGTGTTTGTGTCACGGACGACCCCTGTATTTCTACAGGTCCACGCTGTGTTTCCACAGCTGCGGTGGCCGTCGTCGTGCTGGTTATAGGCTGCAGGGCTTCCCTTCTCGCGCGCCTTCCCTTGGGGCGACTGCGTTCCGGTTGGCCCTTTGGCCCTTGTGTGTGTTTTGTGTTTGTCCTGGTGTGGGCGGCAGCATCCGCACTCCTTTTGCAAGGGCGCTTGTGAGCCACAACTGTCCAGGGATTTGCGGTCGAGGTAGTGGCGGTTGTTGACTTGTCAACCGTCTTTATGGCCTCTGATAGGCCAGTTAGGTTTAGGCTATCCTCAGGAGGAGTAGCCGTTGTTTGTGGTGTGGTCGGCGCTGCACTGTGGCTATACGACGCAGGAGCAGCCGACGTGTTTGAGGGCGCTGCACTCGGATTATGCATCCGAGGAGCTACCGTTGTGGTGGGTGGTGCCGCTGTCGTGCTAGCACGAGAAGCAGCCTTGGGGTTGGGTTTATTTTTCGAATCCATGCAGGTTGTTATAAAATTTCGTCTCAGGGTGTTTCCGCCCGCCTTGGAGCCCTCAAGTGGGAACGTTGCGGCAAAAGGCACACAAACGCTAGAACTCACCCTGAGATATAGAGCCCCCCTCTCAGCAGAGAACAAGCCGACAAGTCGTTTGCCCCCACTGGGTAGGAGCTCTCGCCGATAGCCCTCTGACGGGATATCACAGCCGATTGACCGAAAGTGGCTAGCCTTCAGCCGCCCGTGTTGGAGGAAATTCGGACCAAAGTGAAGTGTTGCCTAAGAGCGTACTACTGCCGACGCTCCTTCGGCTCAGTCACCAGGATTCCTGCATCCCCCCTTACGGGTCCCCGCGCACGGCACAAACACGCGGGTGGTTGCCCCCCCCCCCCCCACCATCAGTCTTTTTTGACGATGAGGCCGCGAACATCAACCACATGCTGCTCGCAGTCGCGAGCCTAGGAGGCTTGCCATCCTTCGCCGCCCGGGGCGGCCACTGCCCTCCCGGCGAGGGCCACCGTGGATGGACTGGGAGCAGGAATGGAGTTTGGGTAGAGGTTAGGTGCGTGGGATGGGTGGGGGTTAGGTGTGGTTGGGTAGGGTTACACCTGGTCAGTGGGACTGCTGTGCCAGGCACGCCTGCTATACTTAGCTGACTCAGGTAGGAGAGTAATGAAATCATAGAGAATCATAGAGTAATCAAATAAGTGACAAAATTTAGAAACCATTGCAAGTTTGTTTGAACTTATTGTATAAATTTGAGTAAATATATGAGTGTGTGTGTGTACTATATATATGAAAAAATTTTCACGTGAATCTTGTTATATATAAAAATGAATCTCAAAAAGTGTTGGTTATCGACTGCTACTAATAACTCAACAATGCCTGGAACAATTTGGCCAATTCTTTTTTTAAATGTTTGTTAAGGTCAAGGATGGTTTTTAATACAAACGTTTTCTAACTAACATACAGTCAATATGAGCTTTATTGTTATTATATAAAGTTCATATCGCAAGCACTCACTGTTGTCTAAGTAATGTAAGTGTGGGACTGGACCTCCGGCTTTTAAACCGGGGGTCGGTCAGCACCTGCGTGCGGTGGCAGGGGGAGTCGATCGTCGACCTGTCATGGGCGACTCCCTCTGCGCACCGCATGGTGTCAGGTTGGAGGGTGGCGGCGGAGGTGGTTACACTCTCCGACCACCGGCACATCGTGTTCGACGTGTCGGTGGCCCACCGCCGCCCTTCCCGCACACTCCAGGAGGACAGCCGTCCGCGACGTTGGTCCATCAAGCGGCTGGACCGGGATGCGGCCCTAGCCGCTGCCCACTCTGTCAACTCTGTCCTCATACTGGAGTGTCATAATACGCTCCAAGCCATTGCAGGCACAAACCGAGTAATCCTGCAGTGGATAAAAGGACACAGCAACTCACTCGGAAACGACGCGGCAGACGAGTTGGCAAAAAGAGGCTCCAACACGAAAGTGTATGGACCAGAACCCCTAATGCCCATTCCACAGGCAGAAGTAAAAGCCTGGCTGCGCAAGAGAACAGAGGAACTACACCTAAAAGAATGGATAACTAAGGAGGGGTGCAAGCGAACGAAGGAAGCAGTCCCGGTACCTTCCAAGAAGCTTGCCCGTTCCCTTATCAAACTAAAAAGAGACAAGATCGGAAAGGTCATAGCCACCATAACCGGACATTGCCTTTTAAACAAACACCTGTACACAATAGGTATAACAGACAACCTCCTGTGCAGAGGGTGCATGGAGGCTGAGGAAACGCCACAGCATGTTCTTATGGAATGTGCAAGTGTGGCCGACCAACGGGAGAAACTTCTCCATTCCCCGGCGTCCCTGCCAGAAGCATGCAGCAGCCCACAGAGGCTGCTAGCGTTCTGGGAGGAACTGGGATGGATGGAGTAGGAAGGAGGCAGGAGCCTTCTATCATACGCACAATGGCCCAATCGCGAGGCTAAGTGCGGTGGAGCCCAGCCAAACTAAACTAGCCGCTGCCCACGTCGCGGACTGGGCGGAGGAGGCACGGATTTCCGACCCGAGCTCGATGTGCATGCGCGGGCCGCCTGGCTCCGGGGCACGATGACGTCGACCTGCGACGTCTCCATGCCCCGAGTCAGGCCGCCCCGGCGGCGCTCTGCGTACTGGTGGAACGAGGAGATCGCGCGGCTACGGGTCGTTGTAGTAGCCGCGCGCCGCCAGTACCTCAGAGCCCGTCGAAGACGGCAAGCCTCAGTCGACGAAGTCCTGAGCGCCAGAAGCGCGTACGGAGCCGCGACCCTGGCGCGAGCTGCTGGGGGGACTGGAGAAGGACCCATGGGGGCGCCCGTACCGGATGGTACTGGGCAAGCTCCGACCGAGGCTCCCTCCGCTGACGGAGACCCTGAACCCTCTCGTCGTGGGAAGAGCGGTGGATACGCTCTTCCCGAGGGTCCGGGACAGTCCCCCCGCCGCCCCGTCGCCCGGCCCTTGGTCGGACGACTTCCGGGTGACGGAGAGCGAGCTCGCCGGGGCCGTTTCGCGGCTCTCTGCGCGCAACACTGCCCCGGGACCGGACGGGGTCCCGAGAAAGGTGCTAGCGCTGGCGCTCAGGGCGTTCGGGAGCACGGTGAGGCAGCTCTTTACGAGCTGTCTCCGCGAGAGCGTGTTTCCCGTCGACTAGAAGTCGACATTTGGTACCCGTTCAGTTTGTTTGTTTTGTTATCTCATTAAAAATATTTTCTTTTATTCTATTACTTACTTTTAGTAATGGTCGTTATTTCAATAACATATAATATAATGGAATTATTTTTTCCGTAACGAATAACACATTATTTAACAACGGCTTGTACTGTTATCCTGCTGTTGCTGTTGGCCAGCCCCGGATCTTCAATTTTTTTTAGGTGGGGCAAAAACTGAAAAATGCCCCCCCCCCCCCCTTATATTTATTTTTACGTTTATCATCAATATAATTTCAGCTATCAGATGTCCACTAATTGTTTGATATTTGGGCATATGCCTTCCGGAAATAATGCATCCATCGCTGTTTTTCCTGCACGAAAAAAGAAAACAGGAACTTTTATAGTTTGAAATAGTAACGTGGCACTTCAAACGCAAAAGTGGAAATATTACATTTTAAATGAAACTCAAGAGTTGAATTATGTTTGGCGAGCAGAGAAATTAATTTTAAGAAGTTACCTTGCCTAGGTTGAGGATATTGCGTGATGAGATCGCTTGGAGTTTCGTGGGACCCACGAAAAGACAGGCAGATAGATAGATACAATCCATAACAATACGCAGGATCTGTTTCCATTTTTATTTCTCTGAGTGAATTACTCTAATAATCTCTAATCTAATCTAATTGATATCGTATCTAAATCGCAATATTTCGGAGTAATTAATTTTTTAAAGGTAGCTTATGTTTTTTGTGTCGGTTTTTTGAACTATACCTACGCGCCTCGCTCGCGACTAATACCTAAGGTTCGTTCAGCACGTCTCACTCCGCGCTCTGGATATCGGTCGAGTTGATATGGCCATGAAATTTCTGCACTTATACTATTATTTATATATTATTTCTGTGGCCACAATTAAGTAAATGATGAGTTTTCTATTCGTCTGTAAAGTGTGAATTTGGCCGCCCTCTGAACTTGCCGCCCGGGGCATGGGCCCCGCCTGCCCCCCCCTAGATCCGGCGCTGCTGTTGGCAAAAGAATCGCCTACAGTCGGGTCAATTTAATAGGCCACATTTGACATTTGTTCATAGTGAGGTGACCTGCTTAAACACTCCGATTATGGTGAAAAAATCGATATTTACTTCAAACATATGTGAATCGAATACAGTTATTATGGAAAAGTACTTTTTTTATAAGATCCCTATCTTATAAAAAAAAGTACTTTTCCACAATAACTGTAATAGGCAAACAAGCAAATGGATTACTTGATAGTAAGTGATTATCGCTGCCGGCCTTTTAAATGGGAATACGCTCTTTTTATAGGTACTGCATTAATATATTTTTTAAAATTATTTTTACATTTTTTTTTTAACATCAATTATTTCTCTGTTTATGAAGTTATTATTGTTTTTTATTATAAAACAAAAGAACAACATGTTTTACATACATACACTCACGCCTTTTTCCCATGGGGGTAGGCAGAGATTACGTCTTTCCACTTGCTACGGTCTTTACATATCTCTTTCGCTTCATCTACTTTCATAACATTCCTCATACATGCTCGACGATTGCGGGTACCTCTGACCTGGCCTTTTTTGAGGAGACTTTCGATTTGTTCAAAATATGTTCGCCTAGGTCTTCCTCGTCCCGTATCTCCACTCACTCCAGCTTCATAAATCATTTTGGTCAGTCTACTTTCATCCATCCGTTCCACATGCCCAAACCACCCAAGCATCCCTTTCTCTATTCTTGTCACGATATCCTCTTTCAAACCACATTTCTTTCTAATCACTTCATTATACAATCTGTCACTCAGTTTTACTCCTGCCATACTCCGCAAAGCTCTCATTTCTACTGCATTTATTCTGCTTTCATGTCGTTTCTCCCATACCCAACTTTCACTTCCGTACATTCATGGTGAATAATCCCTTCACAAGTAATCATTGCATTCATTCGATTTTTTGAGGGACATCACTTACGTATAGACTTCACTGAACGCAACATTGTAACAACGGCCATTTGTGCATTTCCAAACTAAAAAAATATTGAATATTTTATGTCCGCCATTACAAGGTTAGTTGAGGAATTTTAATGAAATGTCAAATGTGGCCTATTAAATTGACCCGACTGTAGTCGCGTTGTTGTTGTTGCCACTTGAACCGTTGTGTAGGCGTAGACGCTCGCTCTGTTGCCCGACTGCTTGTTCTTGTAATATTAACCTTTCTCACAAGGAAATAAAGTTCCTATTTGTTTATTTCTTATAGTAATTTTACTAATACCAAATTCACAATTTTGTACCTTCGCGCGTATGACAATTAGACTCATTTTGATTTGCAGTGTGATTTGAAATTACAATTAGGTAAACTGTTGCTGGCTTGCTGGTGCCTAAGCTGTTGTAATTTTTTTAGTGCCGCATTATTTACAATTCTGTGATCGTTGCAATAATTAGTGTCGTGTACTTTCGAAATAGCTAATAAATAATTAAGAGTAGATATTGTAAATAAATGGAAATGGATGAATATTGCAAATATTCCATGTAAATAATGTAAAGATTAAATGTAAATAACAAATTATATACAGATTAATGAACTTTTAAATACACCAGAATATTATATTGATTAATTTAAAGTTATTTAAATTACCGCCCAATATTCTGACAGTCCTAAGCCTGAAAAAAGTATGAAGGAAAGTTCATTGTTAAGAATAACTAGCTATAATAACAATAACAATCGTACTCAACATTTGTCAAAACAGCAATATAACAGGATAACAGACAGCAGTTTACAATAACAGTTATAGGAAAATAACACAACAGTGTTATTCGTTATTATTAAAACGGTCGTCAAATTGTTGCTATTACTACTTAATTTATAAGAAAACTGTACCGGTGGCAGGTGGACTACGAGTCGTACGACTGGAAGAAGCTGGACCCCGGCAGCGAGGAGACCAAGCGGCTGGTGCAGGAGTACTTCTCGTGGAGCGGCAAGGACAAGGCGGGCCGCGCCTTCAACCAGGGCAAGATCTTCAAGTGATCGCCGCGCCGCCGCTAGCCTAACATCTACTTGTATCTAATAAAATTGTTTTTATTTGTGGATTGTTTTCTTCTTTCTGACCTGGGTGACTAGGTAACCGGCCTAGCTACTAACCCCCCCCCCCCCCTCGAGTTCTCTAGGCTTATACGGGACACATAGCGGGGTGCACTTTCGCGATTCGACCGCCATGTGCCCCGGGGCCGGCTCGACTAATGCCCGCCTTCCACTGCGAGCGGAGCGGACTCCGTTTAACTCGCAACAGAAAGTTACATAAAAGTGCTTCCATTGTAAAAGAGTGAGCGGAGCGGACAAAACGAGCAAAAAGAGTCACAAAAGTGGTCAAAGAGTCAAGCGGAGTTCGTACTGACTCCGCTTGACTCGCAATGTAAAAGTTCATAGAAGTGCTTCCATTGAAAACGAGTGAGACAGGCGGGCTAAACGAGTCAAAATCAAAATCAAAAAAAAAATCAAAATAATATTTATTCAACATAGACCTTTACAGGCACTTATTGACGTCAACAAACAAAACAAAAAAAAAGCTTAAATAATAAAAAAAAAACAAAAACCTTGTCCGTACGTACGAATAAGGAAAAAAAAAAAAGAAAAAATATATTGACTCGACACCTGTTCGGAAATTGGGAGAGCCTTCTCGAGAAGAACAGGCAAGAAACTCTGAAGGTCTATTTCCGTTGGGTTGGGAGTTGGAACGAATCCGCCGTATCATGGTGTCGAATACTAGTTTTGAGCGGACTCTGTCAGCAATTCTTCAAACTGTTCTCTATTGACTCTGAAATAATTACTAAAATATTCATCTTGTAAATCGTAGAACATCACAATAAATCGCCTTTGGCAGTTCTCTGTCTAATATGATTGCTCATCCAAAATCTTAGTCTGTTACGTTTCTTTTTCTTAAAGTATATGTATAGTAGTATACATGTATTTATTGTATACATAAAATCATCTTCACTAGAAACGTCGGTCATTATCACTTTACAAGAAAACACGTCTTGAGGCTATAGTGGGTTGTCTCGAACTGAAGCTAACTCCGCACCGCAATGCCCACTGGCAATGGAAGCAACCAACCTCGCCCATCTAACCCAGCTCTGATCGCCTCCAAGTCGCGTGTCTGGAGACGAACTTTGAAACAATAGAAAACCAATACGCATTCGAAATCGTGAGATTCGTATACGAATTACCGAATTCACTATTTCTGGATCTTCATTTCGTGCGTTGTGCAACGAGTGGTTCATATAAAAGTACTCTGTGGGTTCAACCCACTCGTCTTTGATTTCTACTAGTAGAATATCCAACGCTGAAGTGACTTTGACAGTGATCCGTTTCACGTGCGGGTCATCGCCGGTTCTTTGTTTTTGTTGTTGTGATTTTGAATATTTCTGCGTGAAACGGAATTTAATTAAGAATTTGTTCCTAATGAGATCACTGAATTCGAGTGATTCAAAATCGATAAAATTGTAAGCAGTAGAAAATAATTTCGCGGACGATTTGTATTCGAATTCTAAATTCACGTATAATGATTCAAAAATACGTCTTCTGGGAAGTTTCTTTTAAACCAGTAATGTTGTCATTTAGTGGCTATCTACATCGAGCCAAGAGATTGCTGTAGTCAATCGTAAAAAATGACCATATTGAAGACTATTACTAAAAGCCTTGAGAAAATTATAATCAGCTAGCGAGTAATTTGAGTACTATAAGTTCATGAATGAAAACTAATACGGTTTCACCAAAGATAACCACTACTGACGCCGGTCACTTATTCAATATATTTTACCCTTAGAAGGGCAAGCGGGAAACATTTGTGATTCCGAAAGCATATGATTGTGTGAAATTGAAACGCTTATAAATAAACTTAAACATTATGGTGTCTGGAATGGCGATATTAGCCTTATTGGACTAAAGTGGTCATTAATAAGTTAGTCGGCCATCGTACTTATGAATTGTCGCCTGTAGTATTTCCGAACCGATGCGATATCAAAACCTTAAGAAAAGAGCAATTCCCATTCCCAGGCCGGCAACGCATCTGTGACTCCTCTGGTGTTGCCATCTGTACCATCAGATGATCCGTTTGCTGCCCAATCCTATAAAAAAAAATACGGCGGGTGTTCTCCAAGGGTCAATATTGAGTCCTCTACTGTTTAAAGTTACATAAAAAAGTATGAATGTTTGTTATTGAATTCTTACGAAACGACGCGACCGATTGTATGATTCGTTTAATGTGTATACTTTATAAATCGGAAAGTAGGTCGTAGTTTATTCTTATACCTCTAGATAATAATGGCCTGGTAATACATAAATATATATGTTTATGCCGCTCCCATGGGGGTAGGCAGAGATCACCAGTTTCCCACTTGCTACGATCCAAACACACTTCTCTAGCTTCGTCCACTTTAATCTTGAATGAATGCAATTTGCACGGAAGCTGCGTCTCTTAGTATATTATGTCCGATCACTAACATAATGTATGCGTATCTTCCTATTTATTTATTTTTTCATCGAAAGCAAACAGAATTTGTTACAAAAAGTAGAACTTAAAAATATGGTACAAACATGCCTTATGCCATTTTCACTAAAAGTACCTAATGATTTTATATCTTACAACAATAATAACAATGTTAAAATTCTCTATAATATATCTTGATATGAACTAAACTAACTTATTTAAACAATTTCTCAAGATATAAAAGTTTATTGAATGGTAAATAAAACGCCAGTGGAAAGCAAAAAATTTATATTTCTTTATATCTCAGACTTTTCTCTAAACTGATAGAATTTATTAACAATAGATACATTTCACATCATTACTCTTAGTTTATTGCGTTAACTGAACCAACTAATCACAGTCGCTAGGTGTCCGTAGAAGCGACGAGCACGAGTGAGCACAAATATTGGTTTCATACAAATCAGTAAATGCATCTTTGCGCGGTTCGACCCAGAGGTCTTACTCTCTAACGCATGCAAAGTCTGCAAGTATATACTAAAGTTGGCGAGACAGCAACACTTACTGCCATTTACCGTGTCAGTCAATAATGATATTTTGTATAACGCTAATACGTAATTACGTACTCGTCAGTGTCAGTGAAAAAGGTATTGTTGTAAGTGTCGTTCAGAGATATCCAAACCTACGGACAACAATTACAACTTTCACTGAATCTGTACGATACGATAGGTCACTTGATGTATCGGTGACGTGACGTGACAGTAATTTTACGTATTTTTTGTAGAGTTTTATAACGATTAAAGAATTATTCGTAAGGATTATTTATACAGTTCTTAACTTGCCGGAGCTCCGCTGGAGTCACCCTATATAAATTATGAAAATCGTTATATTATAGTCTAAGATCATTTTCGAACTGGTAGTGGTGTCGCTAGAATGTATACTTGACAGACAATCATCATCAATTATTGCTGACCTTAATTAAATATTAATTTAGAATAACAATAAATTTTATTTTACAAATATAACAATAACAGCAAACAATCGCGATAACAATGCTATACATATAACGTAGATAGGGTCTCCAGTCGTGACAAACTGTTTAAGATTGAATCATAAAACATATTTAGGATATTGAAACAATGTTTTTAATCTAGTAAAGTTTGTCGGTTACAGAGTCGTTGACATAGAACTTGAATAGTAACTGTGGTATGTATGTACGTGATGTTCGTACTTACTTAATATGGCAGTCGAGAGAGGCACATCTGGTGTTACAAGTAGGTATCATAACATAAAACGCATTTAAGTTATAATGAAAAATGTAATGGATATAGTTTAACATTTATGTAGTGATTTATTTATAGACAATTTTACTTTATAATGTTAGATAAGTAGATATATAATTTAGAATGCAATTTAACTAACATTTACAGAAGTTATCACTGAATTAAATACTATTTTTATAATAAAGTATTTAAATTTAAAATATTTTGTAAGTTTAGGAACCTACAATTGTTTAGAATATATATTATCTATACATATAGATATGGAAAACATCGTGCCAGAAACACTCACCGCACAGCGATAGAGAGTAAGCCTAGTACCACAGACAGGCCTCGCGGCGCAAGCGCAGTGCTCAACAAGACAGCTACACGCTTCACCAGGGCCGCTAACTTACGATCAACATAGTCACTAAGTTATTGCATTGCTTTAAACTTTACATATACATTACGATGCCGGCACACGAACAACAGAAGAGACTAGAGTGAGCGCGCGCATTCCCGTGATTCCTCAATGACGCCCACGGCCTGTGGTGTGAATCTTCAAATATTTTGCAAACTTATATTAAGGTACATGTTAATTAATAATTATTTTCATTAGATTCGACATCAGATTAACAAACCGCGTGTACAGTATCCCATTGATACGAACATGCTCCAAGCTTACAAAATTATGATAAATTATAGAATTTTGAATAATTTCAAAAACTGTTAGTAGTTGTAATATTAAGAATTAATGTATGAAGCTCGTATGTTTTTGGAAGAGCCATACTATATTTGTAATATCTGGCAGTGATCTTAAGTCTTAGAAACTCTTAAGCTATTAATAATAGTACTTTATGTACGAGCAGAAACATGTCAAACGTTATATTTCCTTATGCATTGTTTCCATATCCATCCAAGTAACGCTTAAAGTATTGCCGAGTGCTAAAGGCTAGTCTTCAAGGTTGTTAGAGTCTGGCTAACAAAAGCTGAACCCACTGTTTTTTGTAGCGGCAACACTGTCATAAAAGTCATCATGGCGTCGGCTAGTAAAAATGTAACAAGATCCGTAACTGAAATGGAAAGTTTAATAAAAAAAATAAACGAACTATTTTTTATGCTTTGTTTTTAAACTTCCTAACCCATTACTTTCCAGAATTCGTTCCTTTTTAGCAACATTATCGAATGGTGTAATAATACAGAATGTGTTTTTTTAATCTACGGATTCGTTCCTGGCTAGGAGTATTGATTTTAAAAAAATCGAATATGCAGTTTTAGTTTTCATTAAAATCGGGCCCGAGCCTCCTTTGAGTACATTTCGCTATTCCTCATATTTTCGGACTTGGCCACCTGGCAATCTGATTTCACGCCATTATCAAGCAACTAAATAGCTTGATTTTTTGCTAAAAGGCTGGTAACTTGGAGTCGGCGACGAATCTGTTTTGATTTGTTTCTTCTTGCTTTGCCTTATAATCAAAGCAGGAATCATTTTATTATAAAGAATGAAATTTAAGAGACATATTTAATAAAAAGTATGAAATTAGTTATTCCTACTATTTTCGGTGTTACCGTCCCTATATTTATTAAATTTGCCGCGTTTTGATAGGTTCAGCTTTCGTTGGCTAGATTCTATGTCAAAGTTAGGTGGTTCGCTTTCAAAATATCATTGCTGCATCGACACAAAACTGTTGCTTGTTATTTATGGAGTACTACTGAATGCAAATAGTATTTAATCATTACAGATATATAATGAATACAGCCAAACATAAAAAAAAAACAACCAGTACACAATTGAGCAATGAAAAATCATTCTGAGTGAAATGCTTATGGACAACGCCATCAAACACAAAAGAAAACGAAAGGCCGGTTTTATAAAAGTCAATAAAAGTCAAACAGCTGTCAGTAAAGTTTGACGAAATAGAAGTTTGTTTCAACTCACTTTTACATATGTGTGCCACGAACCAAGTATAACTATTTGGTCCAAGATAGTGTCGATGGATGTACATAAAAAAATATTTTGAAAATTTCTTTTAACTCAATATTCATATTGATAATGGACCAGTAATATTTGTTTTATTTTTGTAAACAATATTCAGTTAACATCAAATTAGAACGCCGCTAAAATTATTGAACTTCAGTTTGACATATTTATAGCCTGATTATGTTGTTATCACATTTTGATTGAATTTTTTTAATCGATTTTTTTTATTTTGTTTGACTGACGTATAATGCAGATACATTGCTGTTTTATGAAGAATATTAATAAACCAGCAATGTACTGCACTATTTAACAGTTGCAATCCAATTTGATAGTGTTAGAATTTCATAATTACCCGCAATGTTAATCTTAGTGGTAATTTGACATAAGCAATGTACAACAGAATAGGAAATCCTCAATCGATAAACACATTCTAGCAAAGTTCAGATTGCGTCTATACAAATATGACAATTATGTATTCTTTTGTGAATAAAGGAATATTTTACTTTTTTTGATAACTTTATTGGCTGTAGGATCAAAGTCCTTTTAGCTATATTACTATTTTGTGCTATTGTTTTGCCCGCGTATCATACCTCCATACCCTGACATAACATAAACAAATTATTTACCACACCCACAGTGAGCTACAGTTGAGGGAAGAGGAATAGAGGAATGCGTGTGACTAGCATAGGCAGTGGCTAGCGAGGCTTGGCCCTGTCGCGCGGTGCGACGCGACCATCGCTATAACCGCAATACAATATACTCGAACAATAATAAAACATCGAAAAACGCGAGATAACGGTGGCTATAGGAAAGATATAAACGACGCTATAAACATTTTATATACTATGAACCAGGTAAATTTACATCTCAAAATGATAACATCTTTGGAATTAGTAAGAGAATAAAGTTACAAAAGTGACTTTGGCGCCCGCCACTGCGCCACCAGTGGATTTCTCTGAAAATAAAAAGACAATCTGTATGTAATAAGGAAAATACTGATTAGTTCTAAATATGCTGAGTTATATGCTAATATAACATATTTTCTGACAAACGCATCTTAAGTGAAATCATTCTTTGAAAGGTATTTTTTTAACTCTTTAACAATGTTGTATAAAGTAAAGTAATTTGATGGTACATTATTGGAAACAATCTGACGATTCCGAAACTCGAAAAAGTAGCTACAATCAAATTGTTGTATGTATTCTATTTTTGAAGCTCCGAGCCGAAACGAAGATACCTCATTTTTTGTATGTTGATTGATATCATCCTACTATATAATATGTGACTCGTTACTATTAAATTAGAATGAAAATGGACAGATAATGCAGTCGTTCAGTACATTGGTATTTTATGAAGATAATTGTCATATTGAATCTCAATAAAGCAGCGATGTTATTGCACCGTCAGTCTGTCAAGCTCAATCAAATTTAATAGCAACAGCGTTACGTAATTAGGGGGCAGATCATAGAGTTAATAGGTCAGTCTTATCTATGACAATATTGTTTTTCGTTCGTTCGAAATTAATCTTTATAAAATATTAATTTAAGATTTACAGACACTGACATTGCATCAGTATATCACCTATTTGGTCCAAGTATGTTTGTGTTGGTCATCTCCTACTAACTGGGCCATTCATATTTGCCTTATAATTTCTTTTGTCATCGTGTTTCGTCCATCTTTTGTACGTGTCCAAACCAGCTAAGCATTCTCTTCTCGATTTTTGTCACTAAATCTTCTTTCATTTTATACACATTTGTTAAACATTTCAATATGTTTGATTATGTTGCGAATTGGAATTTTTGAAACAATAGTTATATATAAAACTAGCTGACCCGGCGAACTTCGTACCGCCTTAGCGTAGCTTTGATGCACTACTTTATTTTGTATAGTTGAAACGATGCTCTTTTAATATAGTCTATGGCTGTGAATGACGTTGACATTCGTATAAAAAAAAAATTGACATTCGTAACCCGCGTGTTTTTTAAAATATGCAAAATTAAATGTATGCTTTTCAATATTTCTGAGAGATTTTCTTAATATTTTTTTCCGTAAGAACCATCCTTGGACTTCCACAAACATTTAAAAAAAAGAATTATCGAAATCGGTTCAGCCGTTCACACGTGATGCCGTGACAACGCGAAACGGGTTTCATTTTTATATATATAGAATAACCAATTCGCATTCGAAATCGTACGAATTACCGAATTCACTATTTCTGAACTTTAATTTTGTACGTTGTGCAACGAAAGGTTAACCCAGTCGTTTCTGATTTCAATTAGTAGAATATCGAACGCTGAAGTGACGTTGACAGTGATAAATTTACTCTGGTTAATGTAAAGCTTGTAAATAGGTACATAATAATAAGTAAATATTGTTTTGTGATTTTTAATTTTTCTGCGTGAAACGGAATCTAATTAAGAATTTGTTTTTAATGACAACACTGAATTCGAGTGATTCAAAAATAAAATGAAATATAATATAAAATTGTAAGCAGTAGAAAATAATTTCGCGCACGATTTGTATTTGTATTCGAATTCCAAATTCACGTCTAATGATTCAAAAATACGTCTCCAGGTCTATTTGCGCTAAATCTATCGCAGATTTAGCCCGTAAAGCAGATTTTATAGTATTTCCAGAAGAGTCAGTACAGAGTTTTAAGAGTGTGTCGTACCGTCGCGTCGGGCGGGCCGCTGGCGCGCTAGCTGGCCGCGGCGCCGCCCTGCGCGTGCTCCCCGCACTCCTCGCTGCAGACAAACCTCCGTTTAATTAAATTGCACGAGAAGAACAAGACTCCCGATGCTAGCAAAGACGAAAAGCATTTGTCGTTATAAACTATTTGTCTCATAATCGTTAAGTAGTAGTAAAAAAAAAAACACTCATGAGTAAAGGTTATTATAAAGTAAGTGACTATCTAAATGATCACAGTATTTGGGAATAGGGACACTATTCATAGAGCCATGTTTGGTAACAACATTATTTATAATATTGTATTATTTTATATGTGTATGTAAACATACATACGACTGTAATCGTATTAGGTATGATTGTATCTTATACTATATTGTATTTTTATATTATATTATTATAATTATTAACATTGAAAAGAGGAGATAAAAAATAGACCTTCAGAGTTTCTTGCCTGTTCTTCTCGAGAAGGCTCTCCCAATTTCCGAATAGGAGACCTATTTTTGAATTACGAATGCGATTTCGAAATCACCGCTGACTAAATAGTCAGCGGTGACTTTAAGGTCACGGATTCCTAAACATCCAATTTTTGAAAGTCGATCGCAGAGCTGCCAACATAGATAAAGTACACACATAAATGTAACGGTTCGGTTCCACGCAGAATGTAGCCGCTGCCGATTATTGTCGGCTTAACCATTATGGTTATTATATATAATATATGCTACATTCATATATATATATAAGTATGTATATATTATAGGTATATAAAGGTTTATATATATAGGTATATATATGAATGTAATCGCTGCCGGTTATTGCCGGCTTATCCATTGCGGTTATTATATACACATATATATATATATATACATATATATAATATATGCTACATTCATATATATCTATGTATATATTATAGGTATATAAAGGTTATATGTAAATAAACTTTTGTATACCTATAAAATATACATACATGTATATATGAATGTAGCTTATATATATATATATATATATATATATATATGCTACATTCATATATATATATATATATAGACTGAAAAATCAAACAAAACACAGATAACATTTCCACAAGTATGACTTGATTACGAGTGGGTGAGGGCACTCGTAATGAAATCACACCTGTGACTAAGGTAGTCACATCAGTGATATTCAAAAATAAGAATGATTGAAAATCGGTGATTATTAGTCCCATCGGTGATTTCGAAGTCGCATTCGTAATTCAAAAATAGGTCTCCAGGTGTCGAGTCAATATATTTTTTCTTTTTTTTTTTCCTTATTCGTACGTACGGACAAGGTTTTTGTTTTTTTTTTATTATTTAAGCTTTTTTTTTGTTTTGTTTGTTGACGTCAATAAGTGCCTGTAAAGGTCTATGTTGAATAAATATTAATTTGATTTGATTTGATTTGAGTACTACGTCCGATCGTCCACGCATGCAATAACTACGCATATATTGGAGACGAAATGTAACGTACCTTGATACAAATAATTATTAACATACTTGTCGCAATCGTAATTTGGCGGCTAATTTTTGTTGTTTAATTAAAATAGGGACTTCTTGGCCAGCATAGTGTTTCTCTCTTACAATCCTAGATCCTGGAAAAGTGGTGTTAAGAAACATCTTGCAGATCGGTAAGGTGTAGGCTCAAAGTCAATTGCTTAGCATTTTTAAACAATCTACTCAAATGAAAATATAGAACATATGTATTAATGGATATCTAAGTTTTTATATCTCTGTTCTCTAATTTTCTGCATGACGGAAGCGGTTAACTACACTACGCTGGTCAGACGCGTCTGTTTAGGATTTGCTTACAAGACTACACTTTAGACTGTGTTGACTTTCCTCTATGGGGACAACTGAGATAGTACTATGCAAAGATAGTTAGTTTATCGTGCTGGCAAGGTAGGTGGAGTGGGCGAAACCCGAGTTACCAACGAGGAGCTTTGGAGCAACCGCAACATCTAATTTCGTTCTTGCCGCCTTATAGGAGCGATGGGGCGCATCGGGCAAAGGGAAAGAGACGTGTATCCGACGGATTGGGTTGCACTGGACCTGATGTGACATTACTATTTGAACTTGCTAGACAAGTAGTAAAGGCCACCCTACTGACCTCTGCGCCTCGTGTGGGCGCGCGTGGCACTCGCAGCGGCAGTCCTCGGGCGCGGCGTAGCTCACCAGCTCCCGCGCCGCCGCCGGTAGCGTCTGGATGCGCTTGGGCTGCTTGCGCCGTTCTGGCACCTCCTCGAAGTCTATCCATGAGCCTTTCGGACGAGCTTCTATTCCTGTTGGTACCGAATTTTGTTGATTTTTCTGCGTGTTCGAATCGAAATCCACACAAAAATCGACATAGCCTGAAGAAATGCGAACCTTAAGTGGCAATGGTCTTTGTTATTCGCAATGCTAAACCACTTAGGCACGCAAAGTCATGGATATTACTATATGAATCTTTGGTGCGGAGTATACTTGAATACTGTTCTTCTATCTGGTTTCCGATTTATAACGTTCATATTGATAGGATAGAGGCTGTACAAAGAAGATTTGTTCGAGCACTGTGTGTGAAACACGGCATGCGCGGAAAAATTCGGGATTACTCTGATCGTCTCAAATATTACAAAATGTACTCACTAAGTAAGCGTAGGCGCATAAGTGACTTATGTATTCTGCGTCGGATTGCCAACGGATCTTATGATAGCAATTTACTAATGGAGATCGGTCTTCGGGTGCCGAGTCGGTCTGTGCGCAAACAATATCTTTTTCACATTCCGTTTTCTAATAACAATGTATCACAAAATAATCCTGTTTATAGAATGTGCCAATACTATAATGAATTATGTTCCGACCTTGATATATTTGTTTGGTGACAGCGCCCATGTATTTAGACGGACGCTCTTCACAGGTTGTGCTTAATTGTAGTTTGTTGGTTGAAATTTATAATTGTATGCATTGTTTACTGTCAGTTTATTAATTTTTTTTTGAAGAATGCTGTGCACAATTGTAATTGGACAGCAGATTCACCTCCATTGTTCTAAGCATGTTTATTTATATGTTGTAGTCTGTGGTCTGTTATTGTGCCTAATAAAATAAAATAAAATAAAAAAAATAAAAATAAAATGCGCAGGGCACATTGCTCGCAAGCCATTAAGATGGAACGTATTGGTGTAAACTCCCTTTGGGAAAGCCTATTCCCTTACTGGGCGTTTTTCAGCTAAAATTATGATTATTTTTTGAGTAATTTGTTTCTTACTCACCTTCGCTGCCACTGCGGGTTCGGGTACGCTCCGGTCTGGCTGGCAGTGCAGACGCACCGGCGGCAGACGCGGCGCGCGGACGGCGCGGCAGCTGAATCCGGATACGCTCCGGAGCTGCCGGTGGAGCAGGAACCGGCAGCGCGGGCACCAGAGGCGCGGGCACTGGCGGCGCAGGCACCGGCGCTGTGCGGGCCGCAGCGGCGGGCGGCGGCCGCGGCCGGCCCCGAGCTGCCGTGCGCACGCCGCCGCGCTCGCGCACCGGCACCATGGGCAGTGCAAGTGAGCGCTCCTGTGGCAGCGTGGTGGGCACGTACGGCAGCTCCTCAAAGGACTCCTGCACCACCAGCCCGCGCTGCTCCACGTCACTGCCAGAACGCGCTGGCGCCGCCTCTGAGCTCGCTTCAGAACCGGACGAGTCGCGCGCGTCCGCCGGACTGCCGGGCGCGCTGCCCACCGCGCTGCCCACCACGCTGCCCACTACGCTGCCCACCGCGCTACCCACCGCGCTACCCAGCGCGCTGCACGCCGCGCTAGCGCCTGCGCTCGCCGCCACCGCTTCTTGGAAGCTCGGGAATGAGCCTGAAACCTCGCTAGTGACGCTTGGCGTCTTCGTTATGCTGAATTGCGTGCTGAAAACTTGGTCCCTGCTGCCGACGTTCGTCGAAAACACGAGGCGTTCCCTACGATGCGGGCGGTCCACCGCTTCGGAGCCGGCGGGTGGCGGTTCGGGCTGCGGTGGCGACCGCGGACTTTCCGCAGTCGAAGCAGCGCCGGGAACCTCTGAACCACTAGACTGACGCCGCTCGTCATCTCCGGTGCCGCTCGACTTGTCCCCGGTGCCACTCGACTTATCTCCGGTGCCACTTGATTTGTCCCCTGTGTCGTTCGACTTGTCCTCGCTGGGACGACTCGAATCTGGCGTACAATCGACCGTCGGAGCCGACGACGGTATCACTTCAGCGCACGTCCTCTCTGTGGGGGAGTGGAGCGGGATGATTATGCTTCCGTCCGGTAGAACGGTTCTTTGAATAGGTTTGGGACTTCTGCGCTCCGCGACTACAGGTGGCGAGGAAGAGACGGTCGTGAGCCCCGCTGCTGAAACCGGTGGAACATGCGCCGAGCCGCCGGAAGCGTTGCAGGTGCGCGCCTCCCCGGGTGGAGTGCGCAATGGGATGTGGATGATGCCGTCCTTGGCATCCTCGTAGTATTTGAGGCGTTCACCGCGGCGCTCGGGCGGCGGCCGCGTAGGCACCGCCGCCTGGGCCACCGCTGGCGCCGGTGAATTTGAGCGTGAGCAAGGCGATGTCGCACTTTTCCGCGGCGTGCGAAACAGCGATAATACAGAACCGCGAATTTTGGCTGTTGACGTGGGAGTGGTTGATCGATCACGGCTCCGACTGCGCGACCGCCCGTCGTTGAGACTTTTTTTCCGTCGCTGAGCATCCGATGGGGAATCTGGTGACGCGATGGTCTCGCGAGACTTAAACAAAGAGCAGAAGGACGATTTTCTTGATACGACGGCACCTGATGGCGAGGGCGTACGGCTGCCGTGAGGGTGCGCGCGCTCGGCAGCAAGATCGGTGGGCCGCGCTGCGCGCGCCGCGCTCGCTGCCGTCACCGGCCCCGTGGGCGCTGCCTCTTCGTCCAAGTCGATCACATCGTCGTCGTCGTATTCATTATCCGGTTTCAGTCTAATTCTAATGATATCTTTTGACCTACTTTTCGTCCGATTTTCTGCTGGATCACGACGCTCTCTAGATCGCGCCTGACGCTCTTCAGCCTTCGCTCGGTTTTTTGTCTCTTTTCGTTTTTTGTCATCGTCGGCAGTGAGCACAGGGGCCAGTGGTGCTTGTACAATGGCGGGCAAAGGCGCTGGAGAGGGTGCGGACGCGGAAGTGACGCCCGAAGCAGCAGCAGGTGAAGTAACCGCGCTGGACAAGGGAGTGGCAGTAACGGGCGTCGGGGCCGCCACACGCTCCACGGTGGCCTCGGTACGCACGCGGCGGCAGTCGCGCGACTCCCGCGGCTCTTGCGAGTCTCGCGACTCCCTCGGCTCTTGCAAGTCTCGCGACTCCCGCGACTCTTGCGACTCTCGCGAGTCCCATGGCTCTTGCAACTTCCGCGCCTCCCTCTCGCGCTCATCGCATGTCGGCAGAGTGACTAGCTCCAGAAGGCGCTCCTCGGCAGCCGCGCATATCTCGGGCTCAGTTTCGATGGGCTTCGGTCCACAGAAGGAAGTTTCAAGTAGCATTTTGTGCGGCGACGGCGAGCGCGATGCGCCCGAGGCCACGGACAGGCGCGACACGCGGCTGAAGGCAGACAGCGCCGAGTGGGCGGAGCACTGCGAGCCTACGCTGGACAGGCGACTGGTGCGACCCGACACGGCCAACAGCGCAGCCTCCGAGCCCTGGCTGTCCTTGCGCGAGTGGCGGCGCGGCGCCGGCGCGGCGCCCGCGGCCGCGCTCTCCAGGAACGCCAGCTCCTCGGTGGACGAACGCAGGTCGAGCGCGCCGTCCTCGCGGAAGCCGAGCCCGCCGCCAGCCAGCGCCAGCTCTGGCGAGGAGTCGCGTGAGTCCTGGTGGCTGGAGCTGGAGGCGCGCGAGATGTCGATGCGCGGCGCGGCGGGGGCCAGCCCCGGCGTGGACGCGGAGCGCGCGCGCGCCGCCGCTGCCTCGGCGCCGCCGCCCTCTGCTGCGCCCGACGCGCTGGCTGAACTAGAATCTTCGTGGATCTCGGGTAATCGAAAATTCTTCGTTTCCGGACTTGACTGAGGATAGTGAAAAAGTACCAATCGTTATTCGTCCGCTACGGACATCGCCGCGAGGTCTATAGCGATTACGTTGGTCACTATTGACCTCGTGCGAGTGGTCCATTGAAGGGTTAAATTGAAAATGCAGAAGGAAAAAGACGATTCCTGAGTGTATAAAGAACGAAAGCGTAAGAAAGAAGAGATACATACGGGCGGCCTCACCTCGTCAGAGCCGTCGTGGTCGAAGGAGGCGATGGGCGCGGGCCCGCGGCGCCGCCCGCTGGCCGCCATGGAGCGGCTACTGCCGCGCGCGCCGCCCGCGCGCCTGCCCGCACGCTGCATGAATCAATGAATTAATACTTTATTTGCATCATTTTATAACACACAAAAACAGGCATAAAATAAAATAAATCAAACTTAATAACTAACAAATTGAACGAGGAAAGGATGCATTGCTAACTTCTGATGAGTTAAATACGCTATACGTAGAACTAGCAACCAACTCACCTCAGTCCATGTTACTACATACTTATTACTAAATAATGATACAATACATGCGTGCTGCAGAGATACAAAAAGGCGATAGCTCAGCGACTGATTTTGCTTCAAGAGCAAGCACACAACAACAATATGCTTTTTTCAATTTGCAATTCAAGACTTAGTTAAACGCTAAATCACATCAACTCGTATATACACTGATTTTTTGGTGGTCACAAAGAATTTGTAACAATAAATTTTGTAAACCATCAATTTGATTCCGACATTAGATAAGGCTATTTTTTTTAACCAATTGATAGTACAGTAATGAATGAAAAATAGCCGCGTTTTATTTCATTATGCGATTCCGTCATCGTGTGACGACTTTGACCAAAGAAACGAAAACACCACCCAGTTACGTCAGCGATGTTTTACTAAAGATTATTTGTGAATGAAACTGATCATACAGAAAGTACGGCGCGGAGAGTCATTACGTCAAGCGCTAAACAGAATCGGAGCGAGGAAGGAGTTTTCACTCTCTCGCTATTGGTACGAGTATGTGACAAAATGCAAGTACAGCAATGGTCGAGATTTGAACACTTCGGTTTCGACGCGTTTGGTGCAATATTTAATTTTGTTTGAATCCCTACTAAAATTTGAAATGCGAATGTTTTAAAGTGTGGATGTTTCTCTTCTTACACGTAAGAACTGCATGGATTTTAATGAAAACTTACAATAATATAGCTTCATCACTTAGCCAATCATAGTCCACTGCTGGACATAGGCCTCTCCCAATTTGCGCCACAACACCCGGTCCTCCGCCTTCCGCATTCAGTCCCCTCCAGCGACCTTCTTCAGGTCGTCAGTCCACCTGGCGGGGGGGCGTCCTACTTTACGGCTGCCGAGTCGCGGTCTCCATTCAAGGACTCGTCTGCTCCATCGGCTATCAGTCCTTCGGCAAAGGTGGCCAGCCCATTGCCACTTCAGCGAGCTTATTTTGCGAGCTATGTCGGTTACTCTGGTTCTTTGTCGAATGACCTCATTACGGATTCGATCCTTCAAAGAAACTCCGAGCATAGCTCGCTCCATAGCCCGCTGCGCGACTTTAAATTTATGGACTAGCCCGACCGTTAATGTCCACGTTTCGGCGCCGTAAGTCATAACCGGTAGGACGCATAATATAGCTACGCAGGTCAGAAACAGCGCTTTTTGCATCCATGAATTGTAATATGAGAAACTGTATGAAGTATGTCACACCTAATTTGGGCCTTGTTCAAATTGGATGTGACATAGTGACTCAAACTGCTCTGTGCTGCGCCGCCGCCGTGCCGCAGCTGCCGGACTATGAACCGAGCGGCGCGAGAGCAGGGCAGAAGCAGCACGAGTACGCGGCGTAGAGCAATTGGAACGCGGACCCGCGTATTGTGTTTTATAATTGTGTAATATTGCACAGCGCACGAGAGCGGCGGATGTTAGTTGTATTTTTTCAACCTCGTAATGGATACGAGTGAAAAGTTTCTAGAATTAGTGTGTCAAAATAAATATTTATACCATTTTGGTGACAAGTATTATAGAAATACACATTACAAGCTGCGATTGTGGGAGAAAATGAAACCAAATGCCAGTCACACTAACGCTTTTTAAACGCGGTCCTGCATTGCAACTGTTTTGAAACTGCCACTACGTTCAGTGTGTCGACAACCGCGTTGCTTTGGTTTTGCGTTTGGTTTGCTGAGGCCTTAACATATAGGCTACAATCCATAAAGATATACGCTAATATAAGTTACACGAAATATTAAAACTGCGCAGACGAAATCGGGGGCACCAGCTATTATAACATAATTGATTCTCGCAAAAAACATTAGTTTTCCTTGGCACAAAACTTGCACTCTGAACTATGAAGTGATTTTATAACCATATATGTCGAAAATCGTAACCGAATCAATTTTTCCAACATTAATTCTGCTCATCATACATTTAGAACTTTATAACTTGATAACTATATCCGATGCTCAAAAAGCAGATTTTCTTATTCAAGTCATCGCATAAAATTACGATCAATCGGCACGTCACAAAATCCCCTGATTGCAATGAACCCCCTAAGCGACTGGCAAAATAAATTTATAGATACTGCACTCGCGACACAGACCCAGGTGGTTCTTGTTACCTTTTCAAATAACGGACATAATTATTGATGTACACTACACAACGCAAACTAACAAGAAGGATAAGTTTTTATATCAGATTTTTTATTTTAATAAATTCTTACCAATACGGGAGGGAGACATCGAGACCAAGTCGTTCAGTAGACAATCATGGGACACTCGTCACAACAAAACTTTGTAATAAAGATGCACACTTTCCATCGAGCTTTGAATTTTGTTAAGCTCGACACCCCGTCAATCATTACAGGACGTGATTTAGAGGAAGAAAACTGAGAACTATATTTAATTAAACTTTCCAAAGTCTACAAAACAACTTATTTCAGTGAGTCAGAAATTGATAAATATAATATTTTAAATAAAATGACATATGGAATCTAATACTGAATACTGAATGAATTGATGCATTACTGAATATTGAAAATTTTCAATCACTAATTGCTTGAGCTACGGCACTATGAACTATCGTCTCAATAATTACATTATTTGCAACAGAACTGCATAAGAACCTTTTTATTTTTAATATTATTTTAAACCACGGAATATTTAATATTATTACTACACTGAAGTGGACGTGGCATTGTAAACTGTGACCAGCGGTCGATGTATAATGAACACTTAAAAATAAAACACTCGATACATAAACTTAGGGTCAATGGACTATTTGAAGAGGTTAACTTGATTGCCTACATACCTATATGTGAGTTGTTTGCTTTTCACAAGAAAACCCATAGAATTTTGGGGTTATATCGTATCGGTTCAGATTCAACAACTGGAGTGCATACACATTTAAGATAAAATGCCAGGTGTAGCTCTTGAATCAAATCTGGTGCTACGCCATCACCGCACACTAACTAAAACTGCAAACGCTCCCGAAACAAATATTATTGAACAAATAACACTTTCACTTTTTTCACGACAGCATTCAATAAATGCACTCACACTATGTTTGATTTATAACTTGAATGTTGAAATCACGTTCTAGTAATCATTGTAAAGTAGGTCTCCACTACGATGTGTAGATATTATTGTATTATTATATAAGCTCAGGGTGTCTTTAGAGTGATCAGAGATATCGCACGAGCCTGTTGCACTGGGCCCTGGATGCGGCGCCCCTCCACGAGCGAGCAACCGCGGATGCGATAGACGTATTCTGTTCGTAGCGTTGGTGGTCATGACGATTTATCTGCGGCGCCATCACCGTGATATCACGTACCTGATGATGAGGGGCTCATCGCGCTGCGAGATGTCGCGGGTGGACGCCCGCCGCGCATGGCCGCCCGCCGCGCATGCGCGCCACGCGCCTCTCTTCCTGCCGGCCGACTCGCACACGGAGGGTTGGTCATCTACAATTAGCGTCAACCAGTTTACTAATTTAATAGCATTCGATGAAAAATTCGGTACCGTGCCAACGTGGACGTCAATGGTATTTAAGATCTGGTGAAAATAGAATGTTTCCTGTTCGTATATTGGTAGCAGTACAGAGACTGGCAACGTGGCGGCGGGGCGGAGTGGGCCGCTCGCCGCCGCCGCCGCCGCTCGCCGCTCGCCGCTCGCGCCCGCGGCGATCGATCGGCCCACACGGACCACCGCGAAGTTGAACCAATGATCCGATGACCCACATACCCTGAGCTTTTAGTATTCGTAGGGGGACAAATTAATTTGAACATATAAAGGTCAGTGGAGGGGCGCGGCCAACAATTTTAAAGCTTAAAGCCTATACTGAAATGTATGACAATATTATATTATCACAGTCGCGTAACTACAATACATACATAGAGGTACATAATTTTCTTAAAATCATTGAAATATGAGAATCGTAATAATA
The DNA here is from genome assembly GCA_036419045.1 of Scirpophaga incertulas. Lineage (NCBI taxonomy): Eukaryota > Metazoa > Arthropoda > Insecta > Lepidoptera > Crambidae > Scirpophaga > Scirpophaga incertulas. The sequence goes on along the minus strand of CM071644.1, from coordinate 152,655 downwards.
TTTATTCAAAATAGGCCTTTACAGTCATTTATTGACGAGATAGAAAAAACCCACCGAAATCAATAATTTCATCGGTCAGTAAATAACTAGATATGTCCGCCTCGATAAGCAATTCTACGTCATGCTTCATGCCCTACTTATGTTATTTAGTCCAATATTCCCGCCTCGATAAGCAATTCTACGTCATGCTTCATGCCCTACTTATGTTATTTAGTCCAATATTTAATCATTATTTATTTTTTTGCAATATCTCAATTTGATAAAATTTTATGCGGCAAAAAATCACGTCGTTAATGCAAATTATATTCTGTTTAAACGTGCTGTCAGTTTTGTCTGGTAAGATCGATAACTATTGGGTGTACGTTTGCTGAGACGATTGACAATTCTCGTTTCTATAGTATTGACCAAATATTTCACGCGTTAATAGCACGATGGCAATGCATACTAAACGTTGAACTTGGAGCTTAATATCAACAGGTTATTTCTTCTTATTTTTGATTGATAGAAACATTCTATTCGAATACAATTCCAGATTTGCAGGCAGGATTAATTGTAAATATTATCTTTATTGTAGATACCACAGTCGAGTAGTTAGTACACCGATTTCAAGTTGTCATCATCTCCGAGGTCCCGGATTCAACTCCCGGAGCGGGCAGATGTTGTGTCTTAGACATGGATGATAATATAGCTGATGCTCATGACATCGTCTGCTCAGGAGACTTATTTTTGAATCATTAGACATGAATTTGGAAATTATTTTCTACTGGTTAATTTTATAGAATTCGAGTGATTCAATCACTCGAATTCAGTGTTGTCATTAAAAACAAATTCTTAATTAGATTCCGTTTCACGCAGAAAAATTCAAAATCACAAACAATATTTACTTATTATTATGTACTTATTTACAAGATTAACATTAACCAGAGTAAGACCTAATTTCACCATACTCTGTCTGTTATAATAACGTCTTGTTAAACCGTTAACAGCTTGTTAGAGTTAGCAAGTGTCCCACCATGTGCAAACAAGAGATTAGTTAGCTTGATGGACTGTTAAAAATTAATGACTGCTCTAGTGGTTCGTTAATCTGTAACAGACGATTATTTTACTGTCAAGATGGACGCGGCGTACAATTTTATTATGGATGACGAAGATTTTTAACAAATTTAGATACTTTGGACAGCATAGTACGACGTCCGAGGATTTTTAAAGAACGGTGTGACTATTTCGACGAATACGACGATGTCGATTTCTGTACAAGGTTTCGTTTGTCTAAAGAAACTGCTATGAATGTATTGGAGTTAATTGAAGACAAACTGAAATTCCCATCAGACCGGTCAGTAAATAATGCTAATTTCGTTATACTATATTATAATACCGACGTAAATTTATCTAGATATAAAGATTTATGTTTCAATACACCATAATAGGTAGTATTCAGCAAGAATCATTTTTTTATAATTCCATGACCTACACAAACAATAAAGAAATAACCTGGCAAAACCAAATATTATGCGCTTGCTTTAGAAACTTATAGAGAGAACGACAATTTAATTTGTTCACATTGTATTGCTACTTGACACATTATACGACCAGTAGAAATTAGACGCATTTCCGTATAGTAAGAGTGATGCACGACGACACTATTATTTGGTTGTATTACAAATTGAATGAACGTTTCGCAATTCATTCAGTTAACGGTTGATTAGTAATGGCTTGTTAATTTTACAATGTAGGATCTAGAATAACTTAACAACTCTGTTAATTTTAACAAGCCATTACACAACAGACGATTAGTTTAAGTTTGGTGAAATTAGGTCTAAATGTATCACTGTCAACGTCACTTCAGCGTTGGATATTCTACTAGTACAAAAACGAGTGGATTGAACCACTCTTTGCACAACGCACGAAATGAAAGTTCAGAAATAGTGAATTCGGTAATTCGTTTACGAATCTCTCGATTTCGAATTAGTATTTCGAGTAACGTCACTACATAGTATAAAACAAAGTCGCTATCCGCCGTCGTCTGTCCCTATGTATGCTTAGATCTTTAAAACTACGCAACGGATTTTGATGCGGTTTTTTTAATAGATAGAGAGATTCTTAAGAAAGGTTTATTACGTATAATACATGCATAATATAGTAGAGAAACACTGATAAATTCAGAGGTTTCTTGTGACGTCGTAAATAAGCTCGTTTGTTTGCGCTTATATTGCAAAAACCCTGGCTGAACCCTACGAGATAGACCAACATAATGTACTACAGTATTGTCCACCTTAATAAGTTCGACAAAAAAGTCCGCAATCTATCTCTTAGGGATAACCTACCATAACTATTTTTTCATTGCACCCGTGCGAAGCCGCCCCGGGTCGTAGTACTAGTATTAGCTATTAGAAATACTAATCCTCGATATACAATTTATAAAGACATACGCCGCGCTATATCTTTATTAATTGTAACCTATATATTTGTCTGATGTATAAGCTATTATACCCAGTCAGTCCGCGTAATACTGAATATCGTCGACCCAGGCACGTCATTTCTGACCCTCCCGACTCATTGACGCTGGCTCTTCAAGCCTTGCGAGAGGCGGCATCTGCGCCGCCATCCCTTAGTTAGTCCATACTTCGCAGCTCGCTGCACATGTACGAGTAGGCCCCGTCACTTCAAGGCCGGACCCACTTTGGCGTACCGAGCCTTCTTTCGCGCATATGTCCTCTTCGGAGGGCAGCACCGACGTGCCCTCTCCTGAGGGTGCGCCAACCATTCCGTTCAAGCCATAAGGCCACTAGGGCCAAGGCTAGGCTGAGTTTAGTCGGTAGGTCTGCTGGATCGAGCCGCCTCGATTCACCAGGAGTCCGACATAATCAACGCATCCCTGCTTGCCTGTTGCGTTGGTATCCAGCCTCCGAGGATTCTCAGCCTCCTCTCCTGAGGAAAAAAAAATAAGCTATTATAGAAGATTAGTGTGGGAATACTGGAGCTATAGAGGGGTGGGAGGCGAGCTCTATAAATACAGCGGCGCGCACGCCTCGCCCTATGCACCGCCCCCGTTTTGGAGGGCGGGAGCGTTAGTTCAAGCCGATAGGGTCCCAGGCCTTCCGCCTGACCAAAGGCTGTAGGTAGTGTTTAGTTGGTAGGCTGGCCTTCTGCTAGAGTCCAACATAACCACCCGCCGTAGACCGGTTGCGGGTGGTATCCGGTGCGAGGTCGTCCAAGCACCAGGGGGTTGTCATAGCGACCACTGTGGTGGCGCGCCCCCTATGAGGATTCACTACTATCCCCCGTGGGAAAAAAAAAAAAAACGCTTCGCTCTCACTTCTGCGCCCGATCGTCGTCGACTAGTACACGCTTCACTCGTCTGACATTTCGTTAACGCCACATAATTTTTGTATCGTTCATTTCATTTAGTTTCGTTAATTTCAATTAGTTTTTGTTTGAGTCAGATCATTGTTCTTTAAGTATCAAATATCAAAGTAATATTAACAATACTATGCACAGCTATATTATGTTCTCTTCTGGAACTAGGAAACGACTACCCTACTAGATACTAGGAAAAGAGATAGTACCTAGTCAAGTTTAAGATAACTCTTTGACAATTATCATTTTACAAAATCCAGTCCTTTACATACATCCGAGTCTACCAAGTACCTACGCAATGTAATCGGAGTCCGTAATCAAGCCAAAGTTGTTAGAATAAAACCATGAAATGCATAGAAAATCACAAAAGAAAGTATAGTCGCAAAGCTATCAAAAATTAAATGAAACGGACACAGATAAGGTATGAAGTACACCAGTGCTGCCAATTACGAAAACTATAATACTTGAATGCCAAGCTAGAAATTCGCGATTTCGCTTAAAAAATATATAATACTAGTTTTTTTCTAGCTAGTCAATTTAGGTATTTAAATGAATAAAGTGTTATTAACTAATTTTAATAACCGACTTCAAAAAGAAGGAGGTTTTCAATTCGATCCGTATTTACCGAAATCGCGTAAACTTCCGAAACTGGCAGCACTGGCTGACGGAAAACATATAAACGGCATCAACAATTGTGACCCAACTTTTTATTTGGAATTTATTTATTTGAAGTGTCCGTGGAATTCTAAAATATATTTCAAATAATATAAAAATAAATAAAAATTATAGTATAATTTATATTCACATCGGTTCTTAGGCCAAAATTGAACAATGTCCTTTATGTCTGTTTGTAACATTTTGTTTTTAAAAAAAAAACATTTCTACCCACTTTTCCTAAGATTATTGTAATGTTTCATTAAAAACCATTCAGCAGTTTCAAAGTGAAACAGTTACAAACATCCGTCCACACAAACTCGCGTTTATAATATAGTAGGAATATATAATATATGCATGTCTATCCGTTATTCTAGATCCCATAATAAAAGCCTTATGGGGCTTATTTTAGGCATAGGTTAATTGCTGTGAATGTTGAGAATATAAAAAAATGTAGGCTAGTATATGTCCCCCTTTTGTCTCCCAAGTCGCCTCTCATTCACCTCCGTTTGCCTTCCAAAGTATTGAAGTCTCCAATGACAACAGAGTCCTACTGAGTTGTGCAACCATGTATAGCCCCAGAAACTTCCTCATACATTACTTCCACTTCCTTGTCAGGACGGATTCGAAGTTGGGGCGTAAACTGAACGGCCAATTATTTTTGCAGTATTTACAATCCATACTTAATATTATAAATGCGAAAGTAACTCTGTCTGTTTGGCTGTCTGTTCCGCTTTCACGCCAAAACTACTGAACCGATTTAATTGAAATTTGGTACACAGATAGTCTAAAGCCTGAGAAAGGGCATAGGCTACTTTTTCATTCAAAAAAGGTTGTAAAGGGTTGTAAAAGGTTGAATGGAGGGATAATAAGTTGTATAGAAATATTGTTAAAACTACTGAACCGATTTAAATGAACGAGGTATACAGATAGTCTAAAGCCCGAGAAAGGACATTAGCTACTTTTTTATACAAAATAGGTTGTAAAGGGTTGTAAAAGGTTGAAAGAAGGGATGCTAAATCGTATGGAAATATTGTTAAAACTACTGAACCGATTTAAATGAAATTTGGTACACAGATAGTCTAGAGGCTGAGACAGGACAGAGGCTACCTTTTAAAGCAGAAAAGGGCTGTAAAGGGTTGAAGGGTTGTTTTACGTTTGGTATATACGGGGTAAGCACCCCGTATATACCAATCGTAAAACCCGAGGACCCAAGTAAGGAAATAAGATAATTTTACCGACGGAAAACATATCCTTCCTGTGGATTCGAATATAATGCGGGCGAAGCCGCGGGCGGAAAGCTAGTATAACATATACATATCTGTTACGAAGTGACTAGGTAATATGTAATCGGTGTCACCTGGCCTGCTGATGATAATTGCAGAATACTACTCAAAGAAATATCCGCCTATTAAAACTGATTATACTGGAACATATCCATAAATCTGGTTTCTTCTATATAGTTCCTTAGAAAAAAATCTTATAAACAATAAATGATGGGAAGATTGTGATGCTTATATACCATTTACCTGTTATGTAACGATAATCTAATATTTACTCATTATCAGTATTTTACAGGAAACTCATAAATAAGGATAGTGTCGTGGACAGCAAGGAAAAGGCCGATTTGGAAGGAATGGAATATATTTATAAAAGATTTACAAAAAAGTGAAAGAAAAAGCGAAAAGTGACAGGAATAGAGCAAAGATTAAAACTATAGACAAACATAAACTTAAGTATTATATTACAAACTGTAAAGTGTAAATCTACGTTTAAAAAAAAAAATAAAAAAACATGTGTTACAAAAACAAAGAACTGGTTTGCCTGATAGATATGCTGACTCTCCATTTGTATGCTGATGGCTAATTGGGAGATATGTATCTGTATGTGTATATATATGTATATGTATGTATGTGTATATATGTATGTATGTGTGTATATATATATTAATATTATCTGTCTACATTCACGTATTGCGCTTTATTTATTAATGTAATATGTATGCTTAGGTTTGTCTGTTTCTCTCTGTGTGTCTGCTGTCTGGTTTACTTACCCTCTCAAAGGGTTTCTGCAGAATATCAGCGCTTCGCGCTATGTGAAGCACAACGCTGAGCCGACACCTGGAGACCTATTTTTGAATTACGAATGCGACTTCGAAATCACCGATGTGACTAATAATCACCGATTTTCAATAATTCTTATTTTTGAATATCACTGATGTGACTTACCTTAGTCACAGGTGTGATTTCATTACGAGTGCCCTCACCCACTCTTAATCAAGTCATACTTGTGGAAATGTTATCTGTGTTTTGTTTGATTTTTCAGTCTATATATATATTATGAATGTAGCATATCTATACTAATATTATAAAGAAGTAAAGTTTGTGTGTTTGTATATTTGTTAAATTGTAAGGGGTAATCTCGGGATCTACTGAACCGATTTTAAAAATTCTTTCACCAATAGAAAGTCACATTATTGCTGAATGTCATAGATTATATAAAAAACAGAAAAATTAAAAAGGTTTTTACGTGGTAGTCCGTTTTGCAAAGTGAATCGGAGAAAAAACGGGCAGCGGACGGCGCGCGGTGGCTTCAGGTTTAATTCGGTTCGTGTTCGTGCTCGCTTCGGAAATTATTAATATTATGCCCAACGAAGTGGGCACGGGTCAGCTAGTATATTATTAATGGTTAAGCCGGCAATAACCGGCAGCGGTACATTCTGCGTGGAACCGAACTCTTACATTTATGTGTGTACTTTGTCTATGTCGGCAGCTCTGCGATCGACTTTCAAAAATTGGATGTTTAGGAATCCGTGACCTCAAAATCACCGCTGACTATTTAGTCAGCGGTGATTTCGAAATCGCATTCGTAATTCAAAAAAAACCGTTTAAATAGGTCTCCTGTTTGCTACTAGGGCACTATGTTACCTACGTATTTTTAATAATGTTCTGGTGTATATTTTGTGTCAAGGTTGCAAATAAAGTTATGTCTATGTCTGTCCTCAACAGATAGGAAATTAAAATGAAAAGTCTGTACACGATAATAATTATTTTATTAACAACAAAACATAGGGTCCTCTGAGTCTATGCGTCCTATGCGTGTCGCGCCGAGCGTCGCTACATGTTCACATCTTATTGCTTATATACTTTATAAATAGGTAGGTACCACAATCGTGCACTGAACCACCAATATACACAGCGGTGTTGTGCTAATTTTCTTTTTACCGGAACGCGTATATATAATTAATATAGACAGGGCGGTCTCATGTCCCAAATTTGACGACAGAGATTTCATAAAGTTTCATTCCCGTTGAAACGGTTCACGTATTTGTTTCAATTCGGTTACAGTACCGGTTCAGCAGAAAGAACACGTCCCGGACTCCGGTTCACGGATCGGAAAAATCGGTTCGTTCCGGTTCGGTTACGGTTCAAATCCTTGTTTGTAATAATACAAATAAAAATTCGGCAAAATTAATTCCAATTCGGCCAATTCTCGTTATCAGAAATCATCTTTAGTTCCGGAACGCGTTCCAGTTCAAAATGGAAGTACCGGAACGACGTTCCGGAGCGTTCCGGGTCGACAACACCGCTGAATATCCGCCTTCCCGCCGTCAACAGTTTGCACAACGCGATGCGCGCGGCTTCAACTAAACATCGAGACGCTGTGAGGTCTTTTAGGATAACATTATAAGTAATACTCGAATTAACCATTACAATACAATTATTTTAATCAAAGTATGCTATGTATCGTAAACCCCTTAAATTATTATATATTTGGACAATAATATTATTATATGCATCATTATTGTTTCAGGTATACATTGTGATTATAACATATATATTTAATATATAATTCATTACAAGAAGTATATTTTTATGTAATTTATCCGTTAATTTATAACGACAATACTTTTTCAAGCATTATTACAATTATAGTGCCTCTATACTCTCACTACACGATTATTTTTTCTATTTACCAAAATAGATGTAACATCTTAATAATTTTATATAAAATCGTCAGAAAACCTACAAGCACATACACAAACGCGATGACTGAAGTTCTCATCGGCATTGGAATATTTTGTGCTTTTGTAATTTACTTTAACAAATATACAGCATTAGTATCTAGCTGGATTCAAACGGCTAACACTTAGGACATATGCGCAGGGAACCATTAGCCCTGCATCTAACACGCTCGCTCGCCGTTACTAAACGTGATATTAAAATAATCTTCATTCGTGCTTATTAAAAATAATGTTAATACTTAAGCTAATATATGTTTAGTTCATAATCTTCAATCAAAATGTCCACTTAGTACACAGACGCCGAAACACTCTCATCGAGCCTTTAACAGGACTATTATAATTAGAGATCGGATAATCGGATGCATATTTACCTAAAGTTAGTTTAAGACAAAGTATGGAAACGGCTTTTTATTGTTTTGTTAAATAAAAATCCCGGGATTGCGGAATTGGATAGCCGGATGTTTATTTATTGACCTAATTTAGTTTTTGACAAAGTATGGAACTGTCTTTTTATTTTATTTCCATAAATAAAAATCCCGGAATTCCGGTACTGTAGAACATTTTAGTAAATACGTATGCATAGTTGTATAAATGAACCCGGAGTCTCGGTCTTTTGAAAATAAATACCACGTGCTAATTTAGTAATTTTCAAACAATATCACTACGTTAAATTTGCAGTCCCGTATTTTCCCGGGATTTTTATTTAACAAAATGTATTTTAAAAAGCCGCTTCCATAATTTGTGAGCCAAAAATTAACTTTAGGTAAATATGCATCCGATTATCCGATCTCTAATTATAATGCAGTTACACGATACGTGGGATTAACGCTTATTAACAACATTGGGTATGAAGCGGGACTTTCGAAGCATTACATGGGAGAAGTTTACTATTTATTACATAAGATTAACATAACTATAGACTACGTAAATACTTTGTCGATATATTTCTAACATTATATATACTAAAAGACTAGATAATCTCGGTGAGATGTCGTCCGCTCTCTAATTACAATAAATACATAACAACACACACGATATCATTCGATATGTGAATAAAACCCATACGATCCTAACGAACGAAGCTTTTTCATACAAGTTCTTAATACACGATACAACCATGCGGTCTTAACTACTATTATTGTTTCAGTAAGCCTCAAAACTTTATATATTTCTCTATAAGTGCACGCGAGATTGGTTACACCTATAATAGCTATATTTAACAAGTTAAAACATGTGTTGAGACATTTGGTTTCATATGTAGAATAGTTAACTACAGACTTTCGTTTACAATTGCTTTTTATTTTTGGTACTGCTCTGTACTTAAGTACAGTAGCGGGTTCACAATTCCTACTTAGTTGAGAATAGTTTTTTACATCGCAATGTTTTCTGAGAATGAATTCGTAGCCGGCTCTATACCCTACACAGTTCAGCTTGAGACAAAAGGTAAACGAAAAAAGCAGTGTTATAACTTATATTTTAAATTCACTTTTAAGGAAGTTTATAATGCTTATTATTTGAATATTATTTCATGGAACTTTTGAGAAAATAACAAATTAACATATGCACGAGCAAGTAAATATAACTAAAGTAATATTACATCTTGTCTTATATATAAAAATGAATCGCAAAATGTGTTGGTAAGCGCATAACTCAACAATGCCTTTACCCATTTGGCTAATTTTGGTCTTGAATTATTCGTAGAAGTCCAGAGAAGGTTTGTACGTAGAGAAAATAAAAAAATAAAATTTGAAAAAGTGTAAAGTCAACATTTTTATACAAACAATTTGTATTAATACTTAAAAGCCAATTTGAACCTTTGGCAAGACAAAAAAGTGACGTTAGTTCTGTCAAACAAATTTAATGTCATCATATGTCATTTCAAGTAGGAACAAAAAACTGCCACTTTACAAATCTTTTTGACAGGACGAAGTCTGTCGGGTCCGCTAGTATTAAAATATTTTGTTCGAAAATGTTAGCAATTTATATCTTACTGAATCCAAACTATATCTAATAAAAAACTATATTTGAGTATCAAAGTTGTTGAATGTTTGAGTGTACAGTTATATCAAAATATACCTTACAGATCTTCATGTGTTTCAGTTAACTTTGTGACGTTGTAATTTAAACCGTATTATAGATTATAATAAGCCATTTATTGCTATCACGTATATAGCTTGTGTTAAAGAATCTTATCTTTTAATTTTGCTATATATTAATAACTCTTCACATCAACGGAAACTGAAATGGCGGAGTTGCTCCATAAACTGGAAACCATCAGCATGGAAATGGGACTTACCATCAATAGATCCAAGACCAAGCTTATGGTCATAGACCGGTTTGCAGCTATGAATATCACTAGTCTCCTACATGAATACGAAACAGTGACTCAATTCCAATATCTTGGCTCACTTTTCACCAACAAAGGGAGTAGTGAACCTGAAATTCGGAGACGGATTGGCATGGCAAAATCTGCAATGACTCAGCTGAGTAAAATCTGGAGAGACCGTAACATAACCCATCGGACTAAAGTACACCTGGTCCGCACCCTCGTCTTCTCCATTGCTCTGTACAGTGCTGAGACGTGGACTTTCAAAGCCGCAGATAGGCAAAGAATCGACGCGTTTGAGATGTGGTGCTGGCGTCGCATGCTGCAAATACCATGGACGGCCCACCGTACCAACTTGTCTATTCTGAAACAGCTACAGATAGAAAATATACCACGTCTATCCACAATCTGCCTACAACGAATAGTGCGGTATTTTGGCCATGTTGCACGCAGAGATACCAGCAACCTGGAACGTCTTGTGGTGACTGGTAAAATAGAAGGCAAAAGACCTAGAGGTAGAAGTCCCAAACGATGGTCGGACCAAATAGTGGAAGAGCTGCAAATACCTGTCTCCGACGCGCTCCACCAAGCTACAGAACGAGACCAATGGAGACGCCTAGTTGATGGTATAAAACGGAGTCACGATCCTCAGTAGTGAGGGACCGATTTTGAAGAGAAGAGATATATTAATAAGCAAGTGTCCTGCTGCGTGATAGTGAGTACAGTCGCCCGGTTCCTATTGCAACAACTTTAGAGCTACAGTGTACGTTGCCAAGCTGAGGCATAAGACATTATATAATGTTGATATATAGATGTTGTTGATATATATAATGTTACGGTACAGAGTCCTTTTACTGTTCCCGTTCTGCGCGTAACACAGCTATGCCAACGCTGTTATTTTGCAGTAGAAATAGGGATAAGGGAGAAACAAAAGCCGGCCGCGTTACAGTTTAGTTTGTCTCAAGTCAATTTTGGTAGGGTATAAGTATGAAGCAGCAATGTCTTAGTCCGAGTCCGAGTCGGAGGAGGGTGGGGCAGGAGCGGCGGCGGGCGCGGAGGCGGGGGCGGGAGCGGGCGCGGGCGCGGCGGCGGGCGCGGGCACGGCCGCCGCGCTCTCGTACGCCGGCGCCGACGAGCCCGTGGTGCGCTCGATGCCCACCCTGCCGGAAACATATCAAAAAAAATCAAAATTATAGTAACCCGCGGATCCCTAAATCTTCCTCGTGAGTCGCGCGGCCGCTTACCGGCGCGATACCGCTGAGGTTGCGCAGTAGAATAATATTCACCCACTGCGCACCCCACGCGAACTTGTTTAACTCGGCAGTGAGCCGGTATTTTTCGAAGTAAGAATAATGTTTTTAGTGCTCTCGCCCGTGCCGAAATATCATCGTATTTCTAAGTTTAGTAATAGTTTAAGATTTGCTGTAAAGTGGGGTTAATAAAACTTTTATTTGTGTACCGCCAGTACAGTGTACTTTTATTACCTAGCATTTCCCATTGCTATAAAATCAAAATAATCTTTATTCAACATAGACCTTTACAGGCACTTATTGACGTCAAAACAAACAAAACAAAAAAAAGCTTATAAAAAAAACAAAAACCTCGTCCGTACATACTAATAAGGAAAAAAAAAATATTGACTCTACACCTGTTCGGAAATTGGGAGAGCCTTCTCGAGAAGAACAGGCAAGAAACTCTGAAGGTCTATTTTTTATCTCCTCCTTTCAATGTTAATAATTATAATAATATAATATAAAAATACAATATAATATAAGATACAATCATACCTAATACGATTACAGTCGTATGTATGTTTACATACACATATAAAAATAATACAATATTATAAATAATGTTGTTACCAAACATGGCTCTATGAATAATGTCCCTATTCCCAAATAGTGTGATCATTTAGATAGTCACTTACTTTACTCATGAGTGTCTTTTTGATATGGATTTTAAATTTATATATAGGGAAATCAATGACACTTTGCGGAAGTTTGTTAAACATAGATATACATTTCCCCAAGAACGAACAGCTAGTTTTATGGAGTCTGAACATTGGAACGGCAAGTTTATTTTTGTTTCTAATATTCACATTATGTAGATCACTGTTTTAATTGAATTTATTATAGTTTCTATATACAAAAACTAAATTATCATATATATATTGACTAGCTAAAGTTAAAATATTCATTTCTTTGAACAATTCTTTTAGGGATTCTCTAGCCCGTAAACAGTAAATAGCACGAATCGCTCTTTTTTGTAAAAGGAAAATACTGTCAATGTTAGCCGCTGATCCCCATAGCAGCAGTCCATAGGACATAACACTATGAAAGTAGCTGAAATAAACAATACTTGCCGTTTCAACATTAGTTAAAAGTCTAATCTTTTTTACTGCGTACGCCGCTGAACTAAGTTTGATTGCCAAAGTTTCAATATGTGGATCCCACTGTAGTCGTGAATCTAACGTAATGCCTAAGAATTTGGTATTATTTACCAAGTCAATGACATCACCATTCATATTTAAGCGAGTATCAACCTGCCTTACATTGGGCAAAGAGAATTTGATACATTTTGTTTTCTTAGAATTTAAAGACAAATTATTAGTTGTGAACCAATACAGAACTCTCGAGAGAGCACTATGCCGTTTCGCGGCTCTCTGCGCGCAACACTGCCCCGGGACCGGATGGGGTCCCGGGAAAGGTGCTAGCGCTGGCGCTCAGGGCGTTCGGGAGCACGGTGCGGCAGCTCTTCACGAGCTGTCTCCGCGAGGGCGTGTTTCCCGTTGACTGGTTGGTGCTCCTCAGGAAGGAAGGAAGAACCGGCGACGTTCCATCTTCGTTCCGTCCGATCTGCTTGCTGAACGAGGCGGAGAAACTCTTTGAGAGGGTTATCTCCGCTCGTATCAGCGAGCACCTGTCGCGCGCGGTCCCGACCTATCGGACTGCCAGTCCAATCGGGGGGGGGGGGGGTGGCGTTGGCGGTGTCGTTTGACATCGTCAACGCCTTCGGCACTATGGGCACTAGGCACTAGGTATCGGCACTAGGTGATGGGATGGGACGGGATGGAAACGTCGAGGAGGGTCGAATGCGGCGTTCCGCAGGGGTCGGTGTTGGGACCCCTGCTATGGAACCTCGCATACGACGCGGTCCTTCGCACCAGCCTTCCTCGCGGCGTGAGTGTCGTCTGCTACGTTGACGACACTCTCGTCGTGACGACTGGGGCCGACTTCGAGCCGGTGCTCAGGCTTGCCGAGCTTGGGGTAGCATGTCGACTTCGAGCCGGTGCTCAGGCTTGCCGAGCTTGGGGTAGCATGTGTCGTGCGGCCGATCCGCCGGCTGGGTTTAGAAATAGCGCCTCACAAAACCGAGGCGCTATGGTTCCACGGCCTTCCGAGGCGCCGGGAACCACCCAGCTGCCGGATCCGGGTGGGTGACGCGGTGGTCCCGGTGGGGCCGTACATCAAGTACCTGGGCCTCACCCTGGACCGCCGCTGGAGCTTCGAGGAGCATTTCGTGCGGTTGGTCCCCCGAGCCAAGAGGGTGGCGGGCGCATTGCATCGCCTGCTGCCCAATCTCGGGGGACCGAGGGATGGAGTTCGCCGCCTGTACGAGGGCGTCGTGCGATCCGTGGCCATGTATGGGGCTCCCGTGTGGTCGCAAGACTGCGCGAGGTCCCCCGCTGCAGAGCTTTGCTACGGAGCCTGCAGCGGATAATGGCCATGCGGATCGTGCGAGGCTACCGTACAATCTCGTACGAGGCGGCGACGGTTCTGGGACGCTCCCCTTCATTCGACTTCCTGGCCGACATGTACGCGGCGACGTATGCGTCGCGGCGTGTCGGCCGGGGGAGCGATGGGGGGAGCGCCCCGGAACCCGCGCACGAAGTGCCTAAGCGGGAGTGGCACCGACGGATTGTGGCGGCCTGGCGTGCGCAGCTCGAATTACGGATCTGCGCGCGCCAGCGGGCCGTCGGTGCCGTACTCCCGCACCTCGAAGCTTGGCTCCACGGGAAGGAGGAGGTCACCTACCGCTTGACTCAGATACTCACCGGGCACGGCTGCTTCGGTGAGTATCTGTGTCGAATAGGACGGGAGGGATCGACACATTGCCACCACTGTGCCACCGGGATGGACCACGCCCCTTTCGTGGCCGGGGGGCGTCGTCGGTGGAGGAGACCGGGGGAGGTAGTGTAGCCACCCCCGAGGAGGGCTCCCCTGTATCAATGGGGGAGCGAAGGCTGGGGGTTCCCGGAAGTAGCTTGGTAAGTTCCCGGGGGCTCCCTTCATGCCTGAGGAAGGCCATCCCTGAGGTTTTTAGTGGGTAGGCCTCCCCCTTCTGGGGAGGAGAGCCCCACATAACCGCCGGCTCGCCACAGCCGGGGTATGCAATTTAATGCATTTTCCTCAGGGAAACAAAAAAAAAAAAAAAAGGTACTCACAGGTACTCGTGGCGCGCGAGGTAGCGCACGTACTTCTCGGGCGGGTCGGCGGCAGTGCCGGCGTCGCGCTCGTGGCCCTGCAGCGACACGGAGCGCACGGTGGTGTGCGACACCTGCGTGGCCGGCATCGTGAACTATTGCGGCACAGAACGTGGAGCTACTCACAGGTACTCGTGGCGCGCGAGGTAGCGCACGTACTTCTCGGGCGGGTCGGCGGCAGTGCCGGCGTCGCGCTCGTGGCCCTGCAGCGACACGGAGCGCACGGTGGTGTGCGACACCTGCGTGGCCGGCATCGTGAACTATTGCGGCACAGAACGTGGAGCTACTCACAGGTACTCGTGGCGCGCGAGGTAGCGCACGTACTTCTCGGGCGGGTCGGCGCCGGCGTCGCGCTCGTGGCCCTGCAGCGACACGGAGCGCACGGTGGTGTGCGACACCTGCGTGGCCGGCATCGTGAACTATTGCGGCACAGAACGTGGAGCTACTCACAGGTACTCGTGGCGCGCGAGGTAGCGCACGTACTTCTCGGGCGGGTCGGCGCCGGCGTCGCGCTCGTGGCCCTGCAGCGACACGGAGCGCACGGTGGTGTGCGACACCTGCGTGGCCGGCATCGTGAACTATTGCGGCACAGAACGTGGAGCTACTCACAGGTACTCGTGGCGCGCGAGGTAGCGCACGTACTTCTCGGGCGGGTCGGCGCCGGCGTCGCGCTCGTGGCCCTGCAGCGACACGGAGCGCACGGTGGTGTGCGACACCTGCGTGGCCGGCATCGTGAACTATTGCGGCACAGAACGTGGAGCTACTCACAGGTACTCGTGGCGCGCGAGGTAGCGCACGTACTTCTCGGGCGGGTCGGCGCCGGCGTCGCGCTCGTGGCCCTGCAGCGACACGGAGCGCACGGTGGTGTGCGACACCTGCGTGGCCGGCATCGTGAACTATTGCGGCACAGAACGTGGAGCTACTCACAGGTACTCGTGGCGCGCGAGGTAGCGCACGTACTTCTCGGGCGGGTCGGCGGCAGTGCCGGCGTCGCGCTCGTGGCCCTGCAGCGACACGGAGCGCACGGTGGTGTGCGACACCTGCGTGGCCGGCATCGTGAACTATTGCGGCACAGAACGTGGAGCTACTCACAGGTACTCGTGGCGCGCGAGGTAGCGCACGTACTTCTCGGGCGGGTCGGCGCCGGCGTCGCGCTCGTGGCCCTGCAGCGACACGGAGCGCACGGTGGTGTGCGACACCTGCGTGGCCGGCATCGTGAACTATTGCGGCACAGAACGTGGAGCTACTCACAGGTACTCGTGGCGCGCGAGGTAGCGCACGTACTTCTCGGGCGGGTCGGCGGCAGTGCCGGCGTCGCGCTCGTGGCCCTGCAGCGACACGGAGCGCACGGTGGTGTGCGACACCTGCGTGGCCGGCATCGTGAACTATTGCGGCACAGAACGTGGAGCTACTCACAGGTACTCGTGGCGCGCGAGGTAGCGCACGTACTTCTCGGGCGGGTCGGCGCCGGCGTCGCGCTCGTGGCCCTGCAGCGACACGGAGCGCACGGTGGTGTGCGACACCTGCGTGGCCGGCATCGTGAACTCCACGCGCGCCCAGCGCGCCAGCTGCGCCGGCACCTGGTCGTACGACGTCAGCGCCATGCGGCACACCAGGTTGTGCGTCGTGTACGCGCCTGCAACCAACCAGCCATCTCGTCAATAAAGCCACTAGGGTCAGTAGGTCTGTGTAGTCGAGCCGCCTCGACAGCACCAGGAGTCCGACATAATCAACGCATCCCTGCTTGCCTGTTGCGTTGGTATCCATGATGGATTCCCAGCCTCCTCTCCTGAGGAAAAAAAAAAAAACCAACCAACCCACCAACGCCCACCTCTATCTGATTACGATCACACCCCGTTCCGTCGCAGACAGTACAATTTAAATAATACAGTAAAACCCGCTTAGGACGATTTCTCAGGAACCTTATGAAAAACACGTCTTAAGCGAGCGAGTCTAAAGCGTATTATGCGGTATAGGGAAAATAAAAAAAAACGTACTACTTATTATTGTGTATGTATGTTCTAATTTTTGTAATTATCTATACATATAATAAGACAGTAAAAATATTTTGTCTGTACATTTAGTATTTTTGACTGAAATGGATAGAGGGGCACTTAAATAGATTATTAGAAAGCAAAAAAAAATTTTTGGAATTTTTTGTCTGTCTGTCTGTCTGTCTGTATGTTTGTTCACGTTTATCTCCGAAAGTACTGAACCGATTTGCTTGAAACTTTCACTATTTGCTTTGTTTTAACTCAGAATAATATCTAAACTTTGTTTCATCAAAATCGGTTCATTAAAAAAAAAGTTATCGTCATTTTAATGAAGTCAAGGCATGATAATATTGCGAATTATAATGTACACCATTCTTACATAAGTTACATGGGAAATTTAAAATCTAAAGACAATTCATCTTCATGATACAATACATACATAAGATAACGTCTTTATCCCCTGCGGGGTAGACAGAGCCACAGGTTATAAGACCCCAAAGGCCACGTTTAGCATGTTCGTGGGCAGTGAGATGGAACAGGGAACCAAAATACGATGAAACGAAACCAGTACCTCAAGGAATTGCTTTATACCAAAAATATTTTAATCGGTAAAATCGTATATTAATATGATTTGTGTATCAATAACATTCAACTCGAAATTTACGCAGACGAAGTCGCGGGCAACAGCTAGTACAATTATAATGCCGTTGCGATTTTTAAAAACCTTTAGCAATTTTACGCGCTTTTTCAAATATCATGGGGCCACTTATGGGCAGTTTTAAAGCTCGTACTCAATGAAGCAATTCCACTAAAACTTTTCCAATTTATCAAACTTTCCTAAGTTTTGCTTTTTTCTTTGCCCACCTCCCAATCTGTATTTTTCTTTAATTTCTTCTCTGTTCTTTAGAATGGTGCGTAACGTAGAAACTGGTAAGTGAAGCTCAGCAGCTAAATGGGTTTGATTTGTTATTTGCGACTTTAAATCGAAAACCTTCAATATCTCAATTTTTTCTTGAAGTGACAATGCCTTTCGCTTAATTGTACTCATATTGTAACAAACAAATAATGCACTTATTACATAATTAAAAATTACAATACAATCAAAGCGCGCGCGCGACACAACATGTCAAAACAAATGACGATCGGCAAACGGCAAGTATTTCGCTCGGAGCGCTGCTCGGCGTGCATTAAACTGGATGACGAATCGTATAAAGCGTTAACAAATGTATGAAAATATATTTTAAGTTATAGGGACTGGTGTAAAGTGGCGTATTAAACACGTATTAAAGCGCCTTAAATGGGTTCTACTGTAGTTCATTCGCTTTCCTAAAATATTGAGACTGGCAACTTTCGTTATCTGATCCTGATCCTGATTGGCTACCTTAACATATCGGAAGCGCCACTAGCGCCATACCTCGGCCTAGACGTGTGCGCTGTGCAAGAAACAGTACCAGTTTAGTTCGGTTCTCGATCGAGTAAAGTTTCACTGGAGACACCACCGCAAGCGTGTGTGTTTTCCGTTTCTAATTTTCGCTGTTTTTGAAATCATATATACAAATTGGAATTGCCGAACTAGAACCTTGGAACTATCGCAATATACCCACTACCTGCATGCGGAAGGAGCCCTAAAAGGACGTCGTGAGGATGCAGGAGACGCAGAGTGAGTTGTTTGTCTACGCGATAACACCCCCTATTTCCCGCTTCTTCCTACTTCCTTAGGTTCCCTGTCGATGTAGTGAGTACCTTGTCCCTCCTTGGGCAGGCGCGGCATGCGCCACACGATGGCGCGGTGCTGGTGCTCGTACTTGGCCTGGCCGGACGTCACCTCGATCAGCGACTCCTGCAGCGTGTCCACGGCGCCCAGGAATCGCTCGATGCCCTTGATCTTGCCCGTCCGCCTATGACCAGTTTAATTTCTCATTTTTATTTCTAAGTTCATTGTTATTCCGCAAACACAATACACTAATTAGAAGAAAAAAAGAATATTTTAGGCTTAGGTTAACGTCTGTAAAATCAGAAGTTCAAAAATTGCTGTTAAAGCGGAATCTTGCGAATACTTAACCTCTATGAAAGAAAAGACTTCCTGTTAGTCCGTACACGTTATTTAATTAGTACTTTGTACAAGTAGCACCCAACATAGGTCAAAATATACACAAAAATATCCATCAAATATATCTACGAAGCGATATAATGTAGATACGTAGTAACTGTTACGGCTATTCTACGCTGCTTCGTAGCCCTACATCGTAGACAAAAGAACTTTCGTTTCGTAGTCCGTAGACTTTTCGTTACGTTCTTACACTATACGCAAAATTCTGTGCTTGTTTTTACTATTTATGATTTATCGATAAATGAGGCTTAAGGCTGAGTTCCACTAATAATCACTACTTAATATAAGTATAATAATATTCCCGTGGAAAAAAGAAACCTCATGTCGTCCAATGTAGAACGCAGAGTAGATCTACGTTGAAGCACGCCCATTTGATAGATTTATTGTGTATGTGTATTATTAGCTCCCAAAATAAATTATGTTTCTCTTTTATACATTGAAGCCCCACTTTTGTTTCTGTACTTATTGCAAGATTATAGATTTCTTGCTTTTTCTTATATTACTTATTTACAAACTGTCTTATAAATCCTATCCCTGTTGACAAATATATCTAAACAGAACTAAAGTAACATAATTTGTGTGATGACCAATGTTGTAATTTGTGTAAATATGTGACGGAAACATTTAATTCATAAAAACTTTACTTAAAACAGTTGTACCGGTTGCATTTTGAATACACCAAGGGACTCATAAAATATATTTTTATTAAAGTTACACCGTATTGAAACTTTTTCTTCTTTTTTTATACCACGATGGTGGCAAACAGGCCTACGGCACGCCTGATGGTGAGCGGTTACCATAGCCTATGGACACTTGTAACACCAGGGGTGTCACTTGCGCCCCTTGATTTACTCCCCTTTTGAAGAACCCCATACTGTAGCCCTGCGGGAAAACCTCGGCAGGGAGTACTCTATTGTAGCAGGTGTTATTTTGCGGAAGTCCATTGTATTACAAAGGATATTGTTTTTGCTGATTCCGCGCAGTTCATGATGACTTGTCCAACAAGCAGACAAGGTCGACACGTGTTTCGTCTCTCAGCGAGACATCTTCAGGATTTGTTGCCCGCTCGGTGACTCACCAGCCGCTGGTGAGCCGTGAAGCACGTGTCGACCTTGTCTGCTTGTTGGACAAGTCATCATGAACTGCGCGGAATCAGCAAAAACAATATCCTTTGTAATACTCGGCAGGGAGGTCATTCCACAAACGAAGTGTACGCGGGAGGAAATTCCTTTGGCACCGCACTGTGCGGGACCATTTAGGCTCCAGTGTGTGGGCATGAACTCCCTGTCGATGGCGAGCGTTGCGATGATAGAAAGTGGCCGTGGGCATCATGTCGAACAATTCTTCAGAACACAACCCATTATACAGGCGGTAAAACACACATAAGGAGGCAATGTCTCTCCTAAGATTTAGAGGCTCGATACCGCCTGTGAGTACGGGATCGTCGACGAGTCTCGCAGCGCGCTTTTGAACCGAGTCTAGGGGCCCAAGCTGGCACATAGGTGCTCCCGCCCAGAGATGGCAGCAGTACTCCATATGGGCCGGACTTGTACAGTTACTTGACTTATACAGTACAAGTCTGCCCCGGTGTGAAGTATGTGACGTGCTCAGGTGGTTGTAATAAAAATGCACCTTACGTCCACAAATTTATTTAGGTCGTAGTTCACTAGGCCATAAAAAAAAATATCTTAGGTTGCTCTTGGGTCCGTAGGCGGTACTCTCCTGGTAGTGCAATCCGAAGCTGGATGTCCGGGTGTGGGGATGTTCTCTGGAGTACCACGAAATGGCTGGAGCGGGATCAAGCAGTACTGTACGTTCTGGATTGTCCAAACCCGACGACCCGTAATATAGGACCCGATTATCGGGTAAATATGTCACTAAATCAATTATGTAATTTGTATTTATATTATTAGCATGTAATGTAGATGGTACAAGGAACGATTGAAGTCAACTTTTATATTAATTACAAGATGAACGTCCTTGCACCAAACTAGTTCGTTACTGTTGAAAAGCGAAAGTGAAAATGTCAAATGTCATCCGAAACAAGATCCAAAATATTTGTACTGCGGTCCAAATCTCGAATTTTTAATTGTGGTCCAAAATGTCGAAGGCAAAAGGTGCCGTCACATAATATTGTACTCCATAATTTATGGATTAAGTTTATTTAGTATGTAGGTTAATTTATTTAATAAATAAGTAAGTACATAAAGAGGTTTATTTTTTTTTGTTTTAGTTATTGTATTTGTAAAATGTAATGTGGAGTTTTAATATAATTTAAGTTTTAAGATTTTGTAATAAAGTAACGTACTACGTTACAAGTACCGCTTCGCCCTATTGAGCACACCGAGTTTTTTTGATGCCAGCTTGGCCTTGGCTTCCAGCTGACTTCGGAACTGAACGTTGCTGGAGATGTCAACACCAAGGATCCCAATACACTTTCCGATGGAAAAGGGTGTGTCCTGGAATTGAGGGGCTACAGTGATTGGAGTGTTCTTAGCGGTGAACGCACAAACTTGAGTCTTGGAGGGGTTAAATCGGACTAGATTGTCCCGGCCCCAATCGGAGACTCTAGATAGAGTTCTCTCGATTTCAGACACAAGTTGCTCGCGACTTTCTTCCACAGCGGAACGAGGGATGTTTGCACGGCCCGTGTAAAACGCATCTCCGGTACTGTCATCCGCATAACAATGTATGCCATCGATGGACAGCATGTCATAGATATGCAGCAGGAACAGTGTCGGAGATAGAACGGAGCCTTGCGGGACGTCAGCATTTATGTTCTTGTATTCAGAGCAGCTACCGTCAGCAGTTATCAGTCTAGCAGTTATCATGAAAATTACAAGAACGCCCAAAAAAAGTATTTATAGCATAATTTAGCGCTCTAATATTATTTTTTCATAAAAGTTCACCCAAATCTATATTTGTATCACTTAATTACAACAAAAATATTTAATTTAGAAAACTGCGCCTGGAAACGAATAGTTACAAATTGTGTCTCTGTACTATTGATGTAGTCATCGTAATAGTGGCCTGTACGAAGATTAATGAGTGAATTAATGAATTTCCTTTTGCACCCGCTTAATCCGGTCCCTGCAAACAGAACACTAAGATAATGACCTGTCGTAAGAGACCCTTTATGGGAATTTCCCACTTTATATCTTTGCGTAGTGCTCGGACACCAGAAATAAAACCTATATGGAATAAATATGTAATTAATTAATTCTTTCTAAAGTTGCGGGGAGACATTAATAATCTATATACCCTTAGCGCTAGTTGGTGAAAGTCTTTCCATCCATCACAGCACATGTAGTCTTATCCAGGGTCTTACCTGAAAACGAACTTACCCACTAGTTGAAAGCTAGTGAACCGCGCTGAACCCGTTTAGGTCATGTTTATACAAAACTCGCAGCTTATTTGCAGATAATGATAATGATAATTTTATTCTAACTCAAACAAAAAACACACATAATAGGAAACTTACACTTACTGAACAATATAAAAAAAAATATTTTTTTTAACAAAATAAAGAATTAACAAATTAAATTATTCAAAAAACAACACAATTACAAATTTTCCTATAAATTTAAGGTTGGTCGTGTGTGGAAGAATGGGAGGCTAGTTCAGCATGAGCCAGATCATAAGATAGATCTGGCACTGGTTTTCAACTGCCACCGCAGATAGCAATGACGTAAGATGTCATGCAAGTAATAATGTGGGAATAACTAACTAACCAAGTCTTAGCTGTAAAATAGATCAAATAAATAAATATAAGAATAAAGAAATAAAATAAATAAATATACCAATAACAAGAAACTTTAAATAAGAACATCTTAAAATTCATACAAATACTATATAAAAGATAAATTTATATTAATATTACCTAACTGCCGCTGCGCGTTTAGAAGGTGGTTTTTTAATCTTTCCTTAAAGACGTAAGGAGAGCTATGTAGATAACCTCACGATGTTTTAATTCACCGTGAGAACACCGAATAAAAGGTGATCAATCTCTGTCCACTTGGGGAAGGTGTAGGTGGGGTGGGGTGGGGTACCTACCTGTGCGCGGATTTGACGGAGCCGTAGCGGAAGTGCTTCTCCACGCGGAAGAGGTAGATCCAGCACTCGGGGATGGGGAAGCGCACGCTGACGTCCTCGCAGGGCACCTGGCCCAGCTTGCGCGACGCGAACCCCGGCACCAGCGCGTCCGCGCGCAGCTCCACCTTGTTCATTGCCATTTTATTTTTTCATTAACGCTTAAAAGTTCTTATAAAGGTGGATTTAGACTAAAAGAACATAGAGCTAGAGCTAGAACTAGGCATTCTTTCGTTAATATCTAGTGTAAACTAAAGCTTGACGTATCTATTTACATCAAACGAACACCGAACTAGAACTAGAACAAGAATGTTCTTTCTTAATCTTTGGTGTAAACAAGAACTAGATCGAATGCTCATGGCTCTTTGCTCATCAAGTCAATTCTTTGTTGGTGCTTTGTTATGTCTGATTCTGACACTGAAATCATTATTGCAGACTCATTTATTGTTTGAAGCAAAAACTCAAAAATAAAAGACGGAAGAGACGTTGGTGGGTTACAAATTTAATGCAACGAAGGACACTGGATAATGTAGGTGAAACAATGAAACAAAGTTGTATTTTTATAGTGTTCATATGTCGGATCCCATAGACATATGGCATTTTGGTAGGCTTCTATCATTAATAAACATTTCTCTTGAGACCAATCCATAATTTAATCGATACGATACGTAAACAATCGCTAGAACACAAGAACACTTTGATGAGACCGCGATGAGTGGAGCGAGCGCGTCCGAACACGCTAGAATGTTCTAAGCAACTGTTCACGCGCTCTTGCGCCGTTTACATCGAGCAAGCGAGCATTCTTAGAATATTCTATAGAATCTTTGCGAACGCACTAAGAACAACGAAAGAGATGCTCTACGCCTGTTTACACTAGAAGAATTTGACGTAGTGGGGATAGAATGAGCATTCGCTCGTTTGGTGTAAATCCACCTTTACAATTTGTATGATAACCGTCTGTAAGGTTAGGAATCACTGGCAAAACAATATTATTATATTTTATCCATGATCTTTCATCATCACAGCTCATATACGTCCACACCGAGGGGCTCGAGCCTACCCTAACTACGTTAGGGCGATTAGGCCTTAGTCAACCTGTAACGTTGTTTTTTACAGCAAGTTAACTACATAATAGATTTAAGTAACATTTTGTATATTTAAAAATTAGTATTACATTAATCATATTTGCTCTCTGATGGAACATTCTTTATTTTAAGCTGGTAGATTTGAAATTTTACATGATTTGTCTAAATCTTAATCGATATTTTAAATAGAAGAAATACATGCATGCTCATTTTGGTAAATTCTTTGTGGTTTTATTTTGCATCCATCTGAAACTCTGATTGAGTTAGTGTGATGGCGCCCTTGTTATAAGTTGTTCACACTGCTCACCAGGCTACATCGAACCAAATCGTCTGTCCACGCCTTGAGTACAATTGTCGCTTATATCTTGCTCTGCCACTAATATTAGTATCACTCTTTAGCTAGTCAATTGAAATGGGCACATTAAATTAGAACAGACAGCTACAGACTTCGACTCTTACAAACCACGCTGGCCCAGTGCGGGTTGGTTGACTACGTACACCTCACGATGTTTTCCTTCACCGTAGGAGCGTCGGATAAATGTACATATTGTTACGAGCTGGGGTCAGTAAATTAAACGGCGGTCTACCAAAACACTAAACCTTTATTAATTAGTACACTAACTTCACTCAAAGCACTGAAAGTCGCTTCTTAGTTCTCCAATATCACTTAGATGTTTTCGCACTGTATCGCAAAACAATAATGCCTCCCGGCGGCCGGACACAGCCGTATATAGTCCCCTAAGATACTTGCCACTCTTGCCAGAACATTCGCGGACACACTCGAATGTGTAGTCCAATACGTCGCGCGTTCGAGACGTTTCGAGTATAACTGTCTCGATACTCGATATTCTCGATACACAATACTCGAATATTCCCGTACTATCTTTCTCAATATTCTGTGTTTGTCTATCTCTTTCTAATGATGTTTCTCATTCTAATACTTCTCGAATGTTCTATCTCTGTCTCTTTCTACTATTGCTATCTCTTTCACTCCTATTGAAATTTATGTCCTTTTACTGAATAGGCTAATGGCTCATAAGGGGTCCTGAAAACGCCTGAAAACGGTTTTCAGGTTATTGCGGCATTGGATAGAGGGTAGCCTGAAACGTACTGAAAACATGTTTCAGGCGCCTGAAAACTACTGTAACTTGGGTGTAATTTAGATTTTTTAGTATGTGAAAGAGCTACTTCTGAAACGGCCTGAACGACGTTTCAGCCTGCTGAAAACGTTTCTAAGTCACAGAAAATCACTTTTGAAGTTGTACTAAGCCACCGGCGTAACAATATGAAATCCGGAACGAAAAACACATTGGTACACGTGGGGATTAGATCGCGGGCCTCCCGATTCTATGCGGCGCACAAACCAGTGCCGAGACCACAGCGCCACCGACGCTTAATGGACGCTTACGGATCTCTAATACTTCATGACTTCTTTTTTACAGTTTTCTTTACAAACGCAACTTTATCATCATCTTTTTTGCAAATGACACAAACTAATTTTCCACTAGACATTTTAATAATTTAACTTATAAATCGTGTAGCACAAATATTAGAATACGACTGAGAATAACAACTCCAAAATTCTTGAAGAACTCTTTAGCCTTATCCTCCCTCTCCTTTCCTTTATAGAAACACACATAAGGGACTTCGGAGCCATCCGTACACTACGTCCCCCATTCCACACCGCACTAAGAAATTCCAAGATTCCTTCTTCTGCCGTACTTCCCGCACTTGAATTCTCTGCCTGCGTATGTGTTCCTACATCCTACAACATGGTTCCTTCAAAAGAGGCGTGA
Organism: Scirpophaga incertulas; assembly: GCA_036419045.1. NCBI lineage: Eukaryota > Metazoa > Arthropoda > Insecta > Lepidoptera > Crambidae > Scirpophaga > Scirpophaga incertulas. The sequence goes on along the minus strand of CM071644.1, from coordinate 126,737 downwards.
AAAGGCATCTTTTGGGCGGCAGGATAGGGCAGGTAGGAGAGTGGAGTAAAGTCACTATCCTATCTGTCATCTCATTTGGGCCTCTTTCACCGCTTAACATCAGCGGAGCAGGTCATCTGCCGCGCCTAGCATAAAAAAAAAAATTCTAACTGAGAACCACATGGGCCACGTGACATGGATATAGTAAGTCGCTTGACCTCGCCAGAGGCAATATAACGCAGCAAGCAAGAATGCAGACTGTTGCCGATAAACGCTCTCTCTCACTCTACAGTTTGTCTATAGCGCTTCGCACTCGCACCCATACAACATTTGTTAGATCACCTGGCAGGTAGAAAGCCGACCCGGAATGATCTGTCTTTTTGAGAGTCTTACTTTTAGTTATAAATAATACTCTATTAAAATTTCAATTTGCCTCAAATACATTCTTTATATTTTTTTGCAAAATATTTTTTGGACACGTCTGGCAATGGTAAAACCCCAGCTGAACCGTCTGGCTTATTTTTTTTATATTCTGTAAATATAAAACTACAACATAAAACAATTGCAAATTGCCTCAAGTATATCCAAAAGAATTGGAGGCCCTTTGGTAAGTAAAAAACGCAAATTATAGCAACATTTTTAAAATAAGTTTGTCATGTGCGCTAAATAAGTTATTCTCGCGCCATTCCGCGGTTGGAATACAGCACTCGCGAACTTCAAATCCATAGGCGTATCTCGGTCTCAGCTTCCGTCTGTCTTCGTTGATATAATGGCGTACTATACGCCATGTGAATATATATTATTATTATAAATATGACTACTTCGTGAAAAAAAGTAATGTCCAATGTGTCTCACAAAAATGTTTTTTTGAGAATAAATGTGTGAGAGAAATTGTAGGTCCTTCGGGCCCCCCCTGAGAATGGGGGCCCTGGTCACGGGCTCCGTGTGCCCTTATGGTAAAGACTGTATTGGCTACACTCGGTTGTTTTATTACATAGTTATGTCAGCATCACCAATCCTTGACGTACTTTTCATCGATTGCTAAAATGGAAAGTGTCCATTCATTTTGTAAGGTGTACAAGATTGCAACGTCACGGGCCGATATCATCAGATGACTTAGTACTCGTATTTAGTCTTTTAGGTATCAATAAAAACATGAGTGCGTCTATGAATTTGAGCTTTGTAATATTTGAGGACGTTAAAAACATTTATGGCCGTTTTCACCAACCTTGTCTTAGCTTAGGTGACTCCTAAGTGACATGCTGTCACTTTTTATATTAACTGAAAAGAGTGAGACAGCATGTCTCTTAGGAGTCACCTAAGCTAAGACAAGGTGGTGAAAACGGCCATTAAACTATCAAAAATGTATCCAATAATCGGTGATAATTATCAATAATCATACAATGTCAAAAATGTGTATAAACAGGCGTCACTTGACATTTCCGAATACGGAATTTAAATTTACTGTCATAATGCATTGTCAGCGTTTTTATGGACACGTAATTAAGAAGAGGGAATGATTATGTTACTAGGATAGTTATGGACCTGAAAGTGGAGGAGCGTGCGGGGAGAGGAAGACCGAAGAAAAGATAGACGGCCTGTGTGAATGTTGATATGATGAAGAAAGGAAGGGAGTGAGTGTCGAAATAGCGAAATAATATTGGGAACAAGAGACAAATTTTTGAACAATAGAAAACCAATTCGCATTCGAAATCGTGAGATTCGTATACGAATTACCGAATTCACTATTTCTGCACTTTCATTTCGTGCGTTGTGCAACGAGTGGTGCAACCCACTCGTTTTTTATTTCTACTAGTAGAATATCCAACGCTAAAGTGACGTTGACGGTGATCCGTTTCACGTGCGGGTCATCGCCGGTTCTTTGTTTTGTTGTTGTGATTTTGATTTTCTGCGTGAAACGGAATCTTTAGAGAATTTGTTTTTAATGACAACACTGAATTGGAGTGATTCAAAAATCAGTGAAATTGTAAGCAGTAGAAAAAAATTTCGCGCACGATATGTATTCGCATTCGAATTCCAAATTCACGTCTAATGATTCGAAAATACGTCTCCAGGGCAAGAGAAAGAATGCATTATGAGCGTCTGACGATATGTCATCTAGATGGATCGAGTAAAGATATATATACAAGGTAGTCCGGTAGTGTCGAGGAGCGAGCGGCACCGACCTTGTTGCCGGAGACGCACCACACCGCCTTGAGCTGCAGCGGCAGCTCGCGGTTCTTAAAGATATATTACAAGGTAGTCCGGTAGTGTCGAGGAGCGAGCGGCACCGACCTTGTTGCCGGAGACGCACCACACCGCCTTGAGCTGCAGCGGCAGCTCGCGGTTCTTAAAGATATATATACAAGGTAGTCCGGTAGTGTCGAGGAGCGAGCGGCACCGACCTTGTTGCCGGAGACGCACCACACCGCCTTGAGCTGCAGCGGCAGCTCGCGGTTCTTAAAGATATATATACAAGGTAGTCCGGTAGTGTCGAGGAGCGGGCGGCACCGACCTTGTTGCCGGAGACGCACCACACCGCCTTGAGCTGCAGCGGCAGCTCGCGGTTCTTAAAGATATATATACACAAGGTAGTCCGGTAGTGGTCGAGAGAGCGGCGGCACCGACCTTGTTGCCGGAGACGCACCACACCGCCTTGAGCTGCAGCGGCAGCTCGCGGTTCTTAAGATATATATACAAGGTAGTCCGTAGTGTCGAGGAGCGAGCGGCACCGACCTTGTTGCCGGAGACGCACCACACCGCCTTGAGCTGCAGCGGCAGCTCGCGGTTCTTAAAATATAATACAAGGTAGTCCGGTAGTGTCGAGGAGCGGGCGCACCGACCTTGTTGCCGGAGACGCACCACACCGCCTTGAGCTGCAGCGCAGCTCGCGGTTCTTAAAGATATATATTACAAGGTAGTTCCCGGTAGTGTCGAGAGCGGGCGGCACCGACCTTGTTGCCGGAGACGCACCACACCGCCTTGAGCTGCAGCGGCAGCTCGCGGTTCTTGGGCGGGCGCACGCGGAACCGCATCAGCTCGATGTAGCACGCGTCCGGCGGCTTGAACCTGCGACAAACACCGCGCTACTGGACACCTCAAACATACCACTGTTTTTAGTTTTTGACGTGAATACGTCTTTAAAATTGCTTCTATGGGGACGTAAATCAAAAAATCGAATGATAACAAAATCGTGGGATACAGTTTAATGTTGTAGCTACATATCTATCATCCTCATCCAAATTCAAATTACACCACTGGATAGCTAAAGGATCAAAGAATTTATTACGCCCAGTAAAGACTGTAACACATCGCGCGCGGGGAGCTCCGCCAATTTGAAGGCCATTTTGCTGCGTACTATTACCCGTTACGAGACGTATTCACGTACAACAAACGGCCGTGTCCATAACACAGCCACACCCTCTTTTTCTCTGCATTCATGTTTTGAGGCCTCCATAAAGGGTTATATATATTTATTTATTTATTCAAGGTTTACCAACAGATTTTACACTATTAACATGAAATCATATAGCATGCATTGATACATTATTAGAGTGCAAACCCAATTACAGGTAAAGTCAACATTCATAAAACATTTACCAGGTGTTCTTAATATTAATTTAAATTAATTTTTTATATAGTTAACTAGCTGTTGCCCGCGACTTCGTCTGCGTAAATTTCGAGTTGAATGTTATTGATACACAAATCATATTAATATACGATTTTACCGATTAAAATATTTTTGGTATAAAGCAATTCCTTGAGGTAAAGTAAACTCAAAGAATTTCTTTATATACCACATTATTCGTTTTTCCTCAATATTATCATGCCTTGAGTTCATTAAAATGACGATAACTTTTTTTTTAATGAACCGATTTTGATGAAACAAAGTTTAGATATTATTCTGAGTTAAAACAAAGCAAATAGTGAAAGTTTCAAGCAAATCGTTCAGTACTTTCGGAGATAAACGTGAACAAACATACAGACAGACAGACAGACAGACAGACAGACAAAAAATTTCCAAAAAATTTTTTTGCTTTCTAATAATCTATTTAAGTGCCCCTCTATCCATTTCAGTCAAAAATACTAAATGTACAGACAAATATTTTTACTGTCTTATTATATGTATAGATTACTAATTAATCACTTGCACTTACTAATACAAAAACTAGTGTAATAGATAGAGCAAGATAACAAAACCAAAACCATTTTCTTTTGTCCCTAACAGTAAACATATATTTTTAATTTTATATTTGTACTTTTCCTCATTCTACATTTAAGTTTGTTAGTAACAAATATTATTATCCGGACAATAAATGTGCGTCCGCGTGCGTGCACAAGTGACTGACTTGATGATCTGCGTGTTGTGGAACTCGTCGGGCTGCACGCAGGCGTGGAAGGAGGCGTCCTCGACGCGGATCCACTCCTCGGTGACGACGGGGATGATGTCGTGGCGGCCCACCACCTCGCGGCCCTGGCGCCGCAGGTCGTTCACGCCCAGCTCCACGTCCGGCATGCCTGCGGGCACACCACTATACATTTTTGATTGCATCATATACGCGCGTAAGAATCTCCACAATATGCCAAAAATATCGGACAGCCATAGTATTAACACCAGAAATAAACATAAGCTTGTCGTTCCAAAACTTCGACTTCATAAAACAAGTAATTCTTTTGTAGGACTTTGTATAAAAATGTTCAATAAGTTACCAGTAGGTCTGATTGACTTACCATTGTACAAATTCAAAATGTATACATCGAATCGTGCTTAATGAAAAAAGGCTATTACAAAATTGAAGACTTTTTAAATGATAATAATTGTTTTTTATAATCTATCTTTTTTGTTGTGCTTGCCTGCACATACGCTCCTGATCAACAGAAGTTTAGTCCCTTGACAATGTACGACAACGTACAGGCTACAAAAACTAGAGGTACATGTTAAATAATAGTTGACTGTTAGAAAATGCCATAGGCATTAAGTCCGCCTTTGTACACATTGTACGTAAAGTGTTAATAAATAAAATAAATAAATAAATTTAATAAACGCTAATGAGTAAGGGCTATTTACAAAGTCAATGATTATTTAAATGATGCCAATGCTTAGTGTTGATTGGAAGATATTACATTGTAAATTGTAAATATTTGTTTTCCCGTATAAATTGTAAACACATATGTACGTTGTATGATAACGACATAATTTATTGTAAATGTCGTTATTACTTTTGATGAAGCTGATAAGTTTCTTGAGCCCATTCTTCTTATCATCTAAAAATACATCCTGAATGGGTGGTAGGGGAAAAAAATATGACGATTCAAAAGAGCTTTCTATAAAGTCATATTTGAATAAAGTTAATTTAGATTTTGATGTTTTTTTTTTTATTTTTGACAGCGCTGCTCTGTCGTATGCCACAGACCAACTAACGCAACATTTATAATAATATATATCCAAAACATTTTCTACACTTTTTGTTGTAGACGCTAGATGCTAACAGTAAGCAGAGCAATCAGTCTTAGTATTTCTAAACTGGCGCCCAACGAGGGGTTTTTAAATTGAGCTTCTTAAATATTTTCGTACATAATAGATTATAGATATACGTATTGATGGAGTGAGGTAAGATAGTAAAGGATTTATTATTTTTAACCGAATCAACAACAAAATTTAAATTGCCTTTAGATAAAATCACATTATTATAATAAAAAAAAACTATAGTTTGCTTAACGATAGATTTAATTAGTAGGTAGATGTAATAATCCCAGGAGGGACCACGCCCCTTCCGTGGCCGGGGGGCGTTGTCGGTGGAGGAGATCGGGGAGGTATTGTAGCCTCCCCGAGGAGGGCTCCCCTGAATTGGCAGGGGAGCGGAGGCTGGGGGTTCCGGAAGTAGCTTTGCGTTCCGGGGGCTTCCTACATGCCTGAGGAAGGCCACCCCTGAGTTTTTAGTGGGTTTTTAGCGGGTAGGCCCCCCTTCTGGGGAGGAGAGCCCCACATAACCGCTGGCTCGCCACAGCCGGGGTATGCAATTTAATGCATTTTCCTCAGGGGAACAAAAAAAAAAAAAGGTAGATGTAATAATAGTCACGTGTAAAATTACATTACTAATGAACATAAAAATCAAACAAGATTATTGGAGTCTCTGTATCATAATTTTACTAATTTTTCTGCTTATCAAATATTACCTATTTCAATCGCAAAATACCAGTGATTATATTGTTATGATAATTCCGGTAAGATAAAATATGGTACTGAAAGTTATTGGGTTACTGTGTCTTTGCGTCTTACAAGTAATGCACACTTTGGTACATTACAAACTTAGGTGTACAAACGTGACATACCGCTGAGAAAGCCGAGGAAGAAGAGGCGCACGCGCGCGATCTGCTTCAGCACGGAGCCCTCCGCGTCCTGCTCCACGTACAGCTCGTCGACCACCGTCACTTGCACCTGCCGACACAGCACACCGCTTTATAGTACATTATGGTACAAGTGTGTAATGTCGGCGATTACCGCTGAGGCGCATTGAGGCCCGAGCCGTCAGGCGAGGGTCTTAAGGAGCCGAGGAAAACGAGACACGTTTTGTGAAAAATGTTTCGTAATGGCGGGAAAAATTAATGAGTTTTCCAATGCGCGCGCATCGGCCATAGACTAATAAATTTTGTAATGGCGGGAAAAAATAATTGGTTTTCCAATCGGCCATAGACTAAAAAATGAGGTTTCTTTTTTTGGGCTTTTCGCGGATAGCTTTTTAGCGCAAATGTAAGCGTAACTCAGCCAATAATATTAAAAAAAACTATTACTCACTCGTGAATAATAGTAATGAAAAAGTCACAGTTTGATTCTATGTGTCATTATGTGCCTAATTGCCATGGGATTAGAGCCACTTTATGAGGAAGTGTGTTGAAAATTAGATTTACATGCCAACTTCTTCTCATTATCTTCTTACATATTCTTGAAATAAATATTATTGAGCTCTTTTATATGTTCTGCAATTCAATTGCTTTCCATTCCATTTGCTTGCACTTATTGAGGTGAATATTACGTAGCTTAGTCCTAATAGAATACAGTTTTATCGAGATCTCGGTATGATAAACAATCGGCCTTTATTGTGTGTCGTAAACTAGAATGTTTTAAACGGCAATGTGTTTACGTTTAAAGTGTTAAAGTGTCCGCAGATACAATAACAACTTAGCGCTGATGCGCCAGTTTTTTCACGGTATGACTTACTAAACTGTAAAAATGTAAAAATGTAAAATTGACATTTTTTTTTAATGTTAGTGTACGGTTTACGTACATTGCATAACCGAATGTCCGCCGAACCGCAGTCACATGCGTCTCGTCAGCTATTAATGCATACAGGCAAGACCATTTAAATGTATGGTTTCTGTCCATATATTTATAGAAAGAGATGGTTTATTAAAATGCACTGATAGATTTCACTTATTTATTTATTATCATTATTCCATCTCAACCAAGACTTCATACACGTGAAACTTGTTCTTTTTCATTTTCTTAAAAACTACAAATATAATATAACAGATATTTTACACCGTGACCAAAATTGGCTTGATGCTGAATGAATGATTCTTGATTTCATATTTATTTAGGGCCAAGAGTACTCGCAACCGACGAGCATGCATGAAGACGCTCATGAAAGTGGAGGAAGCAAGAGAAGTGTGCCAGGATCGTAGCAAGTGGAGAGAGGTGGTCTCTGCCTACCCCATTGGGAACAAGGCGTGACATATATGTATGTATGTATATTAGAAAGCAGTTTATTTTAGTGGTATGTTGAAATGTTGCCGATCGCAATGTGCGGCGCACAGTACCTCCTCCATCTTGTAGGTGAGCGCGCGGTCGCGGTGCGCGGACAGCCGGAACAGCGCCTCCTCCACGCAGCACGAGAACTGCTTCACGTCCTCGTAGTTCAGCGAGCCCAGCTTGAACAGCTGCGACACCTGCGGCACGCGTTTATCTCGTAACATCCTGACATGCAGCTTCTTGCCGATCGTACCACTCGAAACATAAACACTTCAATATTTCTTTATGTGATACTTAGAAAAACCAGCTGACTACCCACCTGATGATAAGTGGTTACAATCACCTGTAATGCATGAGGTTCCTATGAATTTCGTAACATATATATCTGCAACCCGCATAAAAAATCACACGAGGCTTGAGATATAAAGTTAAAGTTCCCAGTAACTTCGCTGCCTACCCTTTTTTTCCCCTGAGGATAATGCATTAAATTGCATACCCCGGCTGTGGCGAGCCGGCGGTTATGTGGGGCTCTCCTTCCCAGAAAGGGGAGGCCTACCCACTAAAAACCTCAGGGATGGCCTTCCTCAGGCATGTAGGGAGCCCCCGGGAACATCAAACTACTTCCGGAAACCCCTAGACTCCGCTCCCCTGCCTAGAGGGAAGCCCTCCTCGGGGGAGGCTACACTACCTCCTCCGGTTTCCTCCACCGACGACGCCCCCCGGCCACGGAAGGGGCGTGGTCCATCCCGGGTCGCCGTAGCGGTCGCGACTTCCTCGCGCCCGCCGGCGACCCGCGGCGGCGCCGCAGCTGTGCTACCGAGCCCGGCGCCGCCTCCTTCGAGCGGGATCAGCCATCTCCCGACCACGCTCGGCGGCCTCCGTACAAGTAATAATGAACTTAGGGTAGGTACCACAGAAAATCGCGTTTAATTCTTAAGCGTAATACAAATAATTAAATGTAGGTAAAAATTTATGTGTAAAGCCACAGAGAATTATAAATGTTGTTTATTTTAAAAATTAGACACGTTTTGCGTTGTTAAAATTAAGTATTGTTTCTTAAATTTTAATATATGCACATTATGAAGACTCGCAGGAAGTTCTTATTACAAATCTCTTGGTTCTTCATCTATTCCATCCTTCTGGATGGTTTTGTATCGTACCTGCGGCGCGTGCTCCACGGGCAGGCCCAGCTTGCGCAGGTCGCTGCCGAACTCCTTGACGCCCTGGTAGTCGCCCTGGATGGTTTTGTATCGTACCTGCGGCGCGTGCTCCACGGGCAGGCCCAGCTTGCGCAGGTCGCTGCCGAACTCCTTGACGCCCTGGTAGTCGCCCTGGATGGTTTTGTATCGTACTGCGGCGCGTGCTCCACGGGCAGGCCCAGCTTGCGCAGGTCGCTGCCGAACTCCTTGACGCCCTGGTAGTCGCCCTGGATGGTTTTGTATCGTACCTGCGGCGCGTGCTCCACGGGCAGGCCCAGCTTGCGCAGGTCGCTGCCGAACTCCTTGACGCCCTGGTAGTCGCCCTGGATGGTTTTGTATCGTACCTGCGGCGCGTGCTCCACGGGCAGGCCCAGCTTGCGCAGGTCGCTGCCGAACTCCTTGACGCCCTGGTAGTCGCCCTGGATGGTTTTGTATCGTACCTGCGGCGCGTGCTCCACGGGCAGGCCCAGCTTGCGCATGTGGTGTTATAGATCTACACATAATATCTAAGTACTAGTTATAACCTATATAAGATAGATTTTGTCAGATTATTAGTTAGTAATAAATCATACGTGAAACAATTCACTTGTTTACTTTACTGTCCCGAGCTCCCTACCTTACATGGCGACCCTGCCATCCGACGCGGGTTGCTGGAGTTCGGCCGCGCGACTTATTACTTTATATTCGATAGATTAAAGTTTGAAATTTTAATTCATTTAAAAAAAAAAAAATGTGCCGGTCTACTCTGGAGAAGGAAGACGTTTTCTGAACCAAAATGCTGTTGTTCAAAATTATCAAGAATTTCACCTGAACATATAAGCATAGTCCTGGTGCTCATTTGCACTATGATAGCAATTGCTGGAGTTTTTGGCCTGTACATGCTATATAGAAGATGTCATCATGGATGGATCCGGAATGAAGTATTGGCGCAAACTCTGAGGCGTTCTGTTCGACGACCGATCCAGGAGGCTCGTGTTTGCTACGAGTGTCACCGCCCAGTTCCAGGTACAAGTGAGTGCAAATTGTGAAAGTTTGATAAAGCCCATAACAATAAAAACATATAGAGCTGTTCAAAAGTGCAAAAACGTACAATTTGACCTAGTTTCATCGAGTCGTGTCGAGTTAATTCGTGTCGTGAATTTTGTTTAATGTGTATTTTTAATAATATTGTATAATTATTAATATGTAATAATGTATTTTTTAATTAAAATATCTGGTTCTATTTTCGTGGCTGATGAAATAAAAGATATTTGTGATAAGCTTCAAATTTTTAAAGGTTACTTGGTAAAATTAAGTTACGCTAGATGAACAAAGAATGTTTTGCGGAAAAAAGCTGTCTGAGGCTATTCAGTTGCGTCAACATTTCGATGAATGTATGTTGATTATTTTAGAACAGATACAAACGAAGCAAATAGTATGGTAAAGTTTTAATGACTTACAGTCATTTTGCGATTTAATTTAACACGTTCGGCCAGCGTCTCACTACTTGGTTGCACGCAGTACGACACAATGATTATCCATACATTTTAAATAAACGTCTATAAACGTTCTAGAAAACATTCCTGAAAATATGTATGAAATGCGGAACAGACGTTATATCACGTCACTTTCCGAGGAGGTCCTTGGATCTGGGTCATAATCTTGAATCACTCCGTACTCTCCATCAGCATCACTAAAAGGGTCTGGTGTTGACTCCGAGAAGAAGCATCTTGAAAAATGCTCATAGCTTTATTTCTACTAGGCCGCTTTTTTTATCCATCTAAACAATATGATTTCATAAATATTACAATGGCTAGAAAGCTGTTACTAAGCGGTAAGTACTTTTAGTTATGAAAGCTAAAAACCTGCCCTAGTTCAAAAAGAAGCGGAAAGTGAAAACCTTATCAAAATCTGTTGGGTATTTCAGAAAATATCGATGCAACACCACAAGCGACTTAAATTTATATTATGTACTGAACTAAAGTAATTCATTGCAAAAAATTATATTTCGTTCACAAAACAATCAATAATATAAAAATAGGTATCAACTAAAAACTTACGATTACGTGGCGAAGAAGAAAACACTGTCGGCGCACGCGCTCCACTCGCGGCGGCACTCTTGCGACTGAGACCGGCACCGCGGTGTAAAAGTCGACGTTTATTGACGTTGTGTGTTCGTGTGAGTGTAATGCTCATGTGTGAATTGACCCCAACCAAAATCCGTTAAAAGTAATATTTAGTTGTGGCGCTAAAAAAATCGAAAATAAAAAGTGATGCGGCACAAGAGTGTAGAATTTATGTTTTTTTTATCGATTGACGGCGTTATAGCAACGGTGTGCGAAATGAAAATATGCTTTTCAGTTGCGTAACATTAAATGTATGTTGTCATTTTAGAAAATCACAAAAGTGACGTTATATAACGTTGCTAGGCGAACGTGTTAAACAATTATATGAGCAAATAGAAACTTTTTGTTCCAAAAATTATATTCCTGAGTGTACAAACGTAAATTTTCCAACAATGTCAGTCTTTGACTTTAAAACTGCGGTAGCACTAATCCCGGTCATGACTGGTGATGAAAATGTCACTAAGAACCTTATCGATTCTATAGAGTTATATAGCTCTACACTAAATAAGGAAGGTAAAAATATGCTTATACAATTTATTTTAAAAACGCGAGTAAATGAAAATGCCAAGTTAAGGTTATCAACGTCATATGATAGCTGTGAATTATTAATTCAGGATATGCGAGATCATTTACTTACCAAGAAATCGAGTACTTCTATTCATAATGAGTTAGTAATGATGCGACAAAACGGCAATTGTTTAGAAAATTACGGCAGAAAAGTCGAAGAGTTGTTCGTTAACTTGACGATATCGCAAGCTGACGGTAATCAAGACGCATACAAAATATTAAGACCTTTAAATGAGAAGCTTGCTATTAAGAGCTTCACCAATGGTTTGCGAAATCGACAACTTAGTACGATATTGTCAGCGCGTAATTATTCGTCACTAAAAGACACAATACGTGCAGCAAAAGACGAAGAAGCGTCATACAGTCGCTCGAACCAAGAACCTACAGTATATTTTGGATATCGTGGACGCTCAAGTTTGGGTAGATATTTCCGCGGTAGTAACAGAGGAAATTTTCTAAGACGAGGCGGGCAACCTCAAATGCAATTTCAACATGGTAACAAACACTTGAATTTTTCAAATAATCAATCAACCAGAGGTCGAACTTCGATTCAACCGCGCGGGGGCTTATAATACTAGACAAATACAGAATAATCGCGGCGGCAAATACCGTTCATTTAATCGTGGTCATAATATACATTACATGCAAAGTAACAGAGACTTAAACAATTCTAAGTCTTTAAAAACATTCGATTTAAATCCGGAAAATAAGTCTGAAACAACAAATAATGAATCTATGCAGTTTTTTCGATAATAATTATGTATTAGTTTGTGACTATAGCAGCTCAGTGGAATTGTTATTCGAAGATTCCAAATATAGTTTTCTAGTAGATTCAGGTGCATCGATGTCGGTGCTGAAATATGAAACAGTACAAAGATGGAACATTCCGATGCATACGGAACGCACCTACATAAAAGGAATAGGGGGCAAAGTACAATCCATCGGGCATTCTTATGTTATGCTTAATATAAATGGTCAGGTATTCGAAAACAAATTTTATATTATCGATTACCTGCCGTGTAAACAACAAGGAATATTAGGTAGAGATTTCTTGCAGAAGTATAAAGCTATTTTAGATTTTGAAAATAATACTTTAAAGTTAAATTATAATAATAATGGTAATAGTATAACGTTGCCTATGGTTACCGGATCTTTAGGTCAAAAAGGTTTTCTAACAATTCCACCAAGATGCGAAAAAATGTATGTCGTTGACAGTATCATTGATTATGAATGTGTTGTTATGCCAGGAGAGTTATGTCAAGGAGTTTTTATAGCTAGTACCATATGTAAGCCAAAAAATAATAAAATTAGTATTCAGATATTAAACACTCGCGAAACGGAAGTAAATCTTAACTACTTTAGGCCAGAGGTACACAAACTATCAGAGTACGACATATGCAATTTTGAGAATACTATTGTAAGTGGAGATAGAGTACGAAATTTGTTTTCCCAACTGAGTTTGAATCATTTAAATAATGAAGAACGTATATCTATCGAAAATATTTGCGCAAAATTTTCAGACGTGTTTCAATTACCTAATGATAAATTAACTACTTCTAATTTGTACGACCAAACAATACAACTAAAATCGAATGCGGAACCGGTATACGTAAAACAATATCGCTTACCATACTCACAGCGTTCTGAAATTGAAAAACAAAAAAAAAAATGCTTTCTGATAATATAATTGAACCAGCAAAGAGTGAATGGTCCAGTCCTATTCTATTAGTTCCGAAAAAATCTAATGATAATTCTAAAAAATGGAGGTTAGTGATTGATTTTCGTAAACTTAATGACCGAATATTAGATGACAAATTCCCGTTGCCTAATATTACTGATATTTTGGATTCTTTGTCGGGAGCAATGTATTTTTCTCAGTTAGATTTATCCCAGGCATACTACCAAGCAAATTTAAGTCCTGAGAGCCGGAAGTACACAGCATTCACAACCCCGTCTGGTCAATATCAAATGACACGACTTCCTATGGGTTTAAAAATTAGTCCAAGTTCATTCTCACGATTAATGACAGTCGCTATGTCTGGACTAGCATACGACAAATTATTTATTTATTTAGACAATTTAATTTGTTTTGGCCGAAATTTAGATATGCATAATAAAAATTTAATTGATATTTTAACAAGACTTCGACAAACTAATCTAAAATTAAATCCAAACAAATGTGATTTTTTAAGGAAAGAAATTCAATTATTAGGTCACGTTGTTTCAACTAAAGGCATAAAGCCAGATCCAGAGAAAACTAAAGTTGTTCAAAATTATCCTGTCCCTAAAAATGTGGATGAAACAAAAAGATTTGTGGCATTTACCAACTTTTATAGAAAATTTATCCCTAATTTTGCAGAGATAGCATTACCTCTTAATAGACTCTGTCGCAAAAATGTAGATTTTAATTGGAATTCAGAATGTCAACAATCATTTTTATTCCTAAAAAAGGCATTAATCTCTCCAACACTTCTTCAATATCCAAACTTCGACAGTGAAAATACTTTTATTTTGCAAACCGATGCGTCTGGTTTTGCAATCGGATCTGTATTAAGTAACTGCGACAATAAACCAATAGCTTTCGCAAGTCGCAACTTAAATAAAGCCGAAATTAGATATCCGACTATAGAGAAGGAGCTACTTTCTATTGTATGGTCCGTTAAATATTTTAGGCCGTACTTGTATGGTCGCAAGTTTATAATAAAAACCGACCATAAACCATTAGTCTATCTTTTTAACATGACAAACCCTTCTAGTCGCTTAACAAAATTTAGATTACTATTAGAAGAATATGATTACACTATTGAGTATGTAAAAGGGGCGGACAATGCAGCTGCAGATGCATTGTCCCGCATTCGAATATCTAGTGATGAACTGAAACAGATGAATGAAAAGGTGATGTGTGTTCTAACTCGGAAACAGAATAAACAATTGAATAATCAAAATATCGGAATTCAAAGTGACAACCCTGTGGTCAATAAGAGTGCCTCAGACTCTTGGTCTGATCAACCAAAGGTATTAGGTACCCTTAAGAAACCAGAAGGTTGTGTGGAATTAAGATTTGTGAATACTGAAGAATGGAGAAAAATTGATAAAAAACACACTAAAATGACTAATTTATTCGCTTTTAACTCAACGAAGCTCATAATTTATATTAATCCTTCTTTCCGATCATATTGCACACGAGATGTCTTTGTGAGGAAGTTGGATGAAATGTGTAAACAATTAAAAATAAATAGCGTGTGTATAATAAAAAATGAGAATAATTGTAAAGAAATAGAAGAGTTAACTCGTATGATAAATGACACCCAAAATTGGTCCGGACCACTTTTTTATATTTTGAATGGTGTCAAAAGAATAAGCGATAAGGATACACAACGCGTGATATTAAATGACTATCATATTTTGCCTACAAGCGGACACGCTGGCATTAGACGCATGATAAACAACATAAAACGTCGATTTTTCTGGCCAAGACTTGAAAAAGATGTATCCGAGTTTGTTAATCGTTGTGACAAGTGTTTACGTCAAAAACACTACAAACACATAAAAGAACCCATGGTTCTTACGGATACCGGATGTTCCTCTTTCGATAGAATTTATTTAGATTTAGTAGGGCCCTTATGTAAGGATAGTAATAGTAACTCATATATACTCACACTACAGTGTGACTTAAGTAAGTATGTCGAGGCTTACGCAATTAGGAATAAAGATACTGTTTCCGTAGCGTCAGCATTCGTTAATAATTTCATCTTAAGATACGGGATACCCCGTCAAATAATATCCGATCGAGGCACAGAGTTCGTTTCTACCGTTATGAAGGAAGTATGTAATATTCTCAAAATTAAGCAAATTACATCTACAGCATATCACCACCAGTCTATAGGTAGCTTAGAAAATAGCCACAAAAATTTAATATCATTCCTACGAATTCAAACAGATAATGAACCTCAAAATTGGAGTGTTTGGCTTCCTTATTGGTGTTTTGCTTACAACACGACTGTACACACAGAAACTAGATATACACCATATGAGCTCATTTTTGGAAAACCGTGTAACTTGCCCAGTAATTTGACATTGCAAATCGATCCGTTATATAATCATTATGATTATCCTCAACAACTTAAATATCGTCTTCAAAAATCGCAATATGACGCAAGACAAAATTTAATTAAAAGCAAAGAGATAGAAAAATTAGATATGATAACTATACAAACCCAATTAAGTATAATGTTGGTGATCTAATACTACTAAGAAACGAACAAATTGTAAACAAACTCGATCCTCTCTATATAGGACCTTTTAGAGTGATAGAAGATTGTGAACCAAATCTAAAAATAGATTATAAAGGAAAAGAAATGTTAGTACATAAAAATAGGAGTAGACTTTATAAGAAAATTATATAACTATGTATTTTTAATATAATTTTAAAGACCTTGTTATTTTTTATATACCTATAATATACTTAGATTATAAGGAATGACGTCATTGTATTATTCATTTATACATATTATCCAATTTAACGTTTATTACCCAATGTATGAAAACTTTTATATTACGCGTATAATTAAAAAAAAAAATATACCCATGTGTAATTTTTTTTTCTTTTGCCGATTGGCGTGTGGTGTTATAGATCTACACATAATATCTAAGTACTAGTTATAACCTATATAAGATAGATTTTGTCAGATTATTAGTTAGTAATAAATCATACGTGAAACAATTCACTTGTTTACTTTACTGTCCCGAGCTCCCTACCTTACACGCAGGTCGCTGCGAACTCCTTGACGCCCTGGTAGTCGCCCTGGATGGTTTTGTATCGTACGCTGCGGCGCGTGCTTCCACGGGGCATGGCCGCAGCTTGCGCAGGTCGCTGCCGAACTCCTTGACGCCCTGGTAGTCGCCCTGGATGGTTTTGTATCGGTAACCTGCGGCGCGTGTCCCGGGCAGGCCCAGCTTGCGCAGGTCGCTGCCGAACTCCTTGACGCCCTGGTAGTCGCCCTGGATGGTTCTGTATCGTACCTGCGGCGCGTGCTCCACGGGCAGGCCCAGCTTGCGCAGGTCGCTGCCGAACTCCTTGACGCCCTGGTAGTCGCCCTGGATTGGTTCTGTATCGTACCTGCGGCGCGTGCTCACGGGCAGGCCCAGCTTGCGCAGGTCGCTGCCGAACTCCTTGACGCCCTGGTAGTCGCCCTGGATGGTTTTGTATCGTACCTGCGGCGCGTGCTCCACGGGCAGGCCCAGCTTGCGCAGGTCGCTGCCGAACTCCTTGACGCCCTGGTAGTCGCCCTGGATGGCGTACGCCGCGAACTGCGACAGCTTATTGGTGATGCGCTCCGCCTTCGTCACCTGCCCCGGCCTGTCGCCACCGCGCCCACCAACCCCTCATTATATACGAGTAGTAATGGCAATAACGACTGTTTTGTAATAACGAATAACACTGTTGTGTTATTTTCCTATAACTGTTATTGTAACCTGTTATATTGCTGTTTTGACAAATGTTGTTGAGTACGATTGTTATTGTTATTATAGCTAGTTATTCTTAACAATGAACTTTCCTTCATACTTTTTCAGGGTTAGGACTGTCAGAATATTGGGCGGTAATTTAAATAAGCTAAAACTAATTAATCAATATAATATTCTGGTGTATTTAAAAGTTCATTGATCTGTACATATTTGTTATTACGTTCAATCTTTACATTATTTACATGCAATATTTGCAATATTCTTCCATCTCCATTTATTTACAATATCTACTCTAATTATTTATTAGTTACTTCAAAAGTACACGACACTTATTATTATTGCAACGAATAGGTAATTTGATTTGCATACGCGATCACACAACGGCATAGCCAAACACGACACTAATTATTGCAACGATCACACAACTGCAAATAATGCGTAACTAAGAAATTTGAAAACAGCTTAGGCACCAACAAGCCAGCAACAGTTAACCTAATTGTTATTTCAAATCACACTGCAAATCAAAATGAGTCTAATTGTCATACGCGCGAAGGTACAAAATTGTGAATTTGGTATTAGTAAAATTACTATAAGAAATAAACAAATAGCAACTTTATTTGCTTGTGAGAAGGTTAATATTATAAGAATAAGCAGTCGGGCAACAGGGCGAGCGCCTACGCCTACACAACGGTTCAAGCGGCAACAACAACGCGACTAGGCGATTCTTTTGTCAACAGCAACAGCAGGATAACAGTATAAGCCGTTGTTAAATAATGTGTTTTCGTTACGGGAAAATAATTCATTATATTATCTGTTATTGAAATAACGATCATTATATACGAGTACATCTATACGTGTACAGCCGAGATACCGCTTCCGCTGCCTGTTCTTTAGACGGCGGTTTTTAGCAAAACAGAGAGACTCAAGAGGAACTTTATCATATATGCATTATATAATAAACAGAAGCACATTGGGGGCCATCCATAAATTACGTCACCCGGTAAGGGGGAGGGACGGGGTTGACGAAGTGTAACATTCTGTGACAAGGGGGTGGGAGGGGTCTTAATTTTCGTGACGTCACATTTCAAAATCTATTATACTGTTAAAACCCAAACCTTAAATTATTACTATTAGTATGAAAATTTCTGTAAATATACATTTTTATTGTAAAGTCTGTATACTCTCTTAAATAAATAAATGAATAGTACGAAATTCGTGTGACGTAATTTATGGATGGCCCTTTGCAGCCGTGTGAAGCCGGGTCGCTGTCAATAAATAAAGAATCTTTAATAAACTAGACTCTTGTATGATATAAAATGATATAAACAGATATATTTGTTAAATTATAATACCTGCCTTTAAACAGGTGAACTATTTTTATTATTATTATATTCCTGAAATTGGCGGGAAAATTATTATTATTCTTTTAGAGCATTTTTGTATACACCATGAAAATACAGATGAAATAATTAATATGATTTTGTAATCATTTTTGTTGTGTTTCAATATGTTACACTGCACTGTATTGTCCATAGCTTGGGCGTGGTTGTTGCTGCTTTGTTTATGGAATTAATATGTTTGTATACTTTCGCCAGCTATGACCTATGGAGCAGAGTGTTGGACCTTTAAGAAAACACATGAACAGAAACTACATACGAATGAAATGAAAATGCTCAGATGGGCGGAGGAGTAAACCGTCTGGACAGAGTCAGGAATGAGTATTACAAAGGATATTGTTTTTTGCTGATTCGCGCAGTTCATGATGACTTGTCCAACAAGCAGACAAGGTCGACACGTGTTTCGTCTCTCAGCGAGACATCTTCAGGATTTGGAAACAATATCCTTTGTAATACAATGGACTTCCGCAAAATAACACCTGCTACAATAGAGTAGGAATGAGTATGTCAGAGGATCATTCAAGGTAGCACCTATTGCCGAGAAAGTCAAAGAAAGCCGTCTGCGTTGGTTTGGCCACATCCTGAGACTCGAAGATCATCATCCAGTCAAACAAGCCCTTTAGATACCTGACCGCCCACGAGGAAGAGGCCGCCCACCAGCCACCTGGTGGTCAAATATGCAAAAAGAGATCCAGTGCGAGAATTTGTGCACGCAGACAAGTCAGAACAGAGATCTCTGGCGCAAACGTACAAGGAGACCCGACCCTAGATAAACTGGGAAGAGGGTTGGACAAAGAGAAGAGTATACTTTCGCCACATTTGTATCAACAAAATTTCCCCACTTGGTCTTCTACATGGTGTTTTTGGTCAGCCACACTGGCCAGTGCGGGATGGTCGTCTTCACATGTTTGTTTGAATGCCCTGGCAGGTGTTTGAGGTTGTCTCACAATGATTCCTTCACCGGACTAGGACCGTCAGATAAATGTACATACAAAAATATATGGTACATAACAGGACTGACCCCTAGTCTTCCGAACCTTTCAATTCGAAGACCACAGCCACACAGACGCTCTGTATAACATATCCGAACGGATACCTTTTTCTCAAAAAGTTGCATTGTACGTATCTACGTATAAGGTTATATAGCCCTCGAGCTCTTTGTGTTCTTAAATATTATATACTAGCGACCCGCCCCGGCTTCGCACGGGTGCAATGAAAAATGGTTATGGTGGGTTATCCCTAAGATATAGACATATACCACCGCGGATTTTTTGTGGACTTTTGTAAGTTGTACAATACTGTAGTACATCATTTTGACCAATCTCGTAGGGTTTAACCAGCGTTTGCAATATAAGCGCAAAATAGTTGATTTACGACATCACATTAGAAATCTCAAAAATTGCCAGTGTTTCACTACTACATTGTGCATGTTTTATACATATAAACCTTCCTCTTGAATATACCTATTTATTAAAGAAAACCGCATTAAAATCCGTTGTGTAGTTTTAAAGATTTGAGCATACATAGCTACATACATACATACAGACACCGGAAAGCGACTTTGTTTTAAGTATACTATGTAATAAAGATTGTAGAAGATAAGAAAAAAATATGCCTACGGAGGGTATAAAAGCGGCATTGCTGCCCGACATTTTTGCGTGTCATTGCTGACGAAAAACAGATGGCGCTACGTGTGCTATCTAGCATTCGAGCGCTCTCGAGCTCGGAGGCTTCGTGGCGACTTCACTTCTCATTTACTTAGTCGACGAGTGAACGCATGTTTTTCAAATTACCCTCTATAGCTTTCTATTAAATATTAGTTGAGTTTCTTTTGCATAAATTAAGACAGAGCTCTAAGCATCTAGTATTTTGTAAAAAGTTACGTCATCTTCTTAATAATAGCGTGGATTTTCTTACAATATACAGTAATACCCCGACTTACGCTACCCCGTTTTACGCGAAGTCGGAGATACGCGGTTTTTCATTTCGAGTGCCGCGCGCATCGGCTCTGTCGCTCCGCCCTCTCAGTGGTCAGTTTGCGACAGGTTTGAACGTGTTTCGCGTTGAATTATTTTATGTGTGTAATGCGTTTTAATTATAACCAATAATTATATCGTCTAAACGAACAAAAAACCCAACATCATTCCGTCATTTGAACCCAACAGGAAAAAAAAACTGTCTTTGGAGTGTACCTAAATATAACAAAAGACTGAAGCAAAAATTAAAATTTTTGAATTGGCAAAGAAATTTTATCTACCGGAATCCACAGTCCGAACGGGTATAAAGAGATTGAACAAACAGATTCGCTAGACCCACTTGAACCGGTAAATCAAATCACAATTGCAAACTTAACAGAAGGACTCAATTCAATTGAAAAAGGGTTACAAATTTTAGAAAAAATAGATTCTAATGAAGAACGTTTTTCTACTACAAAACAGGGAATAAAAAAATTACTGATATGCTACGAGGAAATTTTGTGTGAGAAGAAGCAAAACTTAACTCGTCAAGCAACATAATTGGAATATATAAAGCCTTCTACATCAAAATAACTTCGGTTTAGCTTACTTTATTCATAACAATGTAATTGTTTTATTATCTTACACTTAATTAAACATTTTTCTTCTAAATTATTGTTTTCTTGGAACTCTAGTTCCGATTAAACATACTTTATATGTATTTGTATGCAAAGTTGATTCCCGACTTACGCGAATTCGACTTACGCGGCAATCGCTCGGACCCACCTATAGTGTAAGTCCGGGGTATTACTGTATTTCACATGAATAAATGGGTGTACCCTAGTAGCAATTTAAGTTGGCTAATAGTTGGGCCTCTGTCCACTTTTGAGTTGGCCAACGGTGTGGTTTGTCACCCCTAAAAGTTGTAGGTCCGATAGTAGAGCCAACTGCAACTGCAAAAGTAGAGCCATAGTAGAGCCATCGTTGGCCCGTTGTTACTAATTTGTAGGAAATATTACGTTGGTTTGGTATAGTTGGCCCAATGTTGGGGCAGCAGTGGCGCGGTTGGGACTATGTTGTATTGTTTTGTTGGCAATACCACAACCTCCCAACAGTTGGCATCGACACCCCAACGATAATTGCTACTAGGGTAAAGGCCTAGGTGGAATGATTTCTGTTTGGAATGGTACCTGACACCGGGGCGCTCCTTGTAGAAGACGTACTGCAGCTTGACGGTGAAGATCTTGCCGTACTGGTCGTACTGCTGCGCGCCCACCTCGGACACGGAGTAGCACGCCTGCAGCGGCAGCTCCTGGAACGGCTCCTTGTCGCCGGCCGCGTGGAACAGCTGCACCGCCGGGTTGTCGCCCGCGTACGCCAGCCGCACGAACACCGCCTTCCAGAACCTGCCGTGAACATCTCAGCGCTCAGCGCTCGCTGTTACCTGCTAACCACTGGGCTTAACATTCTTGTATTCCTTACTTATTACGAAGTGCAGGTGAATTATGCCTCCACCTTCGGCTATATCTTCACTTACTATCAGGCAATATGAATGCACTTATGTAAAAAAATAATAAGTGCACGAAGCCAGGGTCACAGGCACTGGGGTGCGATGTCAGATAACCTCCTCGAGGTGCACCCTGAGCAACGTCTTTTGACGGCTAATAGTCTGATAGAGGGCTCCCCGAGAGGGGGGGGGGGCGTGGGATGGCCGGGTCCAACCTGACGGGCCCAAGCCCCCCTTCTTTTTAAGAGGGGGTAGTTGTCGTCCAAGGGACCTATTTTGGGTCGGTGGATAGCGGGTCCGGCGACCGCCCTAGTGACGGCGCGGAGTGGGCGCTAGTCGCCATACGCCGGCGAGGTCGTGGTGGTCGTCCGCAAGGGTTCCCATAACCTCGTAAGGGTGCGATGCTGCTCTCCTTAGGGATGATGCGCTCGCGTCGGGTTGCAATGCTGCTCTGCTTCGGAATTAGCGCTCAGTCCCGGCGTGATGCAGCTCTCCTTGGGGATTAGCGCTCGCTCCAGGCGCTATCGGAGGGGGGGGGGGGATCGGTGAGGATTTTAATGGGCAAACCTACTCCCTTCTTTGGATGAGAGCCCCACATAACGTAACTCACGGGTATGCAATTCAATGCATTTCCCTCATCGTTACAAAAAAAAAGGGTTACAGGCACTGATATAGCCCTAAAAACTACTCTACTTAAGTGGCAGTGGGAAAAGTACTTAACACGCTGGACCGCCGCCATTGTGACCAGCCATATTAGAAAACTGACGGTTTGGTGTAGATCGCAAGTAAGCGGTGGACGTTAGCACAGGGTACAGCGGAGTGGCACCTCTGTCCGGTGATCTTCTTCTTGTTGGGCTGCCGCAGCTGCATCTCCCAGCCCGGGCCCTGGTAGGTGGTGCGCGGGAAGTCCTCGAGCGGCATGGAGGTGTCCTCGTCGAACAGCGGCGTGGGCGGCGTCTCGCCGCCGTCGCCGCTGCCGGACCGCCCGTGGCCCTCGTCTGTCAAAGCAATCGACGGTAAGAGTGATTAAAATTGGATTTTTATGGAGGGCTTTTCAAAATGACGTATGATAGAGCGGAATAGAAGAAGAAAGATCGCCAGAGTAGAAAAAGAGCAGGGTGATGAAAAGGATTGCTACCTATACATGTTCACTGACACACGTGGTGTGATGTGATGTGTGCCATTACTATCAGACTCCAACTTCTTAATCCAGACATCAAGATTCTTGCTACGGCGAAATTCCAAATTATATGTGAAGTCAATTATACCGCAGGGTTAATTAAGGGCAGCACGCATATTGCGTAATTAAATAACTTTTTAATAATTTTTAGAAAATAATAGATGTCTAAAGCCGAAATAACAATGTAAATTATTATCACCGTGAGCGTTTTAAAATTCTCGGAGCAGTGTGCTTGGGTCCATATTGTGTGTTTATGTTAATAGACCGACTCAATTGGTTTACCCATCTGCAATATCACGATATTGCAGTTGGCTAAGACAATTAAATCCTCCGCATATGTCACGACACCTGAGGAGGACATAGCGGTACTTGTTCAAGGCCAAACTTGGGAGGAAGCCCGTGTTTTTGATGTGAATAGTTTGAACACAGCGTGGCTTTCAAAAACTATGCTACTTCTTGATCTTAAAACATTTTGCTGCTTTCGCCCTTAGACTACAATCAAATAATTTGAATTATTTTTGCATATGGGCCAGTGTTCGCTAGAGCACTGACCGGTCCGAGAGAGCGCGGGCTGCGGCGCTCGGCCGCGGTCGCCGAGCGGCGAGTCCGGCAGCGCGCTCGGCCGCGGCGGCGGGGGCGGCGGCGGCGCCAGCGCCGGCACTGCGCCGCTCTCCGCCTCGCTCTCCTTCGCATATGGGCCCGTGTTCGCTAGAGCACTGACCGGTCCGAGAGAGCGCGGGCTGCGGCGCTCGGCCGCGGTCGCCGAGCGGCGAGTCCGGCAGCGCGCTCGGCCGCGGCGGCGGGGGCGGCGGCGGCGCCAGCGCCGGCACTGCGCCGCTCTCCGCCTCGCTCTCCTTTGCATATGGGCCCGTGTTCGCTAGAGCACTGACCGGTCCGAGAGAGCGCGGGCTGCGGCGCTCGGCCGCGGTCGCCGAGCGGCGAGTCCGGCAGCGCGCTCGCCGCGGCGGCGGGGGCGGCGGCGGCGCCAGCGCCGGCACTGCGCCGCTCTCCGCCTCGCTCTCCTTTGCATATGGGCCAGTGTTCGCTAGAGCACTGACCGGTCCGAGAGAGCGCGGGCTGCGGCGCTCGGCCGCGGTCGCGAGCGGCGAGTCCGGCAGCGCGCTCGGCCGCGGCGGCGGGGGCGGCGGCGGCGCCAGCGCCGGCACTGCGCCGCTCTCCGCCTCGCTCTGCTTTGCATATGGGCCCGTGTTCGCTAGAGCACTGACCGGTCCGAGAGAGCGCGGGCTGCGGCGCTCGGCCGCGGTCGCTGAGCGGCGAGTCCGGCAGCGCGCTCGGCCGCGGCGGCGGGGGCGGCGGCGGCGCCAGCGCCGGCACTGCGCCGCTCTCCGCCTCGCTCTGCTTTGCATATGGGCCGTGTTCGCTAGAGCACTGACCGGTCCGAGAGAGCGCGGGCTGCGGCGCTCGGCCGCGGTCGCCGAGCGGCGAGTCCGGCAGCGCGCTCGGCCGCGGCGGCGGGCGGCGGCGGCGGCGCCAGCGCCGGCACTGCGCCGCTCTCCGCCTCGCTCTGCTTTGCATATGGGCCCGTGTTCGCTAGAGCACTGACCGGTCCGAGAGAGCGCGGGCTGCGGCGCTCGGCCGCGGTCGCCGAGCGGCGAGTCCGGCAGCGCGCTCGGCCGCGGCGGCGGGGGCGGCGGCGGCGCCAGCGCCGGCACTGCGCCGCTCTCCGCCTCGCTCTCCTTTGGCCTGACAAACCGCTACTATCAGTATCGCATTTAAAATTAATGTTATTGCATTGAAGGTAACTTGTACTACCGTTAACAACATATCAATACCTATTTACATATGAGACGCTTTCAAACTGTATTTAGTGTTAGAAGAGAGATTTTCAGATGTTAGAATGATGTTAGAATTTCTCAGGCGTATATTGATAAGCAATTACCACTGCCAATAGACACCCGCTACACCAGGGGAATTAAGGTGCGTTGTCGACGTTGTTGTTGGTAGTACAAGGCAAAAAGTTTTTGAAAAAACGCACTGATGTAGAGTGCACACCGTCAAGGTGAACGTTTTGTCACGTGGAACGATCATGAAATCCGAATATTCAATATCAATCAATCAATATTCAAGTTCACATATCCAGTTATGGATATCAATCTAGTACTGTGCAATTTAAGAAAAGAGGTACATATTGCAATTTGTGTGTGACCTGATGAAAACAGAAAAGGTGTCGTCGGTGGAGTCCCTGGAGCCGTGGCGGTCGAGGCGCGGCGTGGCCGCGGGCGGCGGCGGCGGCGGCGCGCTCATGTTCAGGAACGCGTCGAACGCCTCCGCTTCGAAGCCTTCGGCTGCCGCTTCCGACCCGCCTTCGTCTCCCCACGCCCCTGCGAGACATGCTCTATTATCGTAATGTTCTGGATAATGATTTATTTTTTTTTAATATTTAATGCATACCTGGGTTTCCATATTTTGATACAGTGGAGTCGAACTTTGCAGAGAAGGCGTCGAATGCGTCTTGAGACTCTGGAAATGTATCTTGCATCATCGCATCTGTGGAGGTGGAGTCGCTCCAGCCGGTATCGTTTTGAGTCTGTGTGTTCAGGAAGGGGTCCACGCCAGCTTGCTCGATTACCCCAAATCCATCGTCTAGGTTTTGGGAATTCGAGAATGGATCGACGTCATCTTTTTGCTGAACATTGCCGAACATATCTGAAGATGGGGAGATAATTTCGCCTTTCGTCGATTCGGGAACGGCAGCAGATATTCCTGAAAATAAATCTGGATGTGCGTTGGTGGTGGGGTTGTTGGTAACGATCACGGCTTCTTCTGTGCTCACCCCAAATATATTTGGAATAGCGCTCGAAACATCCGTCGTAGTAGGAATTACGCAATCAGTCCCGATGTCTTCAAAGGGATTTTTCTCAGTACCACTAGACCGTCTGGTAATGATATCGCTTTCAATATCTGCAAATGGTGAAGTATTTATAGAGGCGTTTGTTTCTGGTGGAGGCTCCGAACAGTCCATCGGCGAAGTTGTATCCATAACGTTTCCTGAATCTGGAAATGCAACATTCTCCGAAACGTTATCGAATATATTTTGAGTAGACGACGGCACAATGGTTTCGTGGTGATTAATTATATTCGAGGAAGACTCTGCGCTTAGAATTTCTGAATTTACTTGATTAGTGGAATCCACAGCCGCCACTGGTGGAATATCATCTAATAGATCGTCACTGAGGAAATCTACTTGTTTTTCTTCCGGCTTCGGTGCGGCATAGAGGCTCAATATAGCCTCTTTGGTCGGCTTAACCATCGCAGGGGCTGGAGCGTCAAAAAGATTGATATCATCCTGCGGTTGCGGTTGCGGCTGCGGAGGAGGCGGCGGCTGCGGGCGCGGCGGGGGCGCTTGCGGCTGCGCAGCCGGCGAGGCGGCGGCAGTGGCAGGCGGCGCGGGCGGCACGGGCCGTGGCGGCGGCGGTCGTGCGGCGGGCGGAGGCCTCGCCGGCGGGGGACGTGTCGGTTTGTTTCGATTAATATCAAATGCATCCATCACACTGGGCTCGTCGACGGGCTCTGGCTCGGGCGTAGGACACGATGAATGTATGTCTCTCGCTGAAACTGGGCTCGGTGTGCGTGTTGGGGGAATGCGATCTAACAAATGGGAACTTGTGAATTCCATTTGGCCAGTGACGCTTAAAATCAAATTTTGAGTTTCGGGTGGAAGTGGACGAGCGGCTTGCTGTCGTCCGTGACTTTCAGGTTCTCTGGAATAATGGTCTTCACTTGTGGTCGAAATCAAATCTAATTCTGTAGGTTTTACTAAACGATCTTCGTTGGTCGGGGCTGGTGGGCTAGAAAACAAATCAAATGGGACTGACTGTTTTGTAGTGAAATCGTCGAATTGTTTTGCTCCCATATCAGGTGGGTCGTTGCTACCAAATATGTCTACTGTGTCACCAGCAGCTGGTTCGTAAGCTCCACCAAAATCTGAAAATGGGTTACTAGCCGCAAATGGATTGTCTACAGCTAAACTAGGCTCAGTATCAGTCATCATAAATGGATTCAGTACCTCAGATGTAATCGGGGCCACCGGTTCGTTCATACTTAAGAAAGGATTATAAGCCATGTTGGATAAAGTCCCCTAATTTAAAAACTCGGACTCTAAAAGCTTTAATTCTGTACGACCTGGATTCAAATTTCCAGCAAAAGAGGTGTCAAATGGGTCGAAATCTTCAGTGGGTAACCCTGCGATGTTTGACGGTTCGGGTGACAATGCTTTCACTTGAAAAATATCGTCAGAAGGTTCTAATAAGTCTGATTTATTTAAATTATCAAACTGTGTCGTTTCCTCACAAGAAAATTCCTTTGCCAGCAATGTCAATTCTGTTTTACTTGGCAGAACAGTAGCAAATGATGTATCAAATGGGTCAGTTGCAATTTCTTGGCTATTTGGCTGCGGTTCTGATGGTGTAAGTACTTTAGCATGTATCTCGTTTTTTTCGGTCTGTAACAAATCACTTGTCTGAACCCTGACCTTGCTATAATCCGACTTAGGGTATTCTGAATGTCTCCTCTTATTTTGGTAATTTGATTTAGGCGCTAAATCTTCATCGGAACGGGTACGTGTTAAAGTATCCGGTACAACGTCTGCTGCTTCCGCTTCCTCACTAATATCTTCTGAAATGGAAATATCTCTCGTGTAGTACGGTGTAACAGGCTTTGCTGGTTTTGACTTTGAATCTAAAGTAAGTGTTTCGGTTCCGTCTACATTAAACACAACACTTTTACTCACTACAAGATTCTCTGGACGAGAAGCGCGTCTTTCAAATTTTGGTTCTTCTTCCGCCCTAGGATCAAAGTCGGGATCACTGGGCACCCGATAAATAATAGACTGTTGACTGGCTCCAATCAGTTCTTGTTCCAAAAGTTTAAGCTCTACTTTTCCAGGTGCCACAATTTTATCAACAATTGTTGTGTCAAACGGATCTATATCACAAACTTCGTTAATATCAATTGGATCCAATGGCGAATCGCCAAGCTGTGTCAAGTCAGTTGTACTGCCACCTAATAAATCACGAGCTTTTTGAATTTCCTCTTTGTTGTTCTCTATCAAATCGTCCGATGTAATAGATTCTCTTAATCCTGAGGGATCAGTCAAATGGATACGCACAGAAGATTTTCTTCTATTGTTTAATTTACTCCTTATTTCGTCTGCCCTTGGATCAAAGTCGTCGTCGTCTTCAAGTATAATAGCCTCCTGCTTAATTTGCCTCAACTCACTTACAGGAATTACAGCATCAGCAAAACTGGTGTCGAATGGATCATCTTGATCTAGGTATGGATCTACATCAATTTGATCTTCTACAATTAATTCTGCGAATACTAGTTCATTCTTATCGGCTTCAAATGCCGACCACGATTCTTGTAAGACTGGTTCAACTTTGATTTCCTTTTCCTCTAATTTGATGACTTCTCCGCTTACTTCCAACGATTCTGTTGCTAATAATGTAAACTCATCTATTTCATCATCATCCTCTTTGTTTTCCTCAACCTCGATGTTATTTTCATTTGAGTTGATTTTATTTTGTTGGATTAATGATGTATGAAGCGAAACGCTTAAATCAATAGGACTTGTTATTGGTAAATCAGCATCAGAATCCAAAATACTTTTTTCTGTTGTTCCAATATCAACCACAGGGACAGCTGGTGCCTGTTCTTTGCTGTCAAATAATAAATCACCAGGAATTATTCTTTTTGGTCTTTTAGTTGTGATAGTGACATTGTCAATTCTCCCAGTAAGAACTTCCACAGCAACACCTATGTCTAATGCCTTTTTTCCTTTAACGCTTTTGGTTTCTTGACCTTTGATCAAAGCATCAACATGCGATGTGTCAAATATGTCGTCGTCTTGAGCTTCTTCTGGTGAATCTGGCACATAAGCTAGCTTTACTTCCCCTCGTTCAACTGCTTCTACATAGGACGTATCAAAGATATCGTCTTGGTCGTCTTCTTCAGATTCGTCGTCAGTGACGCCGTAGTCACTTTTTTCACCGTCGTCGCCTTCTGTGGCCGAGGTAGTAGCTTGCAATAATTGAGGGAAATCAGCCTCTGTTACTTCGACAACAGGTCTATGAGGAGGTTTCTTTTCAACTGGCTTTAGTTCTTTGGGACCAGCTGGGACTCGTTGAAAAAACGACGTAGATTTTATGCGATCTAAATCACCTTGTGTTTTTTTCAGTACCGAATCAACACCGGTGGTTAAGTCCTTGAACTTAGACCACTCTTCATTCTCTTTTGCAGTTGCTTCACCGGAATCTGCTTGCACTTGCTGATGTTCTCTTCTGTATTTTTCTAGCTCTTCTTCGGTAAAAAGTTCTTCTTCACCTTTACGTTTTGACTTTTTCCCTTTCTTCTTCTTTTTAAGGCCTTTGGGTAACTTTAGCATTATACGAGCTTGACGGAAATTCTTTGCGTTGCTGAAACAAAAATGAGAAGGAATTGTTTTAATCAGTTCATATTAACTTTACATACTTTTATTTTTTTATATATGAAGAATATTTACTGGTAAATTTTGATGCATTTAATATTTTATAATATTTAAAATAGGATGTAGTAAAATATTTTCAGAAACTCTTGCAACATGTGGTAGAATTTGTTTGTATTTCACGTCAATAAGCTTTACACACAAGCGCTATAAAAGAAAAAATATATAAAAGACACAACTAAGATTTTTCACTTTCACTCATGTGCATATATATTGAGAGGTCAATTATTAAATTCCGTTCCAGAGGAAACTTTTTTCCTTATCATGCAGAAAATTTCAAAATAATGTATATTATTTAAAATTCTAGTACTCATAGCAGCAGAGCATATAATTTTTTTAATAACATATAAGTAGCAATTTTATCAGAAAGTTATTTAATAAAGATAAAGTAAACAATATTTCATGTTGTAGTTTTCTTAAATTTTCCCTAATAGCATGTAATTACTACTTTATTTACATATTTCAGATAGGTAACGCACAAGTGTTTTCTTACAAACTCCTCTCATGTGATTCCACTCATACTCAAATTATTAGTGCGGGTCAAATGAAAGAAAGTCGTTAAAACGACTAAGTACAATAAATAAGACATAAGCAAGCGTGGTTGCACTTTCAGTGCTCAGTTGATTCTATTATGTTCGTGCGCTTCGATTGTGAATCCTTATTATATAGATCTATAAATATGTATATACATTCTGACCATCTAATGTATTGATCGCATCTCAGCTGTCATCTATATAAACTTCCTGTTGAATATAGGTATCAAGATTCATATTGGATAAGTCCCAACACTACAAAATTATCCGTTTTGTGTTAAAAACGTTACAACACAGACATTGATGTAATGATTAATGATTCATGTACAAATAGGATCAAAATGTTCTCAATGACAGGTATTACGAACAAACCAAAATGGAGAATGCGATGAAATATCTCATCTGGAATGGGCAAAACCTCTAAATAGCATGAGTTGATGCCGTGCGGATAATGAGCCCGAGAGGAGAACAATTTGATGCCAGCGAATGAAGATAAAAATGGCCGGGCGAGGCCCCAGAAGGTGACGATGGTGTCCGGCTCGGGCGCGAACAGACACAGAGCGGCTATCTACGGAGTGACGGGACGTACCGGGCTGGCTGCAGCCGCTACCTACGGCTAAGTCATACACTACCGCGCTACGGGCAAGGGGCTCTATACCTTCATGGCAACACACGCACGTCGCGGACGGGGATCGCGGGCCGCGCCGAGGCCTCCTGCCAACTGCCGCGCGCCGCTGCCGCCGCTGCCGCCGCCGCCGCCGCCCCTCGCCCTATCGATCGGCGCACATCGCGCACCCCGCTGCGCACTGCTCTCCGCCTGTAAAGTTCAAAGTGCCAACCACCATTCGTCTTGACTCGGATTCGATAATGTTTAGCAGCAGTTATATAATATATTTGGCGAAGCCTTGCAGATTCAACTTCTATTGCATTTTATGCCCTTTTGTAGGTAATAAGTCCGGTAATTGCAGTTTAATTCGTAAACTATTACGAATATATACAATAAGTATGCAACAAGTAGTTAAATAAGTCAGTATTTACTTACTTAAGACTTTGTGCGATTACATAAACGAAAGTATAACTTTTATTTATGTATTACAATTAGTTCTCTGATACGTGATATTTCTAAGAATTAGGTATGTGGCTGTCATAGATTAGTTGCTTTTTTGTTGTAATCCAAACTCTATTAGATGGATTTCATCTTGTATCATTTTATATATTAGGATTTCATCAGCCTAATGATGTGTATAATATTTATTTGATAACAAATAACTACTTCTACTGTTTGCCGATGAAAAACTAGATACCTATTATACCTACTTATATTACAGGGGGACTACATCTTCTCTCATAAGTTGGTGGCGGACACTGGTTCTTGTTAGATTTGCTGATCAGCCTCGAATCTTCCTAGAACTACATGAACTATAGACGTTGTATAACTCCATAAAAAAGCGCTTGAAAATATTGCTATTTATTTTAAATTAATACAAGTCCTATTTTTTCTATTCATTATATAAAATACAAATAATGGAATTGCAATTAAGAGTATTTACAAATGTAACAAAATGGTTAATAATTAATTTTAACCAGGCAGACCTTGTAAATACCTCACAAACAATGCTAAAAGTTTTTAATAACTATTTTTGTAGTTACAACCTATGAAATTAGTTGAGATTTTATTGTTTGAGCATCGTTCCCGTAGGTATTTGTTATTATTAGTTTAGGATGACGAAATCCATATTAACATAACTAGTTAAAACCAAATCAAATACCTAGTTATGTAGGTAGGTACCTACTCACTACAAGAATTCAAGGACAAGAACATTATTGACTATTGTCGTTTAATTGACGTCCAACTGTGCCTTACATTAGGATCCTAATCAAAACTCAATAATTGCCTTTATTGTATTGCTGCTTTTACTCTTGTGTTAATCACATCCCGATAGTGTTTTCAGGGCTAAATAATATGTAACATTACAGATTAGTTTCGAAATATTTTCGTTTCGAATCTTTGTAGAACGGAACGTTACCAAAAAAATGATGCAGCGCCATTCATGCCTCTAGTGGCAGACGTATAGTACTAATTTGTCAAAATAGGTTATAATACGTATAAATTACGGAGGCCTTTTATCAAACATAATTCTTTCTGATATCTCTTTCTAACTTATGGTGTATTATATTTCTGCTCTCTCTAACTTTATTACAGACACGGCTATCATAATAAAATTTATTAATACCGCGAGGCTACGTTGAGAGTACGTCGAATTGTGCTCGTGTTATTTCCAAAATACGAAAATACATTGATATCATCCATAGTCCATAAATATTGAGTAAACGGAAAAATGTTCGATAAAATAGTGCTCGTCGCCACCAAATCAAGGTGAAACAGTCGCCGAAGTGCTAGAGTGCGCAACGTGGTGTGGCTGGCAGCAGTCGCCATCGTTTGTTATCAAACAGCGAGGCGATGGCGGAGGCACCGCCCGGGAACATCGTAAAAGAGGGCTGGCTACAGAAACGGGGCGAACACATCCGGAATTGGCGCGACCGCTACTTTATCCTTTTCGACAATGGTGACTTAGTAGGGTTTAAGGCACAGCCTGAGCGGAACAACTATCGCGATCCCCTCAACAAGTTCACGGTGCGCGACTGCCAGATCATGGCCGTGGACAAGCCGCGGCCCTACACCTTCACAATCCGCGGCTTGCAGTGGACCACAGTCATCGAACGCATCTTCAGCGTCGACACAGAGAAGGAACGGTTAGTACTTAAAATACTTGTCTCCTACTTCCATCCTGCCCAGTAGTAATTGCTGATTGCGTCTAATTTCATATTTCATGAATATCATACTCACTATATGTTAGAATCCTAATAAATAAGTAAATTGAAATGTGAAGTGAAATGCGAAATTGTTGAAAATTAAAATTTAATACCAGAACTACCCCACATTTCGAATTTATCACAAAATATGTTCTAAAGTCGTTTGAAGTTTAATTACAACAAATTTCACTGTTGCCAGTCTGTAGTCAAAACCAGTTTTATAGTATCTTTCAAAAAGTTATATGTTGAATTAGAACAAACCTCGAATATGGTATGTCATCCTGATATCTAAGGATTTTTTATTCTAGGGACGGACATTTATGCATTCATAACTTTTAGTCTGTCTACTCATTAATACTACTTTTCAAAGTAGGTATGTTTTACTCTTTTCTATTAACAACTTAGTTTTAAGTATTAAAGACAATAGTTCGTCAAAAAGTCTCATGTGAAAATATATATTTCACAAAGGCTGACCAAACTACTTGATTCTAGGATTCACTCCAGACTAAATTCTTCTAATGAATGCATATCGGTAACACTACAAAATACTGTATGGCAGAGCTGATGTTGAAACAAATTTCCACAAATATAATTTTGTTTTAACAAATATTCCTAAAAAGGAATAGGTATATTATTTGTCGGTACCTTAAGTAGTTCTGAGGCATATACCAGCTAAATCCTTTAATACATTATTAAAAGATAATTTAACTATAACTACTCTCATGGAATCTAATTGGCAAAAGCTAGGTAGAGGAGGCAGGATAGAGAAAGTTTGAAGTTGAGTGCATAATCGCAACATGTGAGTCACAAGACTTGACTAGACTGGATTCACACAGAGTATCCTTGGAAGGCAATGAATTTTCTTGTCAACTATTGTAATAGTTCTTTAGTACTGCTTCAGCAGTAATGCTTACATTTATTTTCTTTGAAAACTGTTAGTGTATTTCTAATTTCACTAGGTTTTCCATAGTTTCATTACAAAAAAATATAAAGATATAATGCAGCCAATGGTGATAAAGTTTTATTAAACAATTGTTGTATACCACTACAAACAAAATAATGTAATTTAACTTAATTTCTACAGGAGAATAGATATAGTATATAAATAATTTAGAGCACTGATTTTGGCTTTGCCTGATTGTTAATCCGTCATTATCATTTTATCTTTTAACATATTATCAAATACCATTTTATATTATATTTGCCAACTTTGAGCTCATGTACTGCTCTAGTTAAGAATGATATGAATATGAATGTCAAAAAGTTAGATCTGTCATTCAGTTCTGATAAACAACCGTATTCTTCATCATAGAGACACTCCCTCCTGCTGCAGCCCTCCTCCAACAATCTCCACACTAATTGGTTGGGATATGCATCCAGTCCTTTCCTGTCATTTTCACCAAATCATTTGTCCATCTTATGGAAGGCTTTAGATTTCCTATGTGGGTAGTAGTGTGGGTAGTTTTTTTTGTGGTTTGCGACAGAGCCATCTTACCTAATTATATAGCTAAAATTCATAATAGCTTAGACACCCATTTCCTCTGATATTGAGGAGTGTAGGTAAAGCTCTGAACTGAATATAAATCTTATAAAAGATATATATTCTACTTTTATAATCTATACATCTATACATACAAATAAATAAAATTGTAATATTAAAATAACTGCTTGCTACTATATGCATATGAATAAAATATGAATAAAATATTCATATGCCTAATATTCGGCCAAACATAGAGGTCTATGTATTAAAAAAACAATAATCAGTGTAAACTATAAGTACCTATGTTTATGAATAAATGATTCTGATTCTGATTATGAATGTATATACAGTACACATACCAAAATACATATTTTAAACATTTTTGTCTGTCTGTCTGTTTGTTCCGGCTAATCTCTGGAACCGCTGGACCGATTTAGACGGGACTTTCACTGGCAGATAGCTTATGTAATAAGGAGTAACTTGGGCTACTTTTATTTTAGAAAAGAAATAAAAATGTCAAAACAAAAAAAAAATATTACATTCTACGCTGACGAAGTTGCGGGCACAGCTAGTTAATACCTAATATGGTAAGATGTTTTTAATTGTTGAGGACTCATCAGTCTGTGGTCTAGTAAACACTTATAATCGATCAGATGATGGACTTTACTTGTCATGTTGAGGAAAATTTTTATTTAACAGTTAGGTGAGAAAATATATAAAGGCACTAAATAGATATGAACTAATTGCTGTAGGTGTTGGAGAAGCTGCCTAACAATCCATCTGTCATTGCAGCCAACAATATTTTTTTTTTTGACGGGGGTCACCTGATGGTCAATTTCCTGTAATGTGAAAGCTATGGAGAGTAAGGCTCCTCCTCAACTAAGCCGGTGGTATGGGTACTTTTGAATTTTGTTTGACTTCCTCAAAGTTGTAGTAGTTTTATTCCCTCTGAAGAGGAAAGGCTGAGAATCATGGATGCCACTGTAACCAAGTGCCATGGTGATTAATTATGTCGGACTCCAGATTAATTGATGTGGCTCGACCAGAATGACCAACCAGCTAAACTTAGTCTGAGCCTTGGCCATGAGGAGGGTCCTATGGCTTGGATGGAAGGGTGTGTAAGTCACTATCCAGTAAAAATATATTTTATTGTCACAAAATTTGGATAAAGTTTAACAATTTCCGATCGTTCGGAATACGTTTGTGGTAATTAATTGAGCGCCTTTGCAGGGAGGAATGGGTGGCTGCCATCCGCTTCGTGGCGGGGCAGCTGAGCGCCGGGGGCGGCTCCTCGCAGCCGCCGCTCGCCGACGACGACCGCGACATTGCGCAGCTCGGCACCAGTTTCAGGGATCCAAGGCGTATTGTGAGTACTTCCGCGCAGCTGACACTGAGGCATTACCAGTCTTGACCACGGACACATCCAACACGTGTTCAGTACGGAGCATCTTACAAGACAGCACTGAGGAACGACCTCAGGCTCATCGTGCGCTGACGCCACTGCACTGAGGACATGACATCGTCAGTACCATACCAACCTTACATACACAACACACATTATACTATGCACTATTGTATTTACAATTAATAATTATTTAATAAAGTAATAATTTCAATGTATAAATATTTACCGAAAATAAATCGATAGTTGCATATGTAAGCCGCACGCCGTTACAATGTAGGCCTGTGCCGTCAACGAAAACAACGCGTCATTGTTACTGTAACGTATGATCGCCGCCGCCACATTATGCGCGGCTCCGGTAAACAATTGACGGCCTGACTGACAAACAAGGCGCTGCCCTGACAACACGCTGGTGCAGACCATTAGCAATATTTGTAAGAGATGTGACTTTAGACATATGAAACAACGCATGATCAGCCCGCGGAGGCCCAGTTCTGGAGACCTATTTTTGAATTACGAATGCGACTTAGAAATCACCGATGTGACTAATAATCACCGATTTTCAATAATTCTTATTTTTGAATATCACTGATGTGACTACCTTAGTCACAGGTGTGATTTCATTACGAGCGCCCTCACCCACTCGTAATCAAGTCATACTGTTGTTGTGGAAATGTAATCTGTGTTTTGTTTGATTTTTCAGTCTATATATATATATATATATATATATAAACCATAATGGTTAAACCGGCAATAACCGGCAGCGGTACATTCTGCGTGGAACCGAACTCTTACATTTATGTGTGTACTTTATCTATGTTGGCAGCTCTGCGATCGACTTTCAAAAATTGGATGTTTAGGAATCCGTGACCTCATAGTCGATTTCGAAGTCGCATTCGTAATTCAAAAATTCAACCAGTGACCAAAATTCCTATTTTTTTTTCTTCAAAACATAAGAATTGGTGTACAGCGCGGTGATGCTCCTACATTTGAGGCACTCTACCCAATGGCGGTGGGCTGTTGGACTTGTTTTTTATATATAGTTTAATTATATATTTAGCAATGTTTTTGTTAGTTCAATTTTTGCCTTTATTTAACTTAGTAATATAAAAAGTGGTTATCCTTTTTGTCTGACTGTTTAATCTTATTATTAACTTATAAAAAAGTTTTAAAGAATATATAATTGACAATAATTCAATAGATATTCACTTAACCACACATCAAAATATCTGTATTGATATATTGGATTATATCTTAATTGGATTGTGCCATGTTAACTTAGTTTGGCTTAAAAAGTAGAAAATGTATGATGCAGTTGAATTCTCGATGCAATTAACGCAATGACTCTGAAGCTTGGTTTGTTGAAGACACAGGTTCTGAAGATCGCCTTGAAGATTGTCGTAAGTAAAATGCGATTTTATTATGAGTCTAAAGCCGCGGCTGAACCATATTCTGCAGGGGTAATAAACCGATGATAGATATCAAAGCGTCCCGTTATGATGGAACACTAAGATGAAAAAATACTTAACATTAAAAAGCTTACAAATACAGTTATACGTTTCGTAAAGTGGACCTTACTGATTCCCGTAAAGTTAATTTGTATCTATAATATTCGTTGTAGCATTTGAGCAGTAAAATTAGATTTTTCACCGCAGTATTCTAGACGTGGGTTGGTGTAGAGCAGAGGTCCTCAAAGATTTTTGTATCTTAGAACCATTGCCATGTTTAGACCCCTACTTACTTTTTTTTTGTTACGTTAAGCAAAAGTGCATTAAATTACATATCCCGGCTGCGGAGAGCCGGCGGTTATACTAAAAACCTCAGCGATGAGCTTCCTCAGGCATGTAGTCCCCCGGGAACGAAGACGACTTTCGGAAAAGACCCCTTACTTACCTCATATTGAATGCCTACATTCTACAACTTTTATAAACATTTATAATACATTTTTTACTTCATAGATACTTTTTAATAAATTATTTATATTAGATGATAGTATAATGTAAGTAAATACTATAGGTACTATCAGTGTATTTTGAGATCCATTGTCGTGGACCCCTGTTCTTATTTCACGGACCCCCAAGAACATTGTTCCGGCTCCATACATGTTCTGCCTAAGAACCGTTCGAATCGAAAGTGACTTATATAAACTCTTAAAATTATATGGAATCCTATGAAAAAAATTTCACGAACGGACACTTCAGGAAACTAATTACGAAAAATGTTAATATTTTGAGGTTATAAATAAAAAATAACCAACCTTACGTGAAATATCAGAGTAGTAATATCAAAGTAATATTAACAATACTATGTACAGCTATATATGTTCTCTTCTAGAACTAGGAAAGGACTACTCTACTAGATACTAGGAAAAGAGGTAGTACCTAGTCAAGTTTAAGATAATTCTTTGACAATTGTCATTTTACAAAATCCAGCCCTTTACACACAGCCGAGTCTACCAAGTACGCAATGTAATCGAAATCCGTAATCAAGCCAAAGTTGTTAGAATAAA
Organism: Scirpophaga incertulas; assembly: GCA_036419045.1. NCBI lineage: Eukaryota > Metazoa > Arthropoda > Insecta > Lepidoptera > Crambidae > Scirpophaga > Scirpophaga incertulas. The sequence continues at coordinate 88,389 of CM071644.1, read as the reverse complement.
ACCATGAAACGCATAGAAAATCACAAAAGAAACGATAGTCGCAAAGCAATCAAAAATTGAATGAAACGGACACAGATAAGGTATGAAGCACACCAGTGTTGCCAATTACGACAACTATAATACTCGAATGCCAAGCTAGAAATTCGCGATTTTGCTTAAAAAATATATAATACTAGTTTTTTTCTAGCTAGTTAATTTAGGTATTTAAATGAATAAAATGTTATCAACTAATTTTAATAACCGACTTCAAAAAGGAGGAGGTTCTCAATTCGATCCGTATTTACCGAAATCGCGAAAACTTCCGAAACTGGCAGCACTGGCTGACGGAAAACATTTTATACGGCATCAATAATTGTGACCCAACTTTTTATTTGGAATTTATCTATTTGAAGTGTCCGTGGAATACTAAAATATGTTTCAAATAATATAAAAATAAATGAAAATTATAGTATAATTTATATTCACATCGGTTCTTAGGCCAAAATTGAACAATGTCCTTTTTGTTTCGCTGACGTAGACCCCTTTTGGGGGGGGGGGGGGATGCGACCCTATGCACCATGACACCGCGCTGACAAGACGCAGCCGTGTGTGGGGCTCCGGTCATAGAGGCCTACCCCCTATAACCCCCCCGAGGTCTCTAGGCCCATACACATGGCGGGGTGCGCTTTCGCGATTCGACCGCCATGACGTAGCCATAGACCTCTAGGGGTCGATGTAGACCAAATCCAAAAGATCAAGACCAAAAGATTTCGAATCACTAGTCTAGACAATGTTACAAGACTTGATTCGATTCAGATACAGTTGCAACTGGCAAGCGAGGTGCCGACTGATCCCGCGGGCGTGGTGTCGACTGTACGCGGCTTGTCAATGAATGTAGCGGCCGCGGGCGCTGCATGTGCATGGAGTGTGGAGTATTCGGTAAACAGGAAAACCGCGCCGCGCCGTGACTCAGCCGCCGCATATTTTTGGGCAGCGCGCACATTCCTAGGCTTCCTGGTGCCGTCCTGCCGCCCGACATGTGCCACCTTAAACGTCGCTAAACATTGCGAACCAAGCCGCTCGCTAGATCATCACTTTTAAAACTAATGCAATTTATAACAGCATTACAATGTTTAAATAAATGCCATGTTATACATTAAAATAGTGAATTTTTCCTTGCGTTCAATTATTGTAAACTAGCTTTCTGTCCGCGGCTTCGCCCGCGTGGGTTTCGGGATTGGGTCTATAGAGGGTTAAGGGTCATAGCTTTTGCCCACGACTACATATAAGTCGGTTTATGGCGCGAAGGTTTTATCGCGCTTCCCGTTTTATCCGTTTTTCCGAGATAAAAAATACCGCAAAACCTGGCTCAAGAATCACTCTATCTATTGATGAAAACCGCATGAAAATCTGTGCAGTCGCTTTTGAGCGAAGCCTTTATTGCGCATCCCGTGGGATCTGTCGATTTTTCCGGGATAAAAAGTACCCTATTATTTAATCCGGACTTTTACCTTTACGTCTGCAAAATGTCAAAGTAATCGTTCAGTAGTTACGGCGTGAAAGCGGAACAAACAAACAAACAAACTCACTTTCCGATTTATAATATTAGTAAGGATTCCTCTTAACAAAATAAATGTTTGAATAATTATTTACAGGAGGGAATTTGTGTGGAAAACACATACCGACACAAACACCCCCCCCCCCCCCATCCATCCTTATTCCATGGAAAAGTGGTGTATGTATGTGAACTGCGATAATGAGCGGATCATTCATTATGTAAATGAGTCTTACTAACAATTTACCAGGCATTTCATTTAACTTAATTAAGAAAAATATTGCCGTCATTCGTGTGCCATGTAGCGTTCTATGGAAAATAAATGATTGCAGAAGCAATGTCTATGCGACGCCCTGACATCATGCTGAGTAGATATCCTTTTCCGTGTCACATTTAATTTAACTTGTTTTTTTTTTCTGTTGTATATAAATGTTAAAATGTGTCATAGCGGAAATAAATAAAAAAAAATAAATAAAATAAATAAACAATGGAAAGACGCAAAGGAGTGATGATAATTATTTTAGGATACATGAAAATTTGCCCACGTACTGTTTTATTTATGAGTATGGTTCGATGTTTTTGACTTGTGACCTCATAAAGTACAAGGTCATTGAGTTCTTTTCATTTTAAATTTATATAAACGTGCGCGGTAATATTTGAAAAAAGAACGCGTGAAGTATCATATTCACGTAAACAGATAAGAAAAATCCATCCAATTTCGGCACGACTTTTGAATTTGGAACAAAAACGCTTTGTTTTTTATGGAAATTAATTCCCGGCGTGCAGTGAGTATTTGAATGTCGCCGGCGAAACAATAATATTCTCGTTTAGTAATTATCCTAACGTGATAAATGTATTGTTTATTATTATTTCAATTTATTACTTGTGTAATAAGTCAAATCTATACTAATATTATAAAGAAGTAAAGTTTGTGTGTTTGTATATTTGTTAAATTGTAAGGGGTAATCTCGGGATCTACTGGACCGATTTTGAAAATTCTTTTACCAATATAAAGCCACATTGTTGCTGAGTGTCATAGGTTATATAAAAAAAGGAAAACCGAAATATAAAAAAGGCTTTTACGAGGTAGTCCGTTTTGCAAAGTGAATCGGAGAAAAAACGGGCAGCGGACGGCGCGCGAAGGCTTCTGTTTAATTCGGTTCGCGTTCGTGCTCGCTTCGGGGATTATTAATATTATGCCCAACGAAGTGGGCACGGGTCAGCTAGTATTATATAATAAGATTTTTTTTTAAAGAAGTACTATTATGCCTCTCGACTGCGGCCTCATTCTTTAAAGTTATACTCTATCTGCAATTGTAATATTTTTAAAGTTCTGATAAAATGTCAAATATGCATGGTCTTGGTGCCAAAACTAGTGCGCTGGTCAGATCGCTGACTGCACGGGTACTTCAAATTAGTATCGACTTTGGCATGAGTCAGCGCGTGCCCACGTACCACGTACGGTCGGCCAAGAAAGTGGTCGACCAGTTTTGACAAAATTTCATATGTGAGTAAAATAGCGATAAGGTTGAACTCCTGTACTTATTACCTTTTTAAGATTATGCAGAGTGATGACATTTAAACCTAAAATAATGTGACAGCTATTAATCTGTCAATTTTGTCAGATTTTTTTTTGGCACGGGAAAATCAACTCTGTTACTTTATAGCGCGCGAATGATTTTCAACCTTAGTGTGGTAGACCACTTTCTTGGCCGACCGTACCACGGACCTTCCACGGCGCCATGAAACGGAACACTCTTTTCTTTCATTACGTCTTCTAATCTATGTCCCCCTTATTCCAAAACGTGGACTAAATATAGCACCAGGTTTAGTGCAAGGTTTAAACCATGAATACAAACAAATTGTATTACAAAACAAAGACTATCGTCAGTCCAAGGATCATCTATGGTACTAAAGTTAAACCTCTGTGACCCCTAGTTTATCTTTGGTACTAACCTTTTTAGTGTTAAATTAAATAAATCGTTAAAGATGAACGTGAACGCAATTGATATCATAGATTTAGATTACAATTAGGACTAACCTTTTCTTCTGAACTCCAATTTTTACCCCTTTTTATCTTTTGTTGTTCCATTTTTTTGTAATTTATTATAATAATTTATTTTACAGAAATTATTACAATGAAATTAAAGCTCGCAACAATTAAATTGTAATCACATCAAACTAAAACGACGATACAAAATCTTTTCTGCAATTTGAAATATTGCGCGCCGCATTCCATTTTTTTATACATAAAAAATCTCAGTTATACTATTTTACAATAGTGGAACCTCTCGTGTTATAAAAACGTTATATTTTGATGTTATATTTTAAAAACCTTTATTTTTATATCAAACATTTCTATTTTGAACTCTGTACTCAAAGTTAAAAATATATATTATTATTTTAAACATAACAAACATTTTGTGAAATGGAACGTTACGTCAAATAAGAATGAATGATTGAATGGTGTAATGACATTTGGCTATTTCTATCTATGATTAAGATTAAACCAGGGACGATCCTTAGTACTTAATAGTTCTTAATTGGTTCGAGATTTGTAATAAGAATGCAAGTTAGTTAAATTATGGCCGTTTTCACCAACCTCGTCTTAGCTTAGGTGACTCCTAAGAGACATGCTGTCTCACTCTTTTCAATTAATATAAAAAGTGACAGCATGTCACTTAGGAGTCACCTAAGCTAAGACAAGGTTGGTGAAAACGGCCATTAGTCCGAGGTTTAACTTTAATACCGATTAAACCTAGACTTAGTAGTTCTGGTTTAAACCTGGTTCTTGGCAAGTTTTTGTAATAAGAGGGTGTAAGTTTACAAACGTTTGTTACTGCGACGTTTCATTTTATAATTATCCGAATAATCGATTATTTAATTAAGATATGTTCGATTGAACCCGCGTCATCAACATATCGCGCTAGCGCCGTAACTATTATACCACACAATATTTCAACTGCATTCTTCACCTTTTACTTTATTGTTTTTATGAATGCTAGTTATTGGGCTTTACTCTCATTGTGAAAAGCTCCAAGTGAATTGGGACAAATGTGAAGGCAAAGAATTCTACTTCCCTGCCGTTAAAGGAATGATATAACACATGGCTGCTTGCGGTTAGTAGGAATATCAACGTCAAAAGTGTGGAACTCTAACCTCTGTCTGGTTCCATTGACATGGAAAGGAGAAGGCCTTGACTCCTACTATTCTAAAACACATTCCAGGATGTTACCGGACGTAGCCAGATAAATTTTGTTGTAATTCTCTTTGCTTCAAGTATATAATTTACTAGCTTTTGCCCGCGACTTCGTTCGCGTGGACTTCAGGTTCCTAAAACCTCAAAAATTGTAGCCTATGTGTTATTCTGATGTATAAGCTATATTGTGGTAAAGTTTCATTCAAATCCATTCAGTAGTTTTTACGTGAAAGAGTAACAAACATCCATACTTACAAACTTTCGCCTTTATAATAGTAGTAGGATTTTTGCCTCTTGGTGGCTACTGTCATTTATATTAACAATGATATAGATAAATGTAGTTAACATTTGTCTTGGCTCCGTTTATACGTAATTATATATACATACATATACTTTTTTTTTTTTCGGTCGGTTACGGGTACTCTTGATTCATTTAAAGGGCATATTTGGTGGGATAAAGTAATGCGCTGTAGATTGTACAAAAGAAGGGATAAGGTTACCACCAGAGATGTGAAAAATAGTTTAGTAAAAGTATTTAAATACAAAATGCAAATGCATAGTTGCTAGCACTATTTCAAATAGAAATACAAAATAGTTTTGAATAAAAGTATTTAAATACAAAATGCAAAATACGTATTTTTAAAATAGGTTTTGAAAATAAAATACATTGTTAAGCATAACCACTTTTATTTATTGAACTGATTTTAAAACTAGTATTAGTTCAAAGAGATCATCTTTCATGTTCCGCCTATGTGGCCTAAATGTTGGCATCATTGTTCTAGTTGACAAATGACAATGACAACACTACGATCACGATCAGTGCGTTCATAAATAAGAAAATCATGGATTTACGAATGAAAAATTGTAAAAATTAATTAAAAATGCAACGAAACTATTTTGTATTTTATAAATACTAAATATTTATATAGAGTATTTCAAATAAAATACAAAATACATTTAGAAAAAAGTATTTCGAATATAAAATAAAAATGGGTATTTTGCATTTTGTATTTGCATTTGAAATATATGTATTTCAAATAATTCACATCTCTGGTTACCACCCCTTTACTTGTGTCTCACTTCGATTACATTCAGACTCCGAAAGGAAGCTGTTGGGGTGAATACTAATAATGAAGTGGACAGTATATACGAGTAATTAGCTGGTGACTGAATGACTGATTAACAAAGAAATATAAAATAAAATATATGAAAATGATCAGTTATGAATGAATGCCTAGGTGAAGTTAACGGCCGCGCCAAAAGTGAAAATCGTGTCCGCTCGTAGCTGCTCGGGTGGATTCGACTGATACGTTTTGTTTCTTCACGTAGCCATAAGAAAAAAGTGAAGGGACAGAAGCTTTAAACAAAGTAACATGATAGAAGATGAATCATCGCGTCGTTCCGGCGCCGGGCAGCGGACATTCCTGGTGAAACATTAAAAATCTTAACAAGCTGAACAGTTTGTTTGTTTGAACGCGCTAATCTCTGGAACTCCTGGTTCGAATTGAAAAAATATTTTTTTATTGAATAGCCCATTTATCGAGGAAGGCTTTAGGCTACATAACATCACGCTGTGACTAATAGGAGCGAAGAAATAATGGAAAATGTGGAAAAAACGGGGAAAATTATTCATCTTTGAGGGCTTCCGTTGCGTGCGCTGCGAAAACGGTTCTAGATACCAAAAAATATGTATGTAAGAATTATTCCTCTTGAAATGATCTAAAAAAATGTCCGCGACAGTATATGTCTATCTTTTAATGTTAACTCGCAGAATCGTTTTTATGGTGATCAAATTTGGATATGTCGCGTTGTCAAGATCGGAGAACAGCTGAGGTGGTTGTTTGCAAAAATAAATATGATGCTCAAAATAACTATTCCACGCGGACGAAGTCGCTGGCACAGCTTGTTTATAATAATGCCCACTTCTTCGCTCGTGTTTGATTTGATTTGGAGTAAACGAATGAATGTCAAACTATTCTTCACTAGTCTGTCTGTTGTTAACTGACGAAGTAGTTACTTCTCTGTCTATCTCAGTAAATTTGAGTGTATGTCCTTGAGACTTATTTATTGTGAAGCAAACTTTGAGGAGGAACTGTAAGATCGTTTGGATTAATTCCAAAAGGTTAATTCCAAGGAGGTTGTATAAATGTAGTAAAACACAAGTTTACGAATTCCGTAAAATATTAGTGCACGAAACAGATCGCACAGAAAGTACGGAACGGAAAGAGATAGTGTGCGCTTAGTGATTGCAATCCGGCGTCATTTTCAGTCCGGCCGGATACGACCAGATTCCCATCAATCATCAAATCGGATCCCATCATTAAATCAAGATGATTTTCGCTTTTTAGTACAAAATAAGCCAGTTAATAAATCAAAATCAAAATAATATTTATTCAACATAGTGCACGAAACAGATCGCACAGAACTACGGAACGGAAAGAGATAGTGTGCGCTTAGTGATTGCAATCCGGCGTCATTTTCAGTCCGGCCGGATACGACCGGATTCCCATCAATCATCAAATCGGATCCCATCATTAAATCAAAATGATTTTCGCTTTTTAGTACAAAATAAGCCAGTTAATAAATCAAAATCAAAATAATATTTATTCAACATAGACCTTTACAGGCACTTATTGACGTCAACAAACAAAACAAAAAAAAGCTTAAATAAAAAAAAAACAAAAAACCTTGTCCGTACGTACGAATAAGGAAAAAAAAAGAAAAAATATATTGACTTTCGGAATTGGGAGAGCCTTCTCGAGAAGAACAGGCAAGAAACTCTGAAGGTCTATTTTTATCTCCTCTTTTCAATGTTAATAATTATAATAATATAATATAAAAATACAATATAGTATAAGATACAATCATACCTAATGCGACAGTCGTATGTATGTTTACAGTCGTATGTATGTTTACAGTCGTATGTATGTTTAACATACACATATAAAATAATACAATATTATAAATAATGTTGTTACCAAACATGGCTCTATGAATAGTGTCCCTATTCCCAAATAGTGTGATCATTTAGATAGTCACATACTTTATAATAACCTTTACTCATGAGTGTCTTTTTGATATGGTTTTTAAAATTTATATAAAGGCAAATCAATGACACCTTGCAGAAGTTTGTATAAACATAGATATACATTTCCCCAAGAGCGAACAGCTAAAGTGTCACTGCACTTATATGTAGGTAGTTCATAAAAAAATAAATCACAAATATATAAAATCGACTTTATTTCCTAACCAATGTTAAGACATCAAGAAAACAATTTAAATTTAGTAGTGTAGGAAACTAGTAATAATTTTACGACGTGACGAGGAGCTCGGTCTTTCTAGATTTCACTTTCACAGATAGATCAATGTATAAGTAACAATATTAATTATCAAGTAACTATAATATCTAATAGATAGATACAATTAACCTTACGTAATTAACTGAAATGAGATCTAAATCATTATTAAAGTATTTGAGAATGCTAACAAACAAGTCTTATAAGTATTTATGATTTTCCCGTAAGTCGTTTGGCGTTCCCGGGGGCTCCCTACATGCCTGAGGAAGGCCATCGCTGAGGTTTTTAGTGCGTAGGCCTCCCCCTTCTGGGGAGGAGAGTCCCACATAACCGCCGACTCGCCACAGCCGGGGTATGCAATTTAATGCATTTTCCTCAGGGGAACAAAAAAAAAGGTATTTATGATTATGACAGATACCATCATGATTACTAACTGCGGATCCGGACCCGGTATCTGCCCGTTTTTCCGGGATTGCAATCCCTAGTTGCGCTAGCCAAGCATAGCATCGGAGCTAGGGACGACTTCATCCTCTCATTATTCCTACGCACCTAAATGAAGTTACATAAAGTTTCGAAGCGGTTAGTGTGATGTCTACTTGTTTGGTGTATAACATCCTAGGCCAGTTGATAACTGCGGTAGAAGTTGTCGTTAACTCACCGAATGTTACGCGGTACGGAGGACAGCTAGTCTATACTAATATTATAAAGAGGAAAGATTTGTTTGTTTGTTTGTTTGTAATGAATAGGCTCCGAAACTATTGGACCGATTTCAAAAATTCTTTCACCTTTGGAAAGCTACATTATCCCCGAGTAACATAGGCAACTTTTTATCCCGGAAAAATCGACAGATCCCACGGGATGCGCAATAAAGGCTTCGCTCAAAAACTACTGCACAGATTTCCATGCGGTTTTCATCAATAGATAGAGTGATTCTTGAGCAAGGTTTTGCGGTATTTTTTATCTCGGAAAAACGGATAGTCCCACGGGAAGCGCGATAAAACCTTCGCGCCATAAACCGACTTCCGCGCATATGTAGTCGTGGGCAAAAGCTATGACCCTTAACCCTCTATAGACCCAATCCCGAAATCCACGCAGGCGAAGCCGCGGGCAGAAAGCTAGTCGCTAATAAGAAGAAAAGAAGAAACTTGTTTATTGTGAAGCAAATCGAGTAATAAAATAATAAATATGTTTGCATAACAATATGAATAAATTATATTCACATTTGATGAATATAAAAATTGCATATTATCAATTTGCGACGTGCAGGATTGTGGTTGGTTATTCCAAAAACGGTTAAAACAAGTGGTTGATAAAGTATTTTAAAATATGAAGCTTTGCGGACTTTGTGTGATGAAATATCGGCTCAAATACTTATTGAATTTCCCCATCACTTATTGTATCGCACATGACTTTGGTATTCAATAGTACATCTTCCCATGTTTATACAATTTGGCGTTAAATTTGAATAAGGCATTTCATGAAATTAGCTCTTATATATGTACACTTAAAATGTTACAACATATAATATCGCTTTATTTATATAGGATAATCTTGTTACAAAATATTACGTCTGACTTTATACACTGAGTCAAAATGCTTTAAATCCTATTACTATTATAAAGGCGAAAGTTTGTAAGTATGGATGTTTGTTACTCTTTCACGTAAAAACTACTGAATGGATTTGAATGAAACTTTACCACAATATAGCTTATACATCAGAATAACACATAGGCTACAATTTTTGAGGTTTCTAATGTGAGGTCGTAAAAAAAACACATTATTTGCGCTTACATTGCAAACGCATTGCAAATTGTACAACTTAAAAAGGTCTACAAAAAAGTCCGTGATGGTATATGTTTATCTCTTAGGAATAACCCACAAAAGGAAAAAGATCCACGCGAACGAAGTCGCGGGCAAAAGCTAGTAAACAATAATTTTACTAAACATATACATTTTGAAGTTCTCGTCAAATAAAACTAACATTAATTTTAAAGATGTGTTTATAGTATTTTTAGTGCATACATTTACAACAAAATCAATGCTATGTATAAATTGTGCCAGCTCGGTTTGCGGAATGCGAAATATAAACTTAAGTCTGAACTTTTGTCGTGGACATATCGAGATTCTGAGGACATCTTGATTTCTCTTCGCTAATTTGTATTTTGTAATTTTACTTATGTAGGTGCGTCAATTGGTGTCTGTATTTTCGTGTGTGTATGTTTGGTTAGTATTATTTCACTTACTTACTTGAATTTTACTTGTGCATAGTGTAATATGTGTATTCCAAGTAGGCTTCTTAAACTTGTTAATTAACATATTAAGTAACCAAGATACAAAAAATCCCTTTTCAAGCTGTGCTTTGTATGCGATTTTTTATTAATAATTCCGAAATTTTGTATTATGTTCTTTTCTGGAAATCAAGTTATTATTATTATACTTGTATGTTACTTATGCCTGCTTGCTCTGGCTATGATGGATCGAATATCAGCTTAAAACTATTTGATTAACTAAAGTAATCGAGGAATAACATTCCATAATGGTATGGAAAATAAGAATTGCACAAAACCTAAAACAGTTCACTTGATAATTCTCTCTCACAAACTCTTTCACTTATCATCAGCAGTATCACGTACCTTTACAAGCTTCTTCACATCCTACACGCATGTCAAGCATATCAGGTTCTGCTCTGTCGCACCAACTCTACCACCAGAATCTGATTCTTGGTCCAACTGTCGAGTGTAATTGCACCTACGACACAGTTATGCAACTGTGTCGTAGGTGCAATTACAAATATAGAAATTTCAGCAGGTTTTACAAAACATTTGTCCCGTGCGAGAATAGAACCTGCTGCCGTCGTCGATTCTTCACTCAGTCAGCAAAGGCCTAATAACTCTTAGATTATTCCCGTGCCCCTCACTGGGAACCACCCCACTGAGGGGCATATACCAATTGGAACTGTGATGATGATGATAATGTATTGTACGTCTGTCTGCCGCAGACGCTGGAGCGGTTCGAGTTCGTGAAGGTGCTGGGCAAAGGCACGTTCGGCAAGGTGGTGCTCAGCCGCGACAAGGTCACGGGCCGCCTCTACGCAATGAAAATCCTCAAGAAGAACCTCATCATCCAGAAGGACGAGGTCGCGCACACCATCACCGAGAACCGCGTGCTCAAGAAGACCAAGCACCCCTTCCTCACGGTAACACATTACACACGCCGATGTCGTACTCTGACAAATAGTTTTTGTGATATTCTCACAAATCAAATCAAAATAATCTTTATTCAACATAGACCTTTACATGCACTTATTGACGTCAACAAACAAAACAAAAAAAAAGCTTAAATAAAAAAAAAACGTACGTACGTACGAATAAGGAAAAAAAAAGAAAAAATATATTGACTCGACACCTGTTCGGAAATTGGGAGAGCCTTCTCGAGAAGAACAGGCAAGAAACTCTGAAGGTCTATTTTTTATCTCCTCTTTTCAATGTTAATAATTATAATAATATAATATAAAAATACAATATAGTATAAGATACAATCATACCTAATACGATTACAGTCGTATGTATGTTTACATACACATATAAAATAATACAATATTATAAATAATGTTGTTACCAAACATGAATATATATGAATAGTGTCCCTATTCCCAAATAGTGTGATCATTAAGATAGTCACTTACTTTATAATAACCTTTACTCATGAGTGTCTTTTTGCTTAAAGCTTAAAAAAAACAAAAACCTTGCCCGTACGTACGAATAATGAAAAAAAAAAAATTGACTCGACACCTGTTCGGAAATTGGGAAACTGTCACAAGAAACAGTTTTGAAGTCAAATTCTTAATGGAGGCTGGATTTTCTATTTTATGGTATTTTTAAGTCAATTTGTACAGTAGTACACTACTAATACTACACCTAAAACCAGTTAGAACATAGATATAGATGGGGCTACGACTGTGGGGGACAAGACCATCTGTCCCCACAAAATGGAGAACAATACCTTTCTCTTGATCGACAAATAATATGTTACTTGTAGAATAAATAATATATAAGGAAATTTAAAAATAAAAAGACTAACACAAACAAAAAAGAGCGTGGACCAAAGAGTCCACAGAAAACCAAAAACGAATTGAAAAAAAAAATACTACACCCATAGCCAAAAGGTTAGATCCTATGTATCTATGTATATACGTGGTGCCACTTAACCACCAGTTGGGGAATAAGAAGGCTCTTCATGTTAAACCATTTTTGCTGCCACCAATCAAAGAAACAAATTAGGGAACGTACCCATACTACGTGACCCGTTTAGGGGGGGGAGGGGGGTCGTCAAAATACCACGCTTGGGCACAGGGGCGGGGGGGGGGGCCTTAAGTTTTCGTCACGTAATCAATATACTTTAGGAAAATCTCGCGTTTTTGCGAGCTATATTCAAATATGGCGGGCAACGTTAGCGCTTTTCAAACTCATTAATAGGGCTTAAAAGGACCTGTATCAAGAGCCGTTAAAATAAATGATTAAAAAAATTCAAACTCATAGGTGGCAACACTGACGCACATATGTCAGAACGTCAGCTGATACAAAGCTGATATTTTATAGTGTAGTCCATAGTGTAATACATACCTGTGCAATCATGTCGTTGTACGATCGATTGTACAATGCATTTATTAACTGTAATTCAGTTGTAACAAGTTATATTTGTTTTAACATTTCATTATTCTATACAACTATGATACACTCTAGACATTTCAAATTTTGTAAAGAGACTGTCGCCACTACGGATATTTTTAAATATATGACTTATTATTTGAATCAGTTAATATGCTTATTATAACAATGGTCAAACGTTTGAAATTATTTTTTTAATGTTTATCATGAAGGACTTCTTGTTTACAATGAACGGATCAACATCACTAAAGAATTCATTATATTCTCGCATGATTCTTGTAATCACTGCATTTTTGCCATAACATGTGATATGTCCAGGGATATAAAACATAGGAGTATGCCTTGTGCGGTACTTAGGTGTGTTAAATATTAATCGTGACAACAACTCTGGACTATCGATACGCCCACTTAATATATCATATAATAGTCCCATGTCCATCATATCACACTTTTGTTTTTTGTGATTTAAGATTCTGTTACAATATGACTACGTATGTTTATTCTTCTTAATAATATTTTTTTAACTTGTGATTATAGGTATTATAGGCAAGCGCCGTATTAATAAAGATAAATATGAAAAAAAATATTTTTTTTTTTAAACTTTCTATTTGCAAAAAATAATTCAAAACCATATTTATGAATTACTACGTGAAAACTAGAGGGGGAGGGAGGGGGTCTTAGCATATACTACGGGTAGTCACCGAGGGGGGGGAAGGGGGGTAAAAATTGTAAAATATGGGTCACGTAGTATGGGTACGTTCCCTTAAGAAAGAAAAATAAATTATATACTTATAATGAAATATTACATCATATTTATACTCAGTTCATTGTTACAATACTTATAGTTTATATAACGTGACGAAACTGCGACTAACTTAATATTTACTAAACTTTAATTAATTTAATAAGGAAAGGCAAAAGAATCTTAGGCCATACAACCATTATCTTTCTTAGGTTTTTCTTCTAGCTGTTTATATAGTGCTTTACTTTCTTCTGGTATACGTTAAAGGTTAGTGTCGTACATTTCAATGCGTGTATGTAGTGCTGAGCGAGAATTGTATAGCGTCAGACTATGATGGCGACCGATGGGGTGGTGAAACCATTCTCAATACCTTGCACACCATAAAACTTTTATTTGAATATCTGCATTAATGTTTGTGGTATTTTTATTTCACAAAATCTATTTAGATAAAATTATATCTAAATGGATTTTGAAAAACACATTTTTTTGTGTCTGATCAGTTTCTAATTGCCTTTAACTCCATTGGGGTAGAGTTTAAAATTCAATAGGCCATGATTCAAACCCAAGCAATGAAATTCAGAAGTTTTATGCCATTTGTCTGTATGTGTTTTGTGGATAAATGTTGCTAAAATTTTATTTTTTATTTTATTTATTTATTTGGACAACCAACAAGATAAACACCGGTATTAACAAAAACAGGAATAATTCAAAAATACAAACTTAAAGCTAAGTATTTTCTTAATTATAGGTCGCCACGGCATGCAATGTGGACTACAGTATGCTTAAATATATACACATACGAACATACATACATATATTGGAATAAAAAGAACTATATATAAAAATAAAAAAAAAATTAAGAAAGTGCAAATTAATATTGTAATGTGTAAACAATATTGCATCAAGCTCAGTCACTAAATACGCATCTTATTAAAAGATCGAAGTATTTGACGCCTGAATGTCTGGGGCTCATCTGCAAATATGTCGATGTGACATTCTTTGCACAATTTATTGTATAGTCGCTGTACTCTGTTCATGGTAGCGTAGTGACCAAGAATGCTCCTGCTCCCCTTCACAGAAAATGGGACATATCTACCAAATTGTATCATTATATTTTATTCATATTATTTAACTACAAATATAAATTTATACAATGGTGCGCAGACAATTTTGATCAACTCTGTGTATATCTCTCTCTCAATTTGCAGATTTTCCTTTGATATTGAAATTAAAACTTTCTTGCCCGTCTATACATACTCCCAGGAGGATAAAGTTGAGCGACTGTGTAATGTGGAATAAAAAACATAATTATACATATATTGAACCAATATTATACAAGTCATCATAATACTAACATTGATATAAATAAATCGACAGCTTCCACCAGATGTAACATTTATCCTGATGATGTCACCCGTGGACACTTTTTTAATTATTGTATTCCCACTGAGTCACAGTTTGTTTACGAAACCGTGCCTTTTAAATAGACTATTATTTGGTTTTAGTAATTATGATGCAGCAGTGTTTACTTACTTGATTGAATAATTCATACATATCGTAATATACAAATCGCAACTGGTACCAAATTATTAGCGTGCTTGTTTACAGTATACTGAAATTAGTTGCAAATAAGTATAAGCTGCCGATTAGCTATTTTTGGATATGCCTTAGCTGTGTATTATTATGTATTAGTGTGACTGCTACTTCCAGCGGGCAAGCCTAGTCTAAGTCCCAAATTTACATTGTTTAATTGTTCAGTTCATATTGACTGCGAGATAGAGGAGCAGTTGCAGTCTAACATCGTGTTTATGTTTAATTTCATACATTACACATTTATTTATACTTGTCTTGTGCAGTATGTTATGAAGTGTGACTGATGTAGTTTCTTGTATGATTAATGAAGTCTGCTGTATCAGTCTCCGCCTAGTGCTGATGCATAGTGGTGTTTTGTTTTGGGTTATAGGTGGTTCCCTATTTCTTCTTTACAACCTTGGTCTATATGACATCTAAGCCAGAAGAAATTTTTTTTTGTTCTCCTGAGGAAAATGCATTAAATTGCATACCTCGGCTGTGCCGAGCTGGCGGTTATGTGGGGCTCTCCTCTCCAGAAGGGGGAGGCCTACCCACTAAAAACCTCAGGGATGGCCTTCCTCAGGCATGTAGGGAGCCCCCGGGAACGCGAAGCGACTTCCGGGAACCCCCAGCCTCCGCTCCCCCGCGGCGGCGCCGCAGCTGTGCTACCGAGCCCGGCGCCGCCTCCTTCGAGCGGGATCGGCCATCTCCCGACCCCGCTCGGCGGCCTCCTTCTGGAGCATCATTGCCGCAAGCAATGCCGGCGGAGATAAATCTCGGCCGATCTCTGCGACCAAGACACGGCGCTCGGAGGCCCACGCGGGACACTCCGCCAGCGTGTGCTGGGCCGAGTCGAGGTCGGATGCGCAGTGGTGACAATGTGTTGATCCCTCCCGTCCTATTCGACACAGATACTCACCGAAGCAGCCGTGCCCGGTGAGTATCTGAGTCAATCGGTAGGTGACCTCCTCCTTCTCGATGACATCTAAGCCTTGCGTCTAATGTTAGTACTGATGAAGTACAATCCTGTCAGTAAAGATTGGGCTCGGTGCTTCATCAGTGTAGAGTCTAGAGTGGTGGTAGCAGTGGAGAGGGAGGGAGGGAGGGAGGGGGAGAGAGTGAGAGAGTACAGCGCAGCGCGCGCCGCAGTCGCTGTGGCACTCGTTCCAGACGGCGGACCGCGTGTGCTTCGCCATGGAGTACGCCAACGGCGGCGAGCTGTTCTTCCACCTGTCGCGCGAGCGCTCGTTCTCGGAGGAGCGCACGCGCTTCTACGGCGCCGAGATCGTGTCCGCGCTCGGCTACCTGCACGCCGAGGGCATCATCTACCGCGACCTCAAGCTCGAGAACCTGCTGCTCGACAAGGACGGCCACATCAAGATCACCGACTTCGGCCTCTGCAAGGTATGCTACTGCGCCACTGCTGTAACGTAACGTTACACGACATAGTAATCATATGAATACATTATTTTTCAAATTTGTTCATTACTAATTAAGTCTAAATACTTGTGTTATAAATCCCGTACTGGGACGCCCTTGGGCGCAAGAAACTTTCCGGTTGGTGGTTTCTTATGATTTACGGATCTCCTCCCTACCTGAACTGATCTATCATCAGTTCACCTTCGCCCTACAGAACTGATGCTGAAGATGGTTCTTCAATCTACTGGACCTGACGCTGACGATCGACGACTAGGAGAGTGCGGTATTTCAGAAGCCGAGACAGTATACAATTTATGACCTTAGGCAACTTACTCGCTTAAATATAATTTTACTTTAAACTTAAATTTTATATGAAATTAAAATTGTTTAAAATTAATTTGTGTACATTAATTATTAAAAAATTTCTTATCAATTAATGTGACACTGCACAAGTTTCATACAAATCATCTACAAACTAATCCCGGTCTCGGAGAATAAGCAATATGATATAAATATAATAAAATAGAAATGTCTAAAATCTTGACATTATTGACAGATTTATTTTTAATTTGACATCAATTTTTTAGTAACTATACGTGCTGCTATATATGCTAAAATTATAATTTGGCAGTAAATTAATCATCTCAGGAAGTGTTGTTTATTTGTTAAGTTGATGATTTGACTTTATTGTTAAATTAATATTGAACGCCATGTACCACCAACTTTGATAACTAACTTTTTATTACTTTTTACCATTATTGACTATAATTTTGCTAAGATTAAAAAAAAAATTAACAAAGTTATAGTCAATAATGTATTCAAAATTAAGTCGTAACTTTTTTGAAAAAAGAAAAGACAATTCTCAGTAATTTCCTTACGATACAGCATTTCATAGGTAGAAGACTTAAGAAATATACAAGTTCAGGAGCAACAAGAGTATTTAGAAATTCCTACCAAAAATACTTTAGTGTCTTGTATAATATTTACACAAAAAATCAGGAAACAAACAATTACAAAATATAAAGTGACACTTGTGTTTGCACACTACGTCAAAACACATTCCATTACACAGACAATAAAGTCAAGTCATATTCCATTTTACAGATAATAAACTGCGTTTGCAATAATTCTTCTATAACATTTTGGTGTTGTCATTGACAATTTCAATTACCAAAAATTATTATGATAATTTAAAATTATCTTTCTATTTGGATTAAACGGTACTATATGAATAGGTATAATTTTGGAAGCGCGATGTGACTGTGTGTTGCACCCCAGGTGAACATAACGTACGGGCGCACCACCAAGACGTTCTGCGGCACGCCCGAGTACCTGGCGCCCGAGGTGCTGGAGGACACCGACTACGGGCCCGCGGTGGACTGGTGAGTGCGCGCCCTGAGGCACAGGGTGCAGGCCTTGTGAGATTTCGTGCAACCCGTTTGGAAAATGTGTGCTTCAATGAAACTAATGAAAACCAGGTGGGGCCTGGGCGTGGTGATGTACGAGATGGCGTGCGGGCGGCTGCCGTTCTACAACCGCGACCACGAGGTGCTGTTCTCGCTGATCGTGAGCGAGGAGGTGCGGTTCCCGCGCGCGCTGTCGGCGGCGTGCCGCGGCCTGCTGCGCGCGCTGCTCACCAAGCAGCCCGCGCGCCGCCTGGGCGCCGGGCCCGACGACGCGCACGACGTCATGCACCACCCCTTCTTCGCCAGCATCGACTGGGCCGACCTGCTGGCCAAGCGGGTGCGTACCTCCCCCTGCTGCCTCCCGCCTCCCGCCTCCTGCCTCCTGCCTCCTGCCTCCTGCCTCCCGCAGCGCGCTGCTCACCAAGCAGCCCGCGCGCCGCCTGGGCGCCGGGCCCGACGACGCGCACGACGTCATGCACCACCCCTTCTTCGCCAGCATCGACTGGGCCGACCTGCTGGCCAAGCGGGTGCGTACCTCCCCTTGCTGCCTCCCGCCTCCCGCCTCCCGCCTCCTGCCTCCCGCCTCCTGCCTCCCGCCTCCCGCAGCGCGCTGCTCACCGAGCAGCCGACTCCTCGCTAATCTATTCTAGATTTTAACTTCACGCAAGTTGGACAACGGTGGTCGAAGCATTCGTTTCCTTTATTAACCTACTAGCTTTCTGCCCGCGGCTTCGCCCGCGTGGATTTCGGGATTGGGTGTATAGAGGGTTAAGGGTCATAGCTTTTGCCCACGGCTACATATACGCGGAAGTCGGTTTATGGTGCGAAGATTTTATCGCGCTTCCCGTGGGACTATCCGTTTTTCCGAGATAAAAAATGCCGCAAAACTCCTCAAGAATCACTCTATCTATTGATGAAAACCGCATAAAAATCTGTGCAGTAGTTTTTGAGCGAAGCCTTTATTGCGCATCCCGTGGGATCTGTCGATTTTTTCGGGATAAAAAGTAGCCTATGTTACTCGGGAGAATGTAGCTTTCCAAAGGTGAAAGAATTTTTGAAATCGGTCCAGTAGTTTAAGCGTGAAGAGGTAACAAACAAACAAACAAACAAACAAATAAACAAACAAACAAACAAACAAACACACTTTCGCATTTATAATATTAGTTGGGATATATAACAGGTATTCTAAAATTTTTCCTTATTTTTTTATTCTGATTATGTTTAAATAACGTTCTGAGACTATTGTCAAGTTTGATGTCTTTTCATCTTTCCATCTGTAACAGTTCGGTTTTGTGATTGCAGATCCCGCCGCCGTTCAAGCCGCAAGTGGAATCGGACACAGACACACGTTACTTCGACTCAGAGTTCACCGGCGAATCCGTAGAACTCACCCCCCCGGACGAACCCACCCTTTCACGTATACAGGAGGAACATTTTCCGCAACTCTCCTACCAGGTGAGTCCCGAGTATCGGCCGCAGCCTTAACTAGAAAATTGTAAGACGAATACATATTTTTTACGTAATGTATTGACAAACAATTCGAACTGATTACAATCTGAATACAGAACTGTTTACAGTCGTCTGTACATATGATTTCTGGAAGATTAGCAACAAATATGAAACTCCTACTCAAACCACACTGTATTTGGTGTTGAACTGTGAGGATGTTCATCCATAATACAGATGAAGTATTTAACTTGCAGGACATCTGCTCGTCGGCGCACTCGGCGCTGTCGCAGATGTCGCAGCTGTCGCAGACGTCCGCGGCCGCGGACCGCGAGCGGGACCGCGACCGCGACCGCGACCGCGACCGCCGCCAGTGAGGCCACACGCCCGCCCCCGCCTTTTGTACATATTACACTTAGGATTCAACGTATACGTCTTTTATTTGTGCCCACCCTTCCCCTCCACTGTTGGCCTGCTACGAAACGTCACCACTACAAAGCAATTATGCGTAAAGGCAATGTACTTCAATTTATTCATATTCTGTGGTTTTGTGTCCAAAATCTATTATAGAATCGCCCTCACGATTTGCCTATATGGTTTCTAGAACTAGGCCAGGCTGAGTTTAGTCGGTAGTCACGTGGTCAGACCGCTCTGGCCGCGTGCAGTCCGACATAACCTCCGTGACACCTTGCCGTTGCGGGGGTATCCTGGGTACGTTTCGTGCTCCTTGTGAGGATTCTCTCAGCCTTCCTCTCCTGAGGAAAAAAAAATCGGGTGGGGCTGTGCCGGGGCACACCGTTGGTTTTAACGTGAAACGTCTATGTTAGGGAATCGCTTTTAAAAGTAAAAGATTGAAATAAAAACAAGATTGACGGTGTTTTAAGTATTTTAATAAAAACTCAATGTCACAACAGCGAGCTGACTATATAAGTGAAAATATTCGCACAACATTTTTGTTTCTAAGACTAATATTTTTTAATTATTAAGGTACGAATGATATAGACCTTTTCGTTACGGTCCACTTTGTTAAACCTGGTACCCGTATGTTTTCGCGCGATTTTAAAGACGTTTCACGTCAAAAAAAAATATATAGAATGTAACATGGCAAAAGGCCCTTTATTCAATGACAAAAACACACTTTTTTCATAAAGAACCTAATGGTAAGTAGGTAGCACGGACGACTATATCTGGTGCGTCCTAAACTGTAATGGATGAATGGGATGTGTGCATGCGATGCATAATGATTTTATGAACAAACGAATATAAAGTGAAATGGGGTAGCAATGATTTTAGAAATTAAAACTAAAAAAAATACGCGTATTTTACCTTACTGAACCTCTGCATGAAGTAAGATTAAAGTATAACACGTAATAACTAAATAGGGAAGATGCAATATCTTTATTTTTGTGCTCATTTTAAAGAACTCCACGTAGAATAGACCACAAGTATATTAAAAAATGAAAAGACTATTTTTTTTTCTATTCTTTGGCTTCGTACGGTTTGTACATTTGCCATTTACAGTAAGTTAGGGAAACGTAAGGGGAAGAAAGGAGATACGGAAGGGATTATATTAACAGGATCAGGAGAGGATATTAGACATTATGCATAAATACAACGAATAAATATGTTATTATAACATAAACATGTGTTAACTGTATAACTTATATTTTTATATTATTACTTATTAAAAAAGTAGCCAGAGAGTTATAGATTGTGTAGTTATTTAATATTAACAAAGTACTAATAGAGGTAGGGAATGGGATACTGAATGATATAAGGTCTGAATCTATAGAGGATCAATCATATAAAAGACAAGAGAAAAAAATATGATCAACACTTCTCCACACACATCATGTCCACACTCGCATAATGGATCACTAATTATACCTAATTCTGAATAGGCTTTCTCGGGTACAAACATGCCCTAAAACGCATACGAATAATTATACTAGTCGCAGTTTTACCAAAATTAGCTTTACGGAACCAAGGTTTTAATGGGATATTAGGTTGTATTCGAGAGAAATGCTTCCCCTTCAAAAGGCGAAACTTTTCCCAAACGTTTTGCCACATACTCCTCATGTAATTCTCCGGCAAAAACAACAAATCATAAGGATAAATTTTATAAGGAAATATATCCCCGCATTGTATTACTTCTTTAGCCAACGTATCAGATTTCTATTAGATATTTCTATCAGAGGATATATTCAAAATAACTCTCAATTCAAAAAACTCATCATTTTCTAAAAATAAATACTTTCGATACTATATCATATTGATATAATGTGATGTATTGATTTATATGATATTTTATTATAATAATAAATGTTATTTTGTAGATGCGCCTGCGATTAGCATAAATATAATTTCCGAAATCCAACACGAGGAGGTTGTAGTACGACTTGAGACATTTCAAACAATTTCAAAACATCAGTGTGTATAGTAAAAACTTACCAGTCATTGAAGCTATTTCTTCTAAGTACTGACTCTGGGTTATTATCCTATCTTTCTCCCCTAATTGAGTGAGATATTCAATAGTTCTTACTATTTCATCAACTCTTTTGACATCTTGCAGATTCTCTGTTAAAGAAAGTTAATCGTTTTAAAATTACCAACAAAAATACAACATAAATTAATAATGAGTATACGTAAAACATAAGTGATGTTATTAAAATGAATACGTTGACTGATACGATGTACGAATAAATATAATTAGTTTTATTCAATACAAAGAAGCGTAAGTATATTATTTGTTGTTGTTAGGATACATAAATTATAAATCAAAATTTTATTATGACGACTGGAGAGGTAGGTGTTCAAAGTATCAAAATAATATTGTCTACTAACCTATGAAATTCAACCTTGTCAAATTGACGTTGACGTTCATACAGAGTTGCTATATAACAAAGTCCGCAAATAATTCCAGGGCCTACTTTCGTTAGCCAGACTCTATACGGATGATGATTACCTCAATCACAACACTAGTATCTTTATAACTGCGATTCGGAATGCGGCGTAATAGTTTTGTAGATAAATATCTTTAAAATATTTAAATAGTCTGTGTCAATATGTGATAATATCTCAGAGTAAATAGAACAGGAGATGCCATTGTCTAACATTCCCCTCTGCCAAAGTATAAGACTCGGAATCTTGTACGTTATATAAAACTAGTTGAGCTGCCTTATGGGCTGTCACACAACATTGTGCATGTCGCGGCGAACAGAGCTCCCACTAAAATGCCTACTTGTGCTGTTTTTTCATGTAAAAAGAAGTCTAACACGTCAAGTATGCAAAAAGATGGTGTCACCTTTCATTTGTAAGTATTATTTTTAAGATTTATTGATTATTTAATTCATAATTTCATGTTTTACAATTCTGCAAATTCAAATTTAACGTCAATAGTCTCGTGAGGAGTGCGGTCTGACGTCATATAGTCTCGTGGGGAGTGCGCGAGCTAGGGTTGAACATTATCATATTTCAATTAATTATGACATTTGACATATAGAATTTGTATAGTTCATATAACAATTTTCTAATATGGTAGGTATTAATTTAATCAGTAACAGCATCATTTGGTACTCTGCTGTCTTAAATTGCCGATGCCTTGTTACAATAATACACAATTTCACTTTTTTTTGATACTTTAACAGTTCTATACATAATGATGTACTAGCAATTATACCATTTAAATTAAATATTTTTAAAAGTATTTATATGGGTGCATTATTAAAACAATCAATAATGTAAAAATGAACTAAACTCAAACTTCCCTTCAAATTCAAGTATAGATGATGAATCAAGTAGCACACTGCTGTTATTCTTTTGAGACATACACTTTTTGTACAATACCAAATGGTGAAGGTGCCTTGATAGAATAACAGTTAAGTAACAAGTTTAGTTTCTATTAACGGTTTCTATATATAGAAATCAAAAAGATGTATGAGGAGGACATTTGCAATAGTTTTTTTATCTATCGCGAATTACTCAATCTGTCACTGTTAATCTCATTGTATGTTATTTTTGTTTATAAAAATAGCAGTAATAAAATAGTAACACTTACTTTGTGAGTGTAATTTTGTTAAAGGAAATATAAGAGTCATGCTTAAAAGGTAAGCATCTGTAAAATAGCGCCAACATCATCTTAAAAATTTTAGTTAAAAAATATTATCTTTTTAATCAGCAGCCCTAATTGATTTTCACACTTGAAATAGGGATGCAACTATATCGATATTTTGGTTTTACGAGTAAAAAGGAATGAATGAATGAATGGAATAATTGACATTAATTAAAAATATTATGCTTAAATCTTATTGAATAATAAAATATAATTGACAAACAAAGTAAGTAAACAGAAATAAGTACACTTTATTTAATATTGTTTAATTGACGTCTCGGATTTATAATACACTAAAAGGTGCAGTCGAAAAATTACCTAATGATGTAATATTAATTACATCAGTGACCGGAGAATGGGGGTTCACAAAATATTGAATTGTGCTTCTTCAGTTAACAAAATAAATAACACAACTAGTAATATTTATGAACAAAATTTGATTGTTGAAAACTTTAGTGAAATTATCATTCAAAAAAGATATCGAAAGTGAAATTTTTCTTTCCCCTTTTGGTGAAAAGGTGATTGAATATATAGCTGGATACGTCACCTTTGCACTTTCTAAAAAAATTAAATGTATTGAATGTGTCAAAGGCCTACTAGGACAACACAGTGAAAAGAGTTTGATATATTTTAAATCCAAAGGTTACCTGATGTATGCATCTAACGAGGTTTTACAGCTATGTCGTATGTGTGAAGTAATAATTAGACAAGGGCTCGAACACGGTAAACTAAAGAAAGAATACATGACAAAGTTCATCGTTGTCAAAGCTTCCAATAAATTGATTGGTCAGCCTATTTTTGCTAATATTACTTGTCATGACCCTGATTTTTTTGTCAGTCACAGCTTTGAATTAGCCAAAGCTGTGATGTACAGGTACTGTGATACCAGATTACGATTTTTAATGAAGAAATCTGACCCAAAAAAATGTATCAGACACATTTACTCCAAGCTAATTCATTTCAAAAATCAATGAAATAACCTAATTCCTTTCATTTTTTGAAATATTAAATGAGGTAAGGCTTGTGTGTATAATTTAACATTTTTAATATGAAAAATCACCTCACTCATTCGTCAAGTAATTTCACCTTTCCCAAAAGACAAATGAGCAAGGCACGCAAAGCTTCAGTTCCATAAAAAATGTTAGGCCCGCAATCTAAATACAAACCGACATTTAGGAGTAATTTTCCCTCCCTTCCAAGTGTATACTGGTGGTCGAGCTGACATTGCCTGGGTAAAAATATACCCAAAGACTGCGCCGCAAAAACTGACATATACTTTGAGGTAACGGACCAACTAACAAAAAACGGTTGTTACATAGCTGGTGGTAGAGAACGGAAAGAGGGATATACCGTCTAAGTCACTATACACACTGTTGATATTATGCAACGCTATGGACCCGGCATAACTTTAGTGAGATTTTGTTGTTGATGTTCATGAAAAGTCTATTAGTATCCAAATAAGATATTGTTGATTGTTAAAGTATTTTTAAGATCCCTATCTGATATTTACTTGTATTTAATACGATTAAACTAATTTAATTATTATAATGACATACATGGGAATAATAGAACTAACTGTCAATCCCGTGTCAAAAAACTCAATTATTTTTATAGTGTGTATCAAAACGTGTTTTTCAATAAAATATTTCTTTTAGAAAACGCATTTTAATGTTATTATAACAATGTCGGTGTTGCAGTATCTAATTTTGATGTAAAAATACAATTTTTGTTGTATCCGCAACTTGGTGTCAATAAAACTTATTTTATTTTCCGGTTTAATAGGACTTCTGTAGCTTCTCATGCAACAAAATGCGTATTTTTACCTTAATATCCTACCAAATAACAAATATGCAGTTAAAAAGACACAAAAATTAGGTAAAATTATTAGATGTTATAATTTACTATAATAAACTACTGAGTATAAGTTTGCATTTTATTAACCTTCGATATCTGTCAATTTTATATTGACTACATACTAAATGTCGAAGCATGATATTTAATTATGTTGAAATATTAACGCCAAGTTAACATTCATTAATTGAACGAAAGCGATTTATCGATATCATTCTTTTGGGTGATGTCTCGTTACTTCCCACACTTTTACATTTTTGTGTTCGAATAGAACGTCAACGTACTTTTTTAAGGTTTGTGTGCGTGAATTTCAAAATTGTGTGTCATGTGTCCATGTGTGCATTTGTAAAAACGTTAAAATTTTCTGTTTGTGTGTGCTGGTTTAGAGTGTAGTAGTAACCTCGCCCCCCGCAAGATATGACAGAAAAATTTGTTCGAGAAATTTGACTGATGCCTACTCCAGTTCTATTTACTCTGAGGATAATATGAATATACTTGTTATTAAAAGAATAAAAAATATATTTGTTCTTGATGTTCAATTTGTTTAATATTTATTATGTTTGTTATGATATGACCAAAGAAACTGGATGAAAGGAATTATCAATTTTTTCCGTATGCATAAATTTGTTTTTCTTCAGTTAATATTGAAGCCATTCGAATATTATTTAGTATTTTGGTCTAGTGTTTGAATATGGTGTTATCCTTATCATCCAGCGCGGGCCGGCGTGTGCGCCCAGCTGGACAACATAGAGAGGTTTGTATTAATTATAATGCATATTAACAAAGGAAAACGGAAGATTGTAACTAAATTGTTTTCGAAACAGGCCATTTTTTCATATACAAATCTGTGTATATTAAAGAAAACTATCGCTATTATGTTTTATAGATTAAGTCCCATATTGGCTGAAATAAATCATATTTTCTTATGAAAAAGTAAAAACAATTCATTTAATCAGTTTTAAGTTTAACTGCATCTTTAAAGTTACTTATTTGTTTTTAAAGTAAATGTCCTTGTAAGAATATATAAACTAACATTTTGAGCTGTCTGCTTGAGTACTGCTAGGTTTTTCAGTATAATGCCAATATTTTTATAACATTCTGAAATGTTCTTCATAAGCTAAATTTACCGATAGATTAATTTAATTGTGAAATATAATTTAGAGGGAATTATTGTCATAATTGCCTCTAAATTATATTTTCATGGTTTTCATTTTAAATAATTGTTTTTTTATTTTACAAGCTACATTTTAAATAATTTTTCTTTAAAAAAGTCATCAGCTTCCTGTATATAGGCTTCCCCCAAGGATTTCCTCACT
This sequence comes from Scirpophaga incertulas, assembly GCA_036419045.1. NCBI lineage: Eukaryota > Metazoa > Arthropoda > Insecta > Lepidoptera > Crambidae > Scirpophaga > Scirpophaga incertulas. The sequence goes on along the minus strand of CM071644.1, from coordinate 61,830 downwards.
AGTCAGTTCTGCGCTGCTACCATCCAGCACCTTTACCTATTTGTTTACCCATCTAATGGGAGGCATAGCAATGCTGCAGTGTCTGTCATATGGCCTGGCACCCCGAATCCATTTCTGCCTTAGTGACTGACAATTTTACTAGCAATTTGTCCTGCCCACTACTTCTTAAGATAAAATTAAAATATCAAGTTAATTGAACAAAGGCCTGCAATTATCTGTGAAAAAGTTTAATTAGTTATATCTCATAGCTCATAGACATTTTTTTATAAACATTTTAAATATTTTATCAATATTTACTGCGTTATTTTACAAAATTAGACCATAATTGAGAATGGATGTTACATTATAGTAATAGGGAATTATTATGGCTTTTTCTGATATTGTTTGCCTGATTTCTGTTAAAGCATACATGAAACCTATGTGGCATTTCCAGTTCAGATGACTGTCAACGTGCAGTCCCAAGAATTTGACATTATGTTTATCATTTATTCTTTTGCTGTCATGAGTGATTTGTATATCCACGAAGATGTATTATAGGAATAAAGTTTCATTGCTTAGTGATTTGTTAATTTCACACTCGTAATTATTTTAGTTTGTATATTGTGCCATAACAATATATAATGCCATAATACATTATATATTGTAGCTGTATATTATATGTATTATTAAAATTGAAATATGCAATTACAAAATTTGGTAGGTGGAGGGCGAGGGCGGCGTGGGCGCAGCCACCGCGGTCGCCGAGGCCGCGCTGGCGCGCCACGCGCGGCTCGTGGCCTACGTGCGCGCGCTCGAGGACCGCCGGGTGAGCACTACTTGTTGTCCTTTTGCTGACTGTGCAGGCCTACGTGTCATCTACCATTTTTATAAACACACTTCTTAGTAAACACTAATGAATGAGTATAGCCCTTTCATATTGTCAGTGGTGACTACAATGTCATTCGCAAAAATGAGGTGTGTCATGTCCTCTAGAGTGTAATAGTTTTGGAAATATCACTTTGAACTGCTTGACATCCTACTGGAGACGTGTCGGTTTTTAGGTCCGATCCTGGAGGCGGTCAGATAGGGTGGGGTTGTGGTATAGCGACTGCAACACTTGAATATATCTATAGTTTCTCCTATCTTGGAGAGATCGAGATACAATTTGAGCTATGTAAAATTAAGTATAAATAAATGCATATAAAATACGAATGAGTGTTAAATATAGGTAGAATAATTCAGGTGGTGCGTTCCACTACATCGATTTTGTTTGTTTCTCGCAGGAATGGTGCTCGGTATGGGGCGAGCACTCGTACGCCCGCGGCGGAGCTAACAGCGGTCGCAAGGGCTCGGCGGTGCGCGTACTGGCCGCGCTGCCGCCGCGCTCGCCGCTGCCCACGCAGCTGGACGTGGTGCGCCCGCCCAACCGGCCGCCCGCCCCGCCCGCCCCGCCCGCGCCGTCCGGGTCGGCCGGCGCGCTCTCCGACGACTCGGCCAGCGACGACGATGCGGCCGACGACAACTGGGAGGAGCGCGCGTTGACGCTCGCCCCTAGCGCGTCGCAGGCGGCGGCGGCGCGCTCAATCTTGGAAGGCTTGACGCGGATCCGCCTAGCTCGCTTGGCGGGCGGCCGCTTCACGTACGCCACCGCGTTGAGGGCGGAGGCGTCGCGCGCGCGGCGCACCGTGGCGCTGTGCCGCGGCCCGTGCGCGTGGCTGGCGGCCGCGCTGGCGGCGGCGCGCGCGCCCGCCCACGCGCGCCGCGCGCTGCGCCGCCTCGTGGCCGCGCTGCGCGACCTCAGCACGCGCGCCGCCGACCGCTTCGACCCGCAGCCGCCCGACGCAGGTGGTCACTTCTTCTCATATTTAAAACTTATGACAATAATGAAATTAACTTGTCGATGCTCTTTATTTATGTTGCGGATGTTCTGTGCAGAGAGCGCGCGCGAGGCGGAACGCGAGCAGCGGGCGCGGCGGCTGCGCATCGCGGGCCGCGGCGTCGGGGACGGGCCGCTGCTGCTGTGGTTCGGCGCCGACCGGTTCGCGAAGGCGCTGGCGCCGCTGGTGTCGCTGCGCGTGGTGCCGCTGGGCGCGCCTCGCGGGCCGCCCGAGGCGTGGTGCGCGGGCGTGGCGGCGGCGGCGCTGGCGCGCGCGGCCGAGCTGGCGGCGGCGGCGGCGGCGCGCGGCGTGGCCGTGCTGGTGGGCGGGTGCGGGCGCGGCGCGGCGGCCGCGCGCGCCGCCGCCGCGCTGCCCGGCGTGCGCGGCGCGCTGCTGCTGGCGCCCGCGCTGCTCACCGCCGACGGCCACCGCGAGCCGCCGCTGCCGCGCACCGCGCTGCTCGTGGTCGGCGCGCACGCCGCGCAGGTACTTGCTGCACGACGCTTCGTCCACTGATTGAACCATTGCTACATAATGGCATCTTGTACATGCATACTTGTACATAACTTTCAAGAATAAGCGAAAATAAGCCTAGAAAGAAGCATTTAAGAATAAGTCTATGAAAGTGTTATCTATTTCCTTTGCTTTATAAAATGTTGCAGTAAAATAATGGAAATTATATTTTTGTTATGTATTATTGTATAGCGTGACTGACGTGACCTTGACATTGATTCATTTCACGTGTGAGTCATTGCCGAATTTTTGTTTTTGTTGTTGTGGTTTTGAATTGTTCTACATGAAACGGAATTTAATTAAGAATTTGTTCTTAACGACAACACTGAATTAGAGTAATTCAAAAATCGATAAAATAATTTTGCGCACGATTTCTATTCGTATTCGAATTCCAAGTTCACGTATAATGATTTAAAAATGCATTTCCAGGCGTGGCACGGCTTGGCGTGCGCGACCGTGAAAGGCGGGAGCGCCTTGGGGGCCGGCGGCACTGGCACTGGCACGGGTGGCGCTGGTGGCGCCAGTGCGAGCGGCGCCGGCGGGCGGCGGCTGCTGGTGGTGGCGGCGGCCGACGACCTGCTGCGGATGGCGCCCGCGGCCGCCAGGAGACGCAATCTGCCCGCCGAGGCGCTGCCCGCCGCCGTGGCGGTGAGTGGCCACACACTGCCATGCACTAGGCATAGGAGCGGGCATCAGTCTTCCTTGCAGCGTGAGTGTCGTCTGTTACGCTGACGACACTCTCGTCGTAACGACCGGGGCCGACTTTGAGCAGACGCTCAGGCTTGCCGAGCTGGGGGTGGCGTATATCGTGAGGGCGATCCGCCGGCTGGGTCTGGAAATAGCGCCGCACAAGACCGAGGCGCTATGGTTCCACGGCCTTCCAAAGCGCCGGGAACCACCCAGCTGCCGGATACGGGTAGGTGACGCGGAGGTCCAGGTGGGGCCCTACATCAAGTACCTTGGCCTCACCTTGGACAGCAGATGGAGCTTCGAGGAGCATTTCGTGCGATTGGTCTCCCGAATCAAGAGGGTCGCGGGCGCCTTACATCGCCTGCTGCCCAATCTCGGGGGACCGAGGGATGGTGTTCGCCGCCTGTACGCGAGCGTCGTACGATCCGTGGCCTTGTATGGGGCCCCCGTGTGGTCGCAAGACTGCACGAGCTCCTCCCGCTGCAGAACTCTGCTCCGGAGCATGCTAGCGGACAATGGCTATGCGGATCGTGCGAGGCTACCGTACGATCTCGTACGAGGCGGCGACGGTTCTGGGGCGGTCCCCCCCTTTCGAGATCCTGGCCGACATGTACGCGGTGATGTACAACGCACCGCGACATGTCGGTCGGGGGGACGACGGGGGGAGTCCCCCGGCACCAGCGCACGGAATGCACAGACGGGAGTTGCACCGACGGGCCGAGCGGGCCTGGCGTGCACAGCTAGAGCGTGGGGGCTGCGTGGGGACTCCCGCACTTCGAAGCTTGGCTCTGCGGGAGGGCGGAAGTCACCTACCGCTTGACTCAGATACTCACCGGACATGGTTGTTTCGGTGAGTATCTGAGTCGAATAGGGAGGGAGGACACGACACGATGCCACCACTGCGCATCTGACCTCGACTCGGCCCAGCACACGCTGGCGGAGTGCCCTGCTTGGGACTCCGAACGCCGAGTCTTGGTCGAAGAGATCGGGCAAAATCTGTCTCCGCTAGCGTTGATTGCGGCAATGCTGGCGGATGAGGGAGGTTGGAGGGCTGTGGCCTCCTTCTGTGAAGCGGTGATGCTCCAGAAGGAGGCCGCCGAGCGGGATCGGGAGATGGCTAATCCCGCTCGAAGAAGGCGGCCTCGGGCCAGATAGCCTGGCCTGAGGCGCCGCCACGGGTCGCTGGTGGACGCAGTTCGTGCCCGTGGAGGCGACCCGGGAGGGACCTCACCCCCGGATGGTCGGGGGATGACGTCGTAGGAGGTTGAAGGGGAGGAGGCAGCAAGATCACTCCCCGAGAAGGGCTCCCCTAACGCACCCAGGGGTGCAAAGGCCAGGGGTCCTCAGATGCGATACTTGATCCTGAGGGCCCCCTACAACGCCAGAGGATGGTCATCGCTGAGGTTTTTAGTGGGTAGGCTTCCCCCTTCTGAGGAGGAGAGGCTCACATAACCACCGGCTCTCCGCAGCCGGGGTATGCAATTCAATGCATTTTCCTCCGTAACAAAAAAAAAAAAGGCGTAGGAGCGGACCGACGATAAGCTAACATTTCTGCGGTTATTAATACACGGCGACAAATTTTGACCACTAGACCCCATCACACGCGCAAACCAATCCCTCCCGCCGGCCACCAACCGCGTCCTCCCTCACGCCACACACTCACGTCCCTCGCTCACACACCGCGCTCGTCGGCGAGCGCAACGACCCGGGCTACACATCCGTCAAACATATACCCGGTACCGTTACGTGCCGGGTAGATTCTCACCCTCCACTACACGACGAACTTGAGTGTGCGAGCCATTAGACGGCGCGCTCAAGCTGCATCGACTCCCTTTGTCTCGACCCTAACGACACCGGTCCGCCAATGTAGTTAATTGGCTAGGTGTCGAACCTTCAGTTCGTGCACCTTCCACAAATATCATTGCAAAGCTGAACATAGCCATCTGAGGCTTCAGCATAGATCTGTCAAAAAAAAAAATCGGGTGAGGCTGTGCCGGGGCACACGGCCGTTGGTTTTAAGTGAAACGTCATGTTAGGGAATCGCTTTTGAAGTAAAAGATTGAAATAAAAAAAAAACAAGATTGGCGGTGTTTTAAGTATTTTAATAAAAAACTCAATGTCACAACAGCGAGCTGACTATATTAGTGAAATATTCACACCACATTTTTGTTTCTAAGACTAATAGTTTTTTAATTATTAAGGTACGATGATATAGACCTTTTCGTTACGGTCCACTTTTTAAACCTGGTACCCGTATGTTTCGGCGCGATTTTAAAGACGTTTCACGTCAAAAAAAGATAAATTTTGTAGTTTAATAGAGATTACATTTTGGGGAACTGTTGTTAAACTCCGACGTAGAACACACCAGCCGTGCTTATCGCTTAAGGAAATGTTAAAACTGCGAGTGCACCTCTGCCTCATTGCAGGAGGAGTGCGCGCGCTGGGCGCACGAGGTGTGCTCGCGGGAGCCGCACCAGGAGCCCGGTGAGTGCTCTCCTCTTATATTCTAGCGATTACTTTATTATGGTGCTACCTACAGCACCACAACTGCCTGCATGAGAAAGTACGAACCGTCAATTCGTATGTACAATCGACGGGTCGCGACAGCTCTTATAACCCGAACGTTTTGGCTACCACCAGCGAGCACAATCAGAAGAGCATGAGACTATATATTAATAGTGCTCGTGGATACAGTGGGGCTATTAGTTATTTAGTTTAAAATAAAACACTGGAAATGCACCAAGAATGACCACCAAAGGAGTATGCCCATTCGTAGTATCACCTTTACTCGTCCTTGTGCCTTAACCAAACTAATACCAAAAAATAGGTAACAATTTTTAACAAAACTAATACCAAAAAATAAGTAACAATTTTTAACAAAACTCTGCAATATACCAAGCCGAATCTTCGCCGGAGATAAATCCACATAATAATTAGTAATTATTTCACTTCCGTTTCATTCGCCGTGTATTTTTATTGATGATATTCTAATTTCATTGATAAATAGTCTCTTCGGTATTGCCATATATTAACGATCGGATCGATTGGTCAAAAATATATTCGATACATTCCACTGTCCTCTCGTGAAAGGGTAAAAGGAATACCAAAACAATTAATTTTCTTTAGTCTTTTTTCTGCTTTCTCTAATATTTTAGTCATTATTCTGCTTTAAGAGTTTCTTTATACAGATAACTAATATCAATGTTGATAAAACAATTATTTTTAAATTAATTAATTATTTTATATGAATTATTGGATAGTTGTAAAATTTATTGGATAAGATAGACTTAATCATTTTATAGTTTTAATCTTCTACAATTAAATAGGTATTATCAAAAATGATGATAGGAGAAATTCGTAACTTGAAAGTCTTTGGTGTTTAATTTCTATTTTACCCATCGAAATAGAGTCAAATAGTTTTTAATAATTGAATATATAGTTAAAAATCTACAATATATCATAAAAATCATTATGGTACAAAATTATTTTTGGCGATACTAAAGTCCATACTACAATGGGCATTCTCCTTTAATCTTCACTTCACATATGTTGAATTGTTTAAGAAATTAATACAATGTCTACATTACCATGAAATAGTCTTGAATACACAACAATATACGATCTGTTAGTCCTGCACTGACAAGAGGTTTCGAAGAAGCTTGTACCATGGTTAATGGGTCACCATCCTGTTGTTTTTATGATGTCACATTGATTGAAGTTCCTGATGTAAAAAATGTCCTTCTCGAGGTTATTCTTAGTTAATAATTGTAAAGTTAATTAATTTAAGCTTTAAGAGCTGTGATAATTAAATATTGGACCCTAAAAGATGAAAGAAAAGATATGGTTAGATCGAATGTTTGAAAAGTTTATCACGAGGAACATATTTTATTTAAAAGAAATTCCTGTTTTTTTACTTATGGCGTCAATACATATTAATTTATTTATTTATTTGCGCCGGCCTCCTTCATAATTTTGTAATTTATTATTTTTCCATTATTCGATTAAAATGATTTTTTAACAATAGAGTTTGGTCTTTTTTCTTGAACATACTCAAAACAACGTCGAAAGAATCTTTTTTAAAATGGCTGACATCTATTATGTCACTCTTAATTTTTTTTAAGGCAAACCAATAACAGCATACATTCATTTCTAATGATTTTTTTTCTTACACTCTTTGGTAAACATAGCAGGGAAGTGTCCACTCTTGGGGATCCTCGGCGATATATAGTTGACATATGACGGTGACGTAATTTGCAGACGTAACAGTGGTAGAGGACGACGAGGAGGAGTACGCGCACCTGCCCACGCCCACGCCCACGCCCACGCCCAACATGTGAGTTTATAATAATACACTGTACTGCCTCAATATCAATTGTATACAAGTATATTATAAATGGCATCCGAAAGATACCCTTAAGAGAGTTTTAGTTATATTTCTATGGGGTTAGCAAATAGAAAGCTATTTATTGAATAAGTGCTACTTGGCATTATTAGAAAGAAAAAAAAGTAACTTACAAGTCACGACTGACATTGACGAATTCTCGCAACATTTACCTGAAACAAAAGTAAACACTATACGGAAAATATTGTCGTAATTATTATCATCCCTTTGTATTTGTTTAGAACTAAAATATAATCATTCATGTTTAGTCTACAATTATTTTATATACTGTATTTTACGTTAATTAATTTATAATTGGCCAAGGCCATGTTTAAAAAATATCTAAAATCTGACACAAATAAATGTCTCAATAAAAAAAAAGGTTATATATCTGTGTTCTTTTTGTAATTATACAAGTTCATGGTTGTGGTTTTGTTTCAGGTTAAATCAACGGTCGATTGAAATCGTGGGTAAGAAGAAAAATGTTATTACTAAAACATTTTTGACAAAGTGGCCCAACAGTTTGGTGATAGCGGCGCCACACAGGTAGCGCAGGTTCGATCTGCGCGTAGATCCTTCGTCCGGTATTGGGCGTATCTTCGCTGAAATGAATGAATGGATGTCATTTTATATTGACTTTGACACCGAATCTGCACCTGTCGGTGATGATGGATGACACTCTAAATTTTCTCCGAAACCAACATGTACACTTGTATATATTGGTGAAGACGCACTTCTATTGACGCCTAACTAATATATTTAACAGTTTTGTCCATAACGCGACGTTTGCATAAATAGATTATATCGACGGTTAAAAGGAAATAGGGCATATGCGACATTTTGATCAAAAATGAGTTATATATATATGCCATTGGACTCTGGAATTTTCTGCTCTTTCGAATGCGCTTACTCCCATGGCTCTATAACGACATTTATGCTCAAGCAAAAAAAAAACAGCTGTGGTTATAAGCGACCAAAACCACTTTAAATAACGTCAAATCACTAAAACTGAGAATACCGGTAACTGTTCCATTTCTATCTGATTTTATAGCTGTTTCACTTTTCAAAATATCTTAATAAATGACGGAAATACGTCAGTGTTTTTAAAATTTAAAACTGCTCTCCTGAACATTTCATCTTTTGTCGCTTATCCCCTATTTCCTTTTAACCGTCGATATACTGTTTTAGAATTTCACAAATGCGAGGTTCTCGATATTATTATGAAACTAGCGACCCGCCCCGGCTTCGCACGGGTGCAGTGAAAAAATGGTTATGGTGGGTTATCCCTAAGAGATAGACATATACCATCGCGGACTTTTTTGTGGATTTTTGTAAGTTGTACAATACTGTAGTACATTATTTTGGTCTATCTCGTAGGGTTCAGCCAGCGTTTGCAATATAAGCGCAAAAAAACGTGCTTATTTACGACATCACATTAGAAACCTTTAAATTTATCAGTGTTTCTCTACTATATTATGCATTTATTATACATACAAACCTTCCTTAAGAATCACTCTATCTATTAAAAAAAACCGCGTCAAAATCCGTTGCGTAGTTTTAAAGATCTAAGCATACATACGGACATACAGCGAAAGCGACTTTGTTTTATACTGTTACGAGCTGGGGTCAGTAAATTAAACGGCGGTCTACCAAAACACTGAACTTTTATTAATTACCACACTAACAGTCACTAACTTCACTGAAAGCACTGAAAGTCGCTTCTTAGTTCTCCAATATCACTTAGATGTTTTCGCACTGTATCGCAAAACAATTATTTTCCCGGCGGCCGGACACAGCCTTATATAGTCCCCTAAGATACTTGACACTCTTGCCAGAACATTCGCGGACACACTCGAATGTGTAGTCCAATACATAAGCGCGTTCGAGACGTTTCGAGTATAACTGTCTCGATACTCGAATATTCTCGATAGACAATACTCGAATATTCCCGTACTATCTTTCTCGAATATTCTGTGTTTGTCTATCTCTTTCTAATGATGTTTTCTCATTCTAATACTTCTCGAATGTTCCAACTATATCTGTCTCTTTCTACTATTGCTATCTCTTTCACTCCTATTGAAATTTATGTCCTTTTACTGAAGTAGGTTTAATGGCTCATAAGGGGTCCTGAAAACGCCTGAAAACGGGTTTTCAGGTTATTGCGGCGTTGGATAGAGGGTAGCCTGAAACGTACTGAAAACCGTATGTTTCAAGCGCCTGAAAACTACTGTAACTTGGGTGTAATTTAGATTTTTTAGTATGTGAAAGAGCTACTTCTGAAACGGGCTGAAACGACGTTTCAGCCTGCTGAAAACGTTTCTAAGTCACAGAAAATCACTTTTGAAGTTTTACTAAGCCACCGGCGTAACAATACTATGTATTGATGTTCTGAATGCGGAGTTTCGGTCGGTTGCAGAGGGTCGTGTGGTGTCTCGCGTGAGCGGGGGCACGCCGCTGCTACTGGCGCCGCGCGTGCCGCGCTCCGCCGGCACTGCCGCCACCGCCGCCACCGCCGTTGCCGGACCCGCCCCCGCCCCCGCGCCCGCACTGGACGCGGTGCCGGCGGAGCTGGCGGCGGCCGACATCATGCACATGCCCATCGTGTTCGCCGACGACGCCGCGCCGCCGCTCTCCCCGCCCGCTCCGCCCGCACCGCCGCCACCGCCACCGCCACCGCCGCACTCGCCGGTCATGGTCACGAGCGGCGGCGGGAGCGGCGGCGTCAAGTACGCGCGCGTCATCGTCGCTAAGCGCGGCCGGGGCGTCACTGCGGGCGGGAGCGGAAGCGGGGGCGGTGGCGGCGGCGCTCCGCGGCCGCTGCTGCTTCGCCGCGGGCTGCGGCTCGTGCCCACCGAGCGCCGCGACCGCCACTAACCGACGATATAATTTAACAACGAACCTAAAGTCGACAGCCATTGTGATATTAGAATCCTTCACCATTGGACTGCGCACAATACCTTAATAGTGTTAAAATAATCAATCACTTAATGCGCAGGGCCATAAATAAATATGCAGCCTTGTCTTTACATTAGGAACAAGTTTACGAGAATAATAAATGAAAATAAATAAAAGGAAATGTGACGACACGTGAGTTTATTTTGAACTGCACTAAAGCAGTGCACAAATAGTATAATTTGAATACCAAAAACACATTGTATAATATTCATAATAATCATTATGAAAATAATACACTCTAAATATATTCTTTATTATTCCAGTCTAACGATATAACAACAATGATAAAATATGGACATATTGTTAAACAAATATAATTGTTAAGCGTAACGTTTCTATGCATTAAATATGTTTTTAATATTTGCGTTGTTTTATTAATCACGTATAATCAGTACACTTACGTTCCCACACTGAGAAAAAGGTCCTGTTAAATTAACAACAAAAAGTTAATCCGGGAGAGCCGTTCATAGTGAATTGCTACCATATCAAAATTTTTGTCGAATGAAATCGACAATTAGGTAGATTCGGCAACAATAATATGATAATAAAAAAATTGGTTGTCTGTAGAACTCCATCTACTGCCGACATTTGAACAACGTCTATTACATGGTATTTTTTCTGGGTGCAATGAAATTATTTAAAGTAATGTATAACATTTATATTTTTATTACGTTGCCGTGTGGCGTCAGATCGGCCGTTACGCCGTTCGTGAACTCCGTGTGGCGTCAGATTCGGCCGTTACGGTGTTTTCGAGAATGACTCCACGCCGTCGTACCAATTTAATAGACGTCACGTCAAAACAATTGTGATATTGTGCCATATCACAACCCATATTAGTTACACCAACAATTTAGCTTTGTCACCATAAATATTCCCGTTTTGCTATGACTAAGAACGGATATGAAACAGGTTGGGTGAATTGTTGGGGTTACCTGCGAAATATCGAATTCCAAGTGATCGAATATCAAATATTATCAGTGTATTTCGACATTCGATCATTTGGAATTCGATATTTCGTAGCTTACCTACGATTCACTCAACCTGCTTCATGTCCGTTCTGAAATCTAAGCACTAGTTGTAAATCGTGGAAGTGCGAAAAAGAATGGGCATCATTCCTTCTCGCGAGTGTCAGCCACTTTTTACGTATTTGCTGATTGTTTGGCACGTATATAAATATTTTTTTTTTGGTGTTTTTATACTTGTGCTTGTACACTGGGGCACTATGCAGTACTTGTAATACGATGAATCCATTTTTTATTAAAATAACTTCACAATACCGAATATTCCGATACTAAAACAGCTGTGTTTTGCACGGCGTGACGTCATTCAAGACGCCATGACAGTCATGAGCGTTTTTGATGACTAATGTCAAATATTTAATTAAATGCAAAATTATTCTTATAAATAAGCATTTTTTTCAAAAATAATAATTATTTTGTATAGAATAGGCATCAAGGTATATTAGTATCTAACTACTGAAATTAAGGCAACAAGCCTATTGTCGATTTCATTTGACAATAAAAAAATTGTTATGGTAGCAATTCACTATGAACGGCTCTCCCGGATCAACTTTTTGTTGTTAATTTAGCAGGATTTTTTTCTCAGTGCAGTATCGCTGCACGCTTGCACGCTGCCGACGGCATCTGCGCCGCCAAATCCTCCATGATCCCTTAGTTCGGCAGCCTTCAGCATCGCCAAAACTAGGTTCCCTAATGATAAGGCCGGCGTCACCTTGACTTCCCGCGCCTCTTCTAGCGCTTTGGGCCCCCTTTAAGGGCCTGCGCTGCATCGTCCCTCTCCTGAGGGGCGGTCGCCCTCACGATTTGCCTATATGGTTTTAGAACCTAGGCCAGGCTGAGTTTAGTCGGTAGGTCACGTGGCTGGACCGTTCCGGTCGCGTGGAGTCCGACATCCTCCGTGACAGTTGCCGTTGCGGGGGTATCCTGGGTACGTTTCGTGCTCCTTGTGAGGATTCTCAGCCTTCCTCTCTTGAGGAAAAAAAAAATGTCGGTGTGCAGTAATTAGAGAACTGGCTACCGAAACGAAACAACTACTCGGAAGTTGTCATGTCATAACACTAAGCGAACAATCTTAAATTTTGTTAGTTTTGAATATTGTTCACCAAGCATCGTAATAAATAAACATGACAACAACTTTAGTTTTGTTACAAATTATTTTGTCATACTATAAACACTAAAGTTAATATTCGAACAACAGTCGCGGTTGCTGTCTTAACAACGTTAATAAACATTGTTACTTTGGTTCAGATTTCCGAAGCCGCAGGAATAATAAATCTCTAACAATAAAAAAATTGCAGAGGACACTATGAGACCTTTGTTATTGTGTGTCAAGTGTTTTGTTGCAGTTACTGTAATTATTCAACAAAGCTTTTATGGACATTTTGTTAGCCATTTTTTTCTCAGTGCACAAAGGGGGCTACCCTACGCTGGCTCAGTCTGGATTGGTCTACGTTACATACATTCCTTCACCGTTGGACTATCAGTTAAATGTATATACAATTCGAATCATACATTTTTTTTAATCCAACCGCGGGTTTTGGATTATCTCCAAATTCAAATAACTTACAGGTCCACCGTGTATATTGAATATTGTTATATCGATTTCTGCGATCGAGAATCTTTGACAGGAAGTGCAATGTGCGTCGTGGCTGCGGGGCGCGCTTGTCTTTGCCACCTCGCGTCTCCGCGGATGCACTATGGACTACGTTCCCTGTTACCTACGCATTCAACAAGTAAAACGTCTTTGATTGTAGCGTGTGTTTACTTGCTCCAAAGAATCAGCCTTTTTTTGTTATCGCTAGTCAACCAATTGTCGACCGCTCACACGAATTATTTTTAATAGCAGAAGTTTTTAACAGCTCGTAAACGTAATATGTTGATATTCCTCGAGTAAATTATGCTTGAACCAAAGTAGTAATTTAGCAGACCACTTATTGCAGGACTTTATATTTAAACAGATTTGCGGCAGGGCAATAAAATAAATCTAATAAATTCTTTGATCTAATTTTCTTAACCTCGTGAGGTGACTTCTTGTTTTACGCCTTGGACGTTTGTTGTTTGTTGATGCTCATCACCTACCCTTATTGTTTGACATCTCCTTATCAATTTCTTTACAAATAATGAAACCAAACATATCGACTAAATGTATTTTTCGAGACGAAATAGTTAATTAAGAATAATAAAAAATAACAGATATAATATAATTTTGTAAGATAGTATTGAAAGTAAATTGTTCATTTATTATAGGTACTGTAGAAATAACAGAAATTGGTTATGGAGCATCTATACTTAATAGATAATAATGCAAGAACTGTACCTGACGGGATATACCCTTTAACACGCTTATCCAAACGTTTTACTTATGGCTTCTTTCCAGTACTCTGGAAGAAATCTCTAATATCTTCTGTTCCTTAAATCACCATTAGCGGATGTTATTAAGTATCATCCTATTTCTAAACTTTGTCAATTTCATAAGATTCTAGAAAAAATTGTTACAGCAAATGATTGATCACGGCAACGAGACTTTTTCAAGGGTCAAAATCTATACATATAATAAGACAGTAAAAATATTTTGTCTGTACATTTAGTATTTTTGACTGAAATGGATAGAGGGGCACTTAAATAGATTATTAGAAAGCAAAAAAATTTTTTTGGAATTTTTTGTCTGTCTGTCTGTATGTATGTTCACGTTTATCTCTGAAAGTACTGAACCGATTTGCTTGAAACTTTCACTATTTGCTTTGTTTTAACTCAGAATAATATCTAAACTTTGTTTCATCAAAATCGGTTCATTAAAAAAAAAGTTATCGTCATTTTAATGAACTCAAATAAATAAAACTGAGTGTCATCTGTGAAAATTGAAGACGGTGAAATTTTAATCAAAAGTACTGTGAAAATAGTATTTGTGGAAAAGCTCATTGTTTTGTGCCATACTATACATACATACATACTAATATTATAAATTATAAAAAAAAAAAAAAAACTAATATTATAAATGCGAAAGTAACTCTGTCTGTCTGTCTGTCTGTTCCGCTTTCACACCAAAACTACTGAACGATTTAAATGAAATTTGGTACACAGATAGTCTGGAGCCTGAGAAAGGACATAGGCTACTTTTTCATGCAAAAAAGGTTGTAAAGGGTTGTAAAAGGTTGAAAGGAGGGATTATTGGTTGTATGGAAATATTGTTAAAACTACTGAACCGATTTAAATGAAATTTGGTACCAGATAGTCTAGAGGCTGAGAAAGGACAGAGGCTACCTTTTAAAGCAGAAAAGGGTTGTAAAAGGTTGAAAGGAGGGGGTGAAAGGTTGTATGGCAGTATTGTTAAAACATATCCTTCCTGTGGGAAATTCGAATATAACGCGGGCGAAGCCGCGGGCGGAAAGCTAGTGTTGATATAAATTCAATAGAATTTACTAATATAATGTTGAAAGCCGTGGATGACAAAATATTTCACAATACACTCTTAAAGATCTGAAAGCTCGGAATCCATGGTTATCTTTTAAGTGGATTAAGCCCTACATTGAGAACAGGAGTCAAGCTGTAGTTTGTGCTGGATACAGCTCCTACAAAGCCATTAGTTCTGGTGTACCACAGGGATCACATTTAGTTGATATTTCATTGACAAATGTTACACAATTACCTTCTCTAAACGTCTTATAACGAAAACGTCTAACTTTTAATAAAACCTTAGATGGAAATGTCCCAAGAGGCGTCAACCAGGACTTGGAGAGGTACTTGACTCTAAGTTGACTTTCGTTTCTCACATTGATAAAACGCTTAACAAAACTCTCAAACTACTTCGATGCATACTATGTATTACCAAACTTTTACTTGCGAATAAATGTTTTATGTCTGAATGGCATCATTTAGCAACCATTACTGGCCAGTTTGCATCAAGTGAGGAATATTTTTTAAGTGTATTACGATCCATCAAGAGCCGTGCAATGGATCTAAGTGGACAAACCTTTTTTTTTATAAAGTTCATTTAAAAAACCTACCTATAGATTAATGGGTTATTGACTAAAGCTGTCGCTAACTAATATTTCTGGAGACTTATTACAGAATACTTTCTTCGCCCTTCGGTCGCATTATTGCGTATATATAATGTAATGATTAGCAGCGTTGCGCCTGATAGTGAATATTTTATTGACGAATCAAGATTCGGTTTCAAGTCGTCATCTCTCGCGTCCACGCGAAGAAGGTTCGACGAACACTCGATAAATATAGATTAGGTAGCACAAAAAGAGATTCCGCTGACAACATGAAGGCTAAATTATCGGAAGAGGTTGTATCGTGCGGAAGTAGGTGTGCGTGGCGGCGCGCAGGCGCGGCGGCGCGCGGCGCGGCGGCAGTCGCTCGGAGCCGCGCGCGCCCACCGCTCCTCCGCCCACTGCCCGCTAGCGCCAGCCAGCGCCAGCCAGCGCCAGCCAGCGCCAGCCAGTGCCAGCCAGCGCTAGCCAGTGCCGTACACACACCTCGGCCGACCGCTCGCCACCGACCGCCGGACGAAGCCTCCCGATGCGCGGCGAGACAACTAGGTGGGTGTCACTCGCACCCCGCCGACAGTGCGTCTGTCTAACGCACGCGCTGGAACCCACTCAAAAAATATATTCACCTAAATACAACTCCTGACCTACCCCTAAGTTTTGATAGACATAACCTTGTTAATTAATCTGCCGACCACTTGAGACAACTGTTCGAAAGCTAACGCGTAAATTTGATTTTTAAGAAATTGGCTCGCAACATATTTTAAAGAAAAGATTACTGCGTCGGATAGTAGACCGGTGCGGGGAGCTGCACGTGACCGTTCACCCCGACACGTAAACAGTATCGATCCGGTGCGAGCTCCGGCTGCGTCCGCCGCCGCCGCCGCCGGCACGGCAGCCGGAGTACGCGCGCGGCCGCCGGAGCGGGCTCTGCACTCGCGACCGCCGCGATCCACTGACCTTATTCTCGTTGAACACATTTATCTTAACGGAGGGGGCGACGTCACCTCCAAAACTTCGTGGCCCCTTGAAAACTAGTGATTTCAAATAGCGAGACATTGTGGCGTACGTTACCACCGTCGTTTGGGTAAGTCGCAATTCAATTCGGTGCAGGATGATGTCAGCGCCTTCGCGACTATTAAAACTTTAATATTTCTATTTAATAAAATGGCAACGCTTACATCTTTAAGTTTTCCCTTGTGCAAGCGTCAAGTGTTTATGTAATCGTTAGAGTTATCGAATGGTTCACTTTACATTACACGAAATAGAGTTCCGCGGCCGTGTTGTTATGCAACAAGCCAAACAGCGCTGGGCGGCGGTTGCTCGGGCAGGCAGCTACAGCGACTGTTACGTCTGTCTTATTAATGCCATTAATGAGCGCCGCTGCAGCACAAAGGACGATCTCATCAATTATGCAGCGGGGCCGTGATTGGATTAGGCCCGCGCTGAAGAGGCCTTGCTCAAGTTTCGCGGACTGAAACAAAGCGGCTGGCGAAGTTAGCAATCCGCTTGTTATTTTATTACTTGAATGTGAGTGGTAAGTAGAGTTTCAATGCAGTACGACTAGATATATTATTTCGGCTTTCATAAACAATCCATGTTAATACACACTCCATCGACGTTATATGTGAAATGTTATTTTTTATATGACTTAGTAAGATGTTAAGTGTTGTTTTATTTAATTATTAAATAAATAGTCTAGTTTTCCCCGACTCTTGACCACCAGACATACCGTCCCACGGTGGGCGCCAATATTACCTATAATCCGGCCAGTGTTAAATATAAACTTACATATTGAGTTGACGTACTGTGTGCATTATTTTGTATTAACTGTAATACTTTATTGATTTTTCATCAAGTCCGATTGCTAGTAACGAATATCTCTATATACTCTCTTTCTGCGGCAAATCAGTAGTGCTGGTTCTATATTTTGGTTTGAAGAGTAAAGTAGGCGGTGTAATTAACAAATGCTATCACTAACATCATTTAATCCCATAATGTTCAACTTGGAACCAGGTCTCCTCCGGGAAAAAAGGACTAGCCTTCTGCATTACGAGGAAGTTCTCTAATACACGACTGAAATAAATCTTGTTAACTCAATAGCTCGAAGCACAATAGTGAGTTGTTACCCATGATCTACTTATTTGCATCTACTACACTATTCAAAGTTGACAGACAAAAGCAATGTAATGACGATGTAAATAGTGCTCTCTTAAGAATTGTGTATTGGTCCATAATTAAATTGTCTTTAAATTCCAAGAACTCGTTTAATCTGTTACGTACTCACTTTGCCCAAAGTGAGGCAGGTCCATACCCACTTAAACATGAATGATGATGTCATTGACTTGGTAAACATATTCATAGGCTTACGTTAGTATCACGGCTACAGTGGGACATAAGTGTTGAAACTTCGCCAGTTTGTTGTACTGCGTACGCGCTAAGTAACATTACATTTTTAATTAATGTTGAATCAAGATTGATATTTTATTACATACTTTCATAGCATTATTCCGATGGATGGCTGCGAGATTCAGCGATTATAGGAAAGAATGATTCGTGCCAGCTAGAGAATTATTCAAAGAAATCAATATTTTACCTTTATCTGATCAATAGATATAAAAAAATGGTATATGCAAATAGAAACTAATGCACTTTCAATAAAGTTATTTACATAATGTGAATAAAAGAAACAAAAATATATTTTCCGTTACAGTATCGTACGGACTTCATGAAACTTGAGTTCCTTTCTATTCATTTGAAGTAAGCTATAAATGATTCCGCCATGAGGAACTACAGGAAATATTTATTGAAAATGTGTATGAATTATATTGTATTCTGTTTGATTACAATACAATATACAATCAAAATGATGATTGAAATGAGGTAACAAATATAAATCATCCAAATTTCTTTTCTCTTCTTCTCAAGAGTTTTCTTTCGATTTCCGAATAGGTGTAGAGTATTTTTTTCTCTCTTTTTACGTCGGTACACACGGAGAGTTACGTAACATTATGAATTTTATTTCATATCAATAAGTTTACGGATTATGCATTAGGTTATACCTGTAAGAATAGTGTATAAGTGATGGATACAATAAATAAAAAAATAAAAAAAGTACCTAATGTCTGATTATTAATTCACTGGAGTAAACTGACAGATGCTAATGTCACATTGTAAAATTATGCTGCCATATTTATCGTACTAGTGAGGTGACCTGCAAATATAATTGGATAAATTGAACAAATCGATAAGGTTTTCACCCTTCGTTGTTATTCAGATCACTCACACAAAGTCAATAACAACGTTTATTAAAAATAGTACTCAATTAATTATAATATAGGTACATGAATTCTATCAGATACAAAAAATGAAATTCACTCACTTGCTAGCGTTCCCGAACTATGTGTTCAGTTAATCAGTAAATCAATTTTTTGAGCTGTAATTATTCGAACATTTGGAAGTACTTTAATTATTGCAATCTTTTTAAAAGAAAAATACAGATTTAACCACTGTGTAATAGTAGTTATTGTATTTCATTTTAGACAAAACATAATTCTGTAAATTATTTATCGTTGTAATGGATATAACCACGACAATTTTACGTCAAGTTTTTTTTTATTATTTATTGCTGGTTATTACCGGTTACTGGTACAAGAACATGACGATGACGAATAAAAATATTCTATCCATTGAATATTTTTGTTTCATTTCATATATATAATTCGAGTAATTACGCCATTTCAAAGTTATCACCTATTTGCCCTAAAGGTACCATGCTAATATTATTACATCGATTAAACAAAATTGGATTAATATTTCTTAATAAAGTAAATAAAATGAGTAATGTGATTTGAGGACGGAATGAAATTGAATGAATGAGTTTGATTTCAATATTCTAGTCACAACACTATTTTCTGTTCATCATAAAGTGGTAACACCGTAAACGTCAGTTTACTCCAGTGAATTAATGATTAGACTTTAAAAAGGCGTATGTTGAAAACAAATTACTTTGATGCTGATTTTATCAGTTATTGCATCAAGACTGGCATACAGAAGGATTGTAACTAGGCGACGTCCGGTCATAAAGGAGGTTATTGTAAAACAGCCAGCCAGTACCTAAACTGTTAGGGTGTCTCGACTCCTTAACAACTTTCCTGAAAATCGCCCCAATCTTTGCAATTATTATTTACTTACTATCAAGTGAAATTACAACCATAACTTATTGTATTTTAAAAAATAAATAGATTCACTTACGTTGTGAGAATGAAGGTGAGAAATTCCCACCAAATCATCACTGTAGTCGGATAATGTCACATTGTGCTCTTCGTTGTTGTCGACTAATCGGAATGCTTGTTTGAAGTTTTGAGTATTTATACTTTGCATAAACTCGATCATCTTGCTTGTAAAATATTGCTGAATTGT
Organism: Scirpophaga incertulas; assembly: GCA_036419045.1. NCBI lineage: Eukaryota > Metazoa > Arthropoda > Insecta > Lepidoptera > Crambidae > Scirpophaga > Scirpophaga incertulas. The sequence continues at coordinate 42,002 of CM071644.1, read as the reverse complement.
AAATGAACGTAATCCGTAAACAGAACTTTTTTTTTTTATACTACCTACAACGGTAGCAAAAAGGCTTACCTACGGCCTGCCTGATGGTAAGCAGTCACCGTCGCCTATGGACGCTTGCAACACTAGGGGCATCACAAACGCTTTGCCGACCTTTTTAAAAACCTATTTACTCCCTTTTTGAAGAACCCCATACTGTAATCCCCCTAGGCCAGTCATTAAAGCCTGAAACCCGAAAGAAATTAGTAACTCGCTAAAATTTTGAGGGCTCATTAAGGAAGGTGAAATACCTTACCGTGTGATTTTGCAGCGCTCTGGGGTGTACGGAAGGGTTGAAAGGGATGAAAAGTGATTTTTGTTAATAACATTGTAAAAAAAATTAGTAACACGCTGCAAACTTAGAATTAGGTTGTTCTCATTGTTTTGTAACGTGTATTAATTTTGCAGCGTTTTGCAATGTACGGAACATTGTTTATTATTAAAAAACAGTAAAATTTGTTAATAACAAGGGTAAAAAAATTAGTAACACGCTGCAAATTTGGAATTAGGTTGTTTTCATTGTTTTGTAACGTGTATTAATTTTGCAGCGTTTTGCAATGTACGGAACATTGTTTTATTATAAAAAACAGTAAAATTTGTTAATAACAAGGGTAAAAAAATTAGTAACACGCTGCAAAAACTACTTTTTTCACCCTTGTTATTAACAAATTTCATTGTATTTTAATTATAAACAATGTTCCGTATGTTGTAAAACGCTGCAACATAAATAGACATTACGGATTGGTAAGAACATAGGTTGTTCTTCCGACATCAATCGATTCCTTGCTGCCGAAATCTCTTTTGGTTTTGCCGCCAAGGTAATTCCCCTTTGTAATACCGCGCCGACAAAGGGAGCCGCGCTGGCTCGGAGGCGCAAACAGGGACGCGGCGTTCTTTGGCGGCGTTACAAAGGACACCGACCGTGTTTTTAATTTGTGTGCGCGGTGTTGGCAATATTTTCTCTACATTGCAACTCTTAACCGACTCTTTGACCATTGTTACTAACTGAAATAATTGTTTATATAGTACCTATTAAACAATGTTCCGTTTGTTACAAAACACTGCAAATTTGATAGTTACTATAAAATGCTGTACACGAGGTAGGTAATTACAAATTTACAGCGAGTTACTATTTTTTTTACCCTTGTTATTAACAAATTTCATTGTTTTTAATTATATTTTCCGTTAGTTGCAAAACGCTGCAAAATTAATATACGTTACAAAACAATGAGAACAACCTAATTCCAAATTTGCAGCGTGTTACTATTTTTTTTACCCTTGTTATTAACAAATTTTACTGTTTTTTAATAATAAACAATGTTCCGTACATTGCAAAACGCTGCAAAATTAATACACGTTACAAAACAATGAGAACAACCTAATTCTAAGTTTGCAGCGTGTTACTAATTTTTTTGACAATGTTATTAACAAAAATCACTTTTCATCCCTTTCAACCCTTTCCGTACACCCCAGAGCGCTGCAAAATCACACGGTAAGGTATTTCACCTTCCTTAATGACCCCTCAAAATTTTAGCGAGTTACTAATTTCTTTCGGGTTTCAGGCTTTAATGACTGGCCTACCCGGGAAAGCCTCAGCAGGGAGCTCGTTCCACAATCGGAGCGTGCGCGGAAGGAAATTACGTTGAAACCGCACTGTGCGTGACCATTTAGGCTCCAGCATGTGAGGATGAACACCCTGCGATGGCGATGATGGCGAGCGGTGCGATGGTAGAATGTGCCCGTGGGCATCATGTCGAACAATTCTTTGGAACACAACCCGTTGTATAAGCGATAGAAAACACACAAAGAGGCACAGTCTCTTCTCAGACTTAGGGGCTCAATACCGCATGTGAGTATGGGATCGTCAACGATACGCTCAGCGCGTCTTTGGACCGAATCAAAAGGATCAAGTTGGTATCGAGGTGCTCCCGCCCACAGGTGACAGCAGTACTCCATATGGGGCCTGACTTGCGATTTGTATAATAGCAGTCGTTGCCTCGGTAGGAAGTACCGCTTAGCTCTGTTAAGCACACCTAGTTTTTTAGAAGCCAACTTGACCTTGTCATCTAAGTGACTTCGGAATTGAACATCACTGGAGATGTTGACACCGAGGATCCCAATACTCTTCGAGATGTTCAAGGTTGTGTTCTGGAATTGTGGGGCTACAGTGAATGGGGCTTTTTTAGCGGTGAACGCACAAACTTGTGTCTTAGAGGGGTTAATTATCGGTTAAGTGAAGACAAGGCATTTCTTTTGAGCTGCAAGTACTAAGTCAAATTTTAAAATACTCGTCATGGTTCCAGGTGTTGTCTTCATCTTGAGAGATAAAATCTGTTACTTCTGAAATTTCGTAGTATATTATTAACACTGCATGGAGGGCCAGATCTTTTTCTGTCACAAACAGGTTTCATTCTACCTATCAATAACCTGGCAGACTAACATTCGACTAACAACTAGCGGATGGAGCGTTGCAACGATTGTATTTGACTCCGTACCTACTTAGTGTATCACCCTAGTCCGTTTTAATATCAGAAAGATATTTGACAACCGATAGGCATGAAATTGAGACAGCACAATGAACTTTCATAAAATATGGACAGATACCAAATTGTAATTTTAGTTTTTAATTATATATAACTGTATTTATGGTCAGACTTACTTAGTCTGTATATATATATTAGATAACTATTTAGAACATTACCGTAATATGTAAAATGAGGAAAGAACATTTGGAACATTTGGTCACAAAAAAATCAACAATAGTAATACATAGAAAGCTTACAGGTATGTCCCGTAAACCTTGTGTGCTTGGCCGCCAACTGACCGCTGGCATCTCTCATTTGAGTGACGCTGATCCGATGCAAAAACGAAGAAGTGATGTTTATCAATAAATTAAAACTGGGTTTGCTGTACTTTTAAAAATTAGGTCAGAAGTTCGTGACAAGTAACAATAAATTACATTCCAATCGTAAATAACGTGGTGATGGATAAACATCTTAGCTACGAGTTCGAGGTATCGCACAAAGGCATCGTTGGAATGTGTTCAAGCAGTGTCCATTGCTTAGCTCCCACACAAGGAAGCATCTGACCTTTATCATTCCTGGTTGAAAGCCAGCAGAAAATAACTCAAATCAAATCAAAATAATCTTTATTCACCTTTACAGGCACTTATTAACGTCAACAAACAAAACAAAAAAAAAAAATGGTTGCCTGTAAAGTCGGTTTTACGGGCGAAGATTTTACGTGACAACGTCTTTTTGAAATTGAATGGATGAATTTTTAATTTTAAAGAATCAATTTGAAAATCAAAACACTTATTCAGATCGAAGGTTCAAATTTTTGCTAAATAAATTTGAAATTAATTAAAATTTGTAATTGTAAATGATGAAGTTGAAAATTAAAACATTTACTTAAATTAGATGTTAAAATTCTTGCTCAACACAGTTTAAATCAAGTTTTCTTATATCTGCCACTTTTTCTTAATATTTGTAATTTTAAAGAATCAATTCGAAAATCAAAACATTTATTCAGATTGAAGGTTCAAATTTTTGCTAAATAAATTTGAAATTAATGAAAATTTGTAAAATAATAATTAATTAATTTTAAACTAATAATTTACTTAACACTATCAACATTTATCAATAGTATGACATAACCTATAAACTCAGTTTCTCAACTTTTGTGTCAATCTAACAATTAATCAATCAATCATAGTTTACGATAATGAAATATCAGTGTACAATTATTTACCTTTATTGTTGTAGTTGTTGTAAATGACGAATCTAAGCACTCCACATTTTCACTACAGACACAGCTGACGATACTTTAACCACACGTGTGAACTTGTATTATGACGCTTTCTTGTTTTTCCAACGCCAAGAACGTCCGAGAAAGACAAAGACAGAGACACAAGCATGCGCCGATTCAATGCGCCTAATTCTCTAGTGCTGCGCGCGCGGCAGACCGATCATAGTTGAGTGGGAGAGAGACGCAAGGCATTCGGCGGGCCTCTCTCTCGTTCGGTGACTCATCGTAACGTTACCGAGCGTTACACTTTTTCATAAGTGACTCCCAGCCGCAACCTAATTTAAGACGTTGTCACGTCAAAACCTTAAAAAAGACAAAAGCCTTGTCCGTACGTATGAATAAGGAAAAAAAAATAATATTGACTCGACACCTGTTCGGAAATTGGGAGAGCCTTCTCGAGCAGAACAGGCAAGAAACTCTGAAGGTCTATTTTTTATCTCCTCTTTTCAATGTTAATAATTATAATAATATAATATAAAAATACAATATAATATAAGATACAATCAAACCTAATACGATTACAGTCGTATGTATGTTTACATACACATATAAAAATAATATAATATTATAAATAATGTTGTTACCAAACATGGCTCTATGAATAGTATAACTGGGTCATACACAAAACAACCGAAAAAGAAAACGCACAAAATAAAAGTCACGCAATCGATTCAAAATGTTATAATTTTTATATTATCGCACGCCCGTGACTTTGCCTACGTCAACTTACCTCGCGGGAAAATTATATATAAAGCAAAACAAAGCTAGTTTTGAATAAAGTTGATAGTTATTTGTCGGTAATACTCTAAATCATCAAAATTAATTCAGTAGCATTCAAGTGAAAAGGTTATAAACAATAAACTATGTACATTTATACTTGAAATTAATAAGTCAAGACATATAATAAAGCTTATTTAAATACCAACTTAACAAAAGAATAACACAAAAAGTCTAAATTTCACTTCTGTAGAATTTATCTTTTCTGTAGACATGATATCTGCAGAAGAGATTTCTACAGGAGAGACAAACGAAACAAAAAAAAAAATAATGCAATCAAAATTTTAACGTTAGAATCTTAACAATGGCACAGTTATAAACTAGTTCTTAAATCACATAATGCCAAAGTAGTTTAACATAAGAAATAGTCATAATTACTTTGCAATAAATCACTAAGAAAAGATGCACTGATGTTTGACAAAAACTTGTGTATTTAATTATGATAATATTTTATCAAAACGTATAGGACTTTCTTCTCAGCATTCAACCGGCGACTGATGCGTGACTCAGTGTTACCAACACAAAAAATAAAAGTTGAATATGCGATCTGTTACGAAAAAATAATCGTTTATTTTTTTAGTCTACAGGAAAGATGTCAAAATTTAGAACAACACTTTTATTTATTTTAAATGAATAATTAACACACTTATTTCTGAAAATCTTCATTAAGTGTGTACCTACATACATACATGTCATTATAATAAAAATACCTGTTATTTTAAGACCACAAAAGTATTTTTTATTGCCCTCCAAAGATCTGTACTCAGTATCTGAACAGTCTACAGGAGGAGAATTTTATAATGATAAAGTTAAATTTAAATAACTAATTGAATATTTTTATTTTTCCTTTTTATATAATTAAATGGACATAAATGTGATTTTCATAAATTAGAAAACTAAGCAAGTTAAGTAAATACTAAGTTAGCGTTAAAGTAAGTGAACGCTTTATTTTTAATTTTTGTGTATGACCCAACTGTGTTGTACATTGATCATTAACACGACAACAATAAAAAAGCTGTCTGTATTATTTTTAAATGTTGGAACACAGCAATGTCAACTGCTTTTAGCATTGTCGTGTTGGTGTCGCAGTGTGGCGGCGGCGGGCGGGCGGCGCGCGCGGTGAGGCATGTGAGCGCGGCGCGGCGGCGGCGACATGCCGGGCGGCCGCCGGGGGCTCGTGGCCCCACAGAACACCTTCCTGGAGAACATCATTCGCCGCTCCTCTTCGCAACGTCAGTATTGCTCACTACTACTCGCGCTCTCACCGCTCAGACACTGTACTACCTCCCTTCAGACAGTATCACTCACGTATACCTCCCAAACAGTATCAGCTTTTCGGTGCTGCGGCGAAAACTAGTTACCAGACCTTGCACAACAAAAGATTGCAGGACGGCTTTGGATGCTGGCAGCGCAGGACCGACCGTTGTGGACATGCTAATGACGTACATTTCCTCCACTCGGATGCATGCGTTAGCAGTGACATTTCTCACTTCTTCCAGCACTCACAGAAAGTCACTTAAATACACAAAGTAATACAAACAAATTTAATGTGAGGAGCTAACAATTCATTGAACAAACTTTCCATCTGACCCAGCAAACAGCTACATGCACCTGTGTTAGCTCCTGTAAGTTAACAAACATACTCGTACAACATCTACAAGAACCACACTGTACGTTGCTTGCTAGGAACTACTTAAGAAGAGGACTCGCAAAATCCTGTAATTTGACTGCCTGTCTTTGTGCTTACAGCAGACAGCAGCTTCCTGCTGGCCAACGCGCAGATCGTCGACTACCCGATAGTGTACTGCAACGAGACCTTCTGCAAGATGAGTGGCTACAACCGCGCCGAAGTCATGCAGAAGTCCTGTCGGTATGTCGCCTTGCCTCCAACTGGTCGCTCTCTGCGTGTGGCTTAATGTTGTCCTGTGACCCTGTGTTTTATTGGGATGGGACCTCAGTCTTCTCACTTTTCATGCAAGTTAAATCTACCTAGCTGGATGTAACACCGAAATCCTCCATTTTAAAACTCTTAGGCCAAGTTTTGCATGTTGAATGAAGTGTGCGTATTATTAGGTGTGGTTTAACTTACATAGTTCCGAGTTCTCTACTTTAACACAATTGATCAAAGAAACCGAGAATCAAATTTCGTTGTCCGTGTCACGTCAAACGCGTCGACCTCATACTTCCAATGTCTGAAATGGTAGATCGATTACCCTGGATAGAAGATGCAGTCGTAAACTAAACTCTTAAAAGTGTCTACTCCGTTTCTACCTAACTGAACAAGGAACGATTGGGTTCGCATCCCTTATTTATTTACCTTCATAAATTTTATTATCCTTAGTCAATGTCGCGACTATCTCTGCCATGCAAGACGCTTTCTTTACTCTTGTACCTGAAAAAATTAAGTTTTGTAACCTCTTCCAAACTGAATCCTTCTTACCCACACAAAATATGACAAGGTCAATTTTCATTTTAAAAAAATACGTATATAAGTATGAATGCACTGCTGTAAATCCCTCCGGCAACGGATTAGAGGTTAATATAGTGCTGTGAGTGTGAGTAGTGCCGCGGCGCTGGCCGCTGGCTGGCGGCGTGACGCGCGGTGTGTGCTGTGCAGGTGCGCCTGGATGTACGGCGAACTCACGGAGAAGGCAGCCGTGGAGCGCGTGGACCGCGCGCTGGACCACCATCTCGCGGACCAGTTCGAGATCCTGCTCTACAAAAAGAATCGTGCGTTGCATTCGCTTGTCCCGCTTCTTTTCGTTGACTGTCTTAGAATGTAGTCTGTATTTTCGTTGCGCGATTTTCTTTTTCAGCAGCTAAAGGCTTCGTACAGAAGCTAACTACGCTTTTGCATTAATCAAACTTTATCATTAGCTCCATTTAAAAGGCACTTATCGGTATATTTATATGTGACAATTACATTTATTATGAATACAAAAATGTAACTATTTCAAAAGGCTGTATTTAGCTGGAGTCCCGCGGGAGCGCTACCATAAAAAGTAACTCGCCACCGCCCCGCCGCGCTCGGTGCGCTGCGCCGGCTTAATTTAATTCGCAGTCATGTTAGTGTCCACCTTTCTCACAATTTTACGCTGCACAGTCGAAATTGGACAAAGTATAACATGTTGAATAAATTAGATTAAATATTTTTGACGGTACGCTGGTGCTATTACACATTCTGAACGAGTTATGAGCAAGTTCCCCTGGCTCAGCTTGTTTGCACAAGGCGGTGTGACTTGTAACGCTAAAGCCCCTCTTTCATGAAATATAAAAATAAGTAATAAGCGGCGGACATCTGCCAGCAAAATGACTCATTACGCCATAACGTTGGCCCGCCTCAGGCCCGCGCTGCACGCTCGGTGCCTGTAAGTCATCACCTATAATATCTGTACGACAATATTATTTTCGCAATAGTCATTATAGTGTTTCTTTTTGCTATGACGTATCGTCCCAAGGGACTAGTTGAATATTTAATATGGTTGCTATATTGAAATCATAATGTTTTACTTGACGTATCTGTAACTGATTCTGGATGCTCCGCTTTAATAACGTAGGAACTGAAAACTTTTCGCTCATAGGTTTATTTCATTATTTTTATATAAAAATGTTTGCTATAACATTAGCAACTACATCGCGTTTTTCTATCCTTGTTCAGATAACTATTTTAAAAGTACTAGGTCTGAGTGTCCTCGCACCAGATGTTAAGCCATCTGGTCTTGTATTAAGATAGATATCATTAAGATAATTATCAAAATAAATATTACAGACAAAAAAACATGTTAATGGAAAAGACCCAAAAAAGCATTATATACGTCAAGTGAAACTGCAATGCAGTACTGCAATCATAGAATACCACCACAATATAAATTGAAATAAGCTAAAATTACAATATTATATTTTGAGAGGATGAATCTCATCAAAAATACAGTAGCAGATGAGTCTATATAGATTATTTTCATTTATTCACAGTTTGTCAGCTTAGGCGCCAGTTTTTCAAATTAATACTAATCGCTATCACAAGTTTGTTCACTGTATACTCAACCTGTGTACCACACCAAAGCCAATCTTGCTTTTAAAGCTTTAAACCCTTTTTAAGAGAAGACCTCGCACATAACTTTGAAGACATTTGTTGTGCGACACTTCCTCTAAGCCCATCATTGATGTGCGTTGAAGTAAGTACCAAGTAGAATGCTGAAACTTAATAAATAAATATACATTCTGTTGAAAGACTCCAAAAGAAAAAATGTAAAAAAGAATAAAATCAAAAACGTGTGACTCATACTGTTCATGGTATGCAGTTTTATTTGGCACCGACTTAGCACTGGTCGAGTTAACATTACCGGTAGGCGCCACCTAGGTAGGCCTACCGGTAATGTTGACTCACCACCACTCATCACTGTGAGTTGCGTGTGTTCGCAGGGACTCCGCTGTGGCTGCTGGTGCAGGTGGCCCCCATCCGAAACGAGCGGGAGCTAGTCGTGCTGTTCCTGCTTACCTTCCGAGACATCACCGCGCTCAAGCAGCCCATCGACGCCGACGACCCGAAAGGAGGTACCGCGCTCCCGTCGACAACGATTATCATAGTTTTAACGAAGAGGCGACCAATGCCGGGCATACACCTTCCCTCAAGGATCTGTTCTCCTCACCGACCCGCTCTGCGCTACTAGTATTTAACATTGTCTCCGACGTTCAGTTGGAATCACTCAACAGAAGTCGCCGGTTTACTTTGTGGCAATTTTATTTACGCGGCGGTATTATTATCACGGTACCAGTAGTACGAGTAGTAGCTAATAGCTGAAACTTGGACGTTCCTGGCTTACTATTCCTGGATATATGTGATCTGCATATCTAGAATCAGCAGTGAGCTCGTGGAGGAGAATAGATATACTAATTTGTGACACATACACTACGCGCTGTGACCCGCAGGGCTGTCAAAGTTCGCGAAGCTGGCACGCAGCGTGACGCGCTCGCGCTCGGTGCTAGTGTCGGCGCTGCCGGCGCTCAAGGAGCCGCAGCGGCAGAGCCACCTGGCGCATGTCAGTACCACCGCACCGCATGTAACGTCGCTCACTACTCTACTAGCTAACTACACTAGCCTTAAGTTCGCGCGAACGAACATCGCTATTGCCTACCCCTGTTGCGTTTGAAACGAACAACCTCGATCTGGGATCATGTCTGATCTGCCGAGATCTCCTTCACACCCAGTTATAGACAAATTGCAATATACATAAGTGCAATCTACTTCCAATTATTAACATAATATTGATTCCTCCTCGTGTTTATCAATAATTTAGAGGAATCACCTTTGTCTGGTCGGTTTATTAATTTATTAAAATCTTTTAATTTAAAGCGTATTTCAAGAACTGACTCGAATTACACTTACATCTGCCACTTGTTTAGACATAATTTATAAAAAATTAAAGAACGGGATAAAGTAATTTGGTGATTGGGCTACTCCAGGAATATACCAAAGTCGTACGGACTATATGACCTATACGTTCAAAAAGTAACTTCTAGTGACCGCGCATTTATGACTTATGTCAGAAATTATTCTAAAATATTTAAGAAAATGTGTCTGTGCGCTAAATCTATGTTTATTAGTCACAAAATTTGTTCTTCAAAGAATAAAATAAAAATCTCCTGGAACATCATTGAGGAGGAAACTGATAAGCAGAAAACAAATGTAGATTTTCTCTCATTAGTAAACAATAATGAACAATTAAAGTCAAACAATAAACAAAGTCAATACATATGGTATTTCGACTCATATACTTAAATCCATAGTACAGGAACTTGCTGCGCAACTCGCGTTCTTATTCAATTTATGTATTGAGGTGTTTTTTCTAATAAAAATAGCAAGTTAGTTCTATTATTTAAATCAGGAAATAAAAATAATCCTGCAAACTATCGACCGATTTCCATTCTACCAGCACTTAGTAAAATATTCGAGAAAATTGTATTTAATCAGCTAAACGATCATTTAACCGGAAATAACATTATACATTTAAACCAGTTTGGCTTCACCAAAAGACGTTGCACTATAGATGTTGCAATTCTCAAATACATTTTTAGCATTTAGGAATGTAAACAGGATGCGATTGGTATTTTTTGTGACCTGTCGTAAGCTTCTGACTGCGTACATCACCAGGCCTTATTAAATAAGCTGAAACATTATGGTGTCTCTGATGCAGCGTTTCGATTAATTTAAATCGAATCTTATTTGTTCAGTATAGTCCAGAAAGTTGTTGTTAATGGGTCTGAGTCTAGCAGGTACTCCTGTCGTTATGGGCGTGCCCCAGAGATGGATATCGAGACCCTTATTTTTCTTGTTATATATTAATAATCTCCCACACTTCACTGATACTTTGTGCAATACTGTACTATTTGCAGATAATGCTTCTTTAATATTTAAGGTTGACAGAGGAAACGGAAAAGTTGTAAATAGTACTCTTTCTAAATAGTGCAATAGCACTGCATCACGATTAATAATTTATCTTGAAACCCCAATAAAACTAAATGTATCAAATGTAAGAAAAATAGATACTATTGTTAAATGAATAATGAAGTGGTAGAATTTGTCAATTTCATTAAATTCTTGGGTATTACTTTAGATCCGACTTTGAAATGGGATCCACATATTGAGAACCTTTCAAATAGAGTTCTGCAGCATATGCTGCAAAAAAATAAACGGTGAGATTAATTTACTTTAGTTATTTTCACAACTAAAAACTAGAAGTTCGTTTATGGGCAAATGTATAAATTTTTATAACAGATTCCACACAGTGTAGCTGAATTGTCATTTTATAAATTCAAGATACATGTTAAAAAGACGCAAATGAGTAAGGGCTATTACAAAGTCAATGATCATATAAATGATGCCAATACGTGGTGTTGATTTGAAGACATAACATTTTGTTTTCCCGTATAAATTGTAAACACATATGTATGTTGTATGGTAACGATTAGTGATGTGCCGGATATCCGTATCCGTATCCGCGGATATCCGAGGCAGAAGAATGATTCGTATCCGTGTCCGTATCCGATACTTTTTGGCGGATCTTTTACGGATCTATGTAGCAGTCTTCTTTAAATAATAATTCATATTCTTTAAGATGTTTTCTTTATAAATGATTTTTTAGGAAGTTGAGCCTTTATCCTTACGAGAATACTTTCCATCACAAGTTTTACACTTTGCACATTCATCATTTATCATCACAAAATAATTCCATATTACACTACTAAATTTCTTTGTAGATATTTTTTTTAAATCATGTACCAATACCAAATCCAAGCGTTATCTATGCTGCCCAGTGTCACATTAAAGTAAAACAAAACAAAAAAAAGACGAGCCGCGCAATACCAGTCGAAACATGTTTGAACTCAAGATCGCGCGCACCGACACCGATTGTGTAAGAAAGTTACGATCCGTATCCGTATCTGCGGATCTTGACACCAAATATCCGTATTCAGATCTGTATCCGCGATTTTTTACGATCCGGCACACCAATAGTAAAGATATAATTTATTGTAAATGTTGTTATTACTTTTGATAAAACTGATAAGTTTCTTGCGCCCATTCTTCTTATCAGATAAAAAATATGTCCTGAATGGGTGGTAGAAAAAGAAAAGAGCTTTCTATAAAGCGATATTTGAATAAAATTAATTTTGATTTTAATTTTGATAGAAGTATAGCGGTGTTCGTCCGCAGTGCAGCCTCGCATGCCGAACTAATGACGGTCAAAGCTAATGCACTCTTTATGCAAGCTAACGCCACAACTCTGCTCATGAGCACCCGTCGGAGGTCCACTGCCTTATACTTATTTATCTGTGACGCTAATATCTTGCCCTTGTCTCACACCGACTGCAAGTGACGCATGCGAAGCGACGTGATGGTGTCATTCGATCGACTCGACGATCTCGTATATTACAAAGACTTTGCAATTGATTATATTAAAGAATATTGATAATTATTGGTCGGCGGGAAAGTTACCTGAAGTGGTTGAAAATTCAGACTGACATATTACAAAAGACCAGAATTTGATTCGATGGAATGATACCGACTCCTCTGCCTACTTCAACTTTGTACATTTGAAAGAAGATGACGATTCTGTTGCGATTTGTGCTCCATTGTGAATGCTAAAGCTGAACTTTTGCACCAACTGCGTGTACAGCTAACGCTCTTCTATGCTATTCTGTATGACTTCAAACACAATATTTACTTGTTATTTGTCGATTGAATAATTACTTTTTTTTAATCAATATCAAATTTACCTGATTTTAAATACATCGTTGAATACTTGTATTACTATCAAAGTGACTCAGATTATCAATATTTTTCTGTAAAGATAAAGCCATCTCCTAAATAGGAGTGTTGAGCATTAACGTGGTCAGTAGTATAATATTGGCAGTCTGAGGCTAGAACTGTAGCGGCCGCCACGAGCGCGGTGTCGCGGAGGCGTAGAGCCTGGAGGGGTGCGCGGGACATAATGGCGGGGGTTGCGAGTAGGGCGCGCGTGCGAGGTTGAGGCAGCGAGGCGTGCTCGTGTGGCAGGTGCTGTCACTGTCCGGGGACGTGCTGCCGCAGTACCGCCAGGAGGCGCCCAAGACGCCGCCGCACATTCTGCTGCACTACTGCGCCTTCAAGGCCATCTGGGACTGGATTATCCTGTGCCTCACCTTCTATACGGCCATCATGGTGCCGTACAACGTGGCCTTCAAGAACAAAACCAGCGAGGACGTGTCTCTACTGGTGATCGACTCCATCGTGGACGTGGTGTTCTTCATCGACATCGTGCTCAACTTCCACACGACGTTCGTGGGGCCCGGCGGCGAGGTGGTCAGCGACCCCAAGGTCATTCGCAAAAACTACTTCAAGTCCTGGTTCCTCATCGACCTGCTCTCCTGCCTGCCTTACGACGTCTTCAACGCTTTCGATCACGACGAGGACGTGAGTACTTCTTACTTGTTCATATTTAATTGTAATTCTTGAAACCTGTTTTGTTATTTTTGAGAATAATTTAAATAAATCAATTATTTTATTGAAATTGATAATAGTTTCATGCTACTTGCTGGGAATCCTTTCCCTTTATCTTTATTATGATAGCAAATTTAGCTTAACAATGAATCAACCTTCATCAAGCTACATATTTTTTTAAAGTTAATGGGGAATATGCAATTGTAATATTTATGAAAATTTTGTTATTAAAATGCTAAAAAAATATAAAAGTACTGCAAGGTTTACATTTAAAATAATGTTGTTTTTCAACAATAATTACGAATCAAAAGTAACGTGAAATGGAACGGATTTAAAACACCAATCAGCGTTCAGTGACGTCACTCCTGTTATGACAACTTATTTGAGGTTATAAGTTGTAGTAAAAGTGAACAATTAAACCAAAATGAATTGCGTTTTTTGAATAAAAATGGAAGTTGGGTTTGCCAAAGCAGATTCTAGGACTCTGCCAAAAGTTAATGTTGACATGGTAGTGACATTTTTTGTCGAAAGTGCAGTTTTCAAGTGTAGAAATGAAAGGGACCAAACAAAAAGACATTGAAAAGTTTGGGTAAGTGTTAGGTAGGTAACTGTTTCTTTTGTGTACAAATATTAAATAATAAACAAGTCTTTGGGGAATAAATGTCATTCCTCTTCGCCGCTTGAAACCACATTTTTCTCAGTTTTGAGTCAGAAGGTCCAGTCAAAAACAATTTATTAGGAAACTTATTTGAAGTAGATGGACACATTGGCACAAAACATACGTCCATACGGCTTTTTTTCGGAGTATCAATGGCATGCATGAAGACGCTCATGAAAGTGGAGGAAGCAAGAGAAGTGTGCCAGGATCGTAGCAAGTGGAGAGAGGTGGTCTCTGCCTACCCCATTGGGAACAAGGCGTGACATATATGTATGTATCAATGGCATAGTTATGATCACCTGATGTTGATGGATAGTCCATTGTAAATTTTTACAAAATAATACCTTGAAAGTCGAGATAAATGCAAAAACAACTGAAGCCAGCAATGACACGCGCAGTACATTCAGTGAGCCAGTGACAATGACAGACAGGAGTGACGTCATACGAACTATAGGTCCGTTTTCGCGCGAAAATTTAAATTGACAATTTTAAATCGCATTATTTTCAATAATATACAGTCTTTTAATTGTTTGATATACTTGTGGTCTATTCTACGTGGAGTTCTTTAAAATGAACACAAAAATAAAAATGTTGCATCTTCCCTATTCACAATAAAATTTTACTACTCGGCTATCGACCGCGCTCTTTGCTCTTAATCTTACTATTTTACCTATTTGAAAGTAATAAAATCATTATAGTATTATGTTTACTTACGTATTTTAATGGCGAAATTAAAACCTAAGCAATCCTTTATTTTGAAAAATTGTAAAATTAAATCCCGTTTTTTTTAATAAAGGAGTTGAACCGAATGATGTCAGAAAAAATAATGCCTCTACTTTTATGACACCAATCTCTAGCGTCAATACCCTTGGTTCATATTTTTCTTAAATTGTGCTATTCCAAAAATTTCTAAGTACGAATGTAATATGTAAGTGTAAGATATGTATTTTTTTTTATTAAAAAATACACTTTATCTTTATCCCCATAACGGTAACAACAATCTTCGGACTGATCGCCTCCAGTCACCTTATGCAGTTAACCGATACCTGTACCACGTTCGGCTTATAGACTTTGTTATTCCGCGCAGCTGTATGGCTGGCTACCCTGCAGCAATCCACCTGACGTTAAAAAGCGGATGTCGTATCAGTGTGTCAACTTAAAGCCTCTCCCCATATTTTCAACAGAACTATAGTGACAAGATGTTTCTTCTTCCTACAACAGGAAAATCTAAACTACATCTCAGCTAAACGAGCGCACACCCAAATATCAATGCGAGATTTAGCTGATCTCCTCAACAACTGAGGGATTATCTTACCATTAATTGCCGAACAGCATTTGTGTTATACCACTGCTGGGCTATGTTATGACATAAATGCTGTTCAAAATCTATATAAGGGCAGAGGTGCAGGAAGTTGGGTTAATTGTTTTACATATTATATTTAAGGTTTGAGGAATACTGTATTGAGTTGATTGTTGGCTCTTGGTGGAACTTATTATACATGTTGAATAAAACTCTTGTACTGTTTCACTAATTTTAATTATTGTCGACCTGAGCGTAAACACGAACAGCTGTGTTTGCTTTAATCTTTGAAAATGCTGTAAAGCGAAACCGGTCAGGTCGACAATAATTAAAATTAGTGGAACAGTACAAGAGTTTTATTCAACATTTGAGGAATACCGCAACCACTAACAACGTAACATACGGGTTTGGTGGTTCATGACAATTTGGTTACTTAATCGAAATGAAAAACTGCTTAGAAATACTAAAAACGACGAGTCAATGGGTGGTGCGCAGGGCATCGGCAGCCTGTTCAGCGCGCTGAAGGTGGTGCGGCTGCTGCGGCTAGGCCGCGTGGTGCGCAAGCTGGACCGCTACCTGGAATACGGCGCGGCCATGCTCATCCTGCTGCTGTGCTTCTACATGCTGGTGGCGCACTGGCTGGCCTGCGTGTGGTACAGCATCGGCCGCTCCGACGCCGACTCTGGGCTCCAGTACTCGTGGCTCTGGAAGCTGGCCAATGTCACGCAGACGCCCTACTCCTACGTGTGGTCCAACGAATCCGATGGGCCCGAGCTGGTGAACGGGCCCTCGCGCAAGACCATGTACGTGACCGCGCTCTACTTCACCATGACCTGCATGACCTCCGTGGGCTTCGGCAACGTCGCCGCCGAGACCGATAACGAGAAGATCTTCACCATCTGCATGATGATAGTAGCAGGTGCGGGAATTCTTCTGTTATTAGCCGGAGCACCGCGCGACCCCTCGGCAGCCCCCACTGTGAGGGGGGCCGCGCACTCCTTTCCTCTTGCTCCTTCTCGATTCCCCCTTCTGTCATGTCTTTCCTTACAATCCCAATTACAATTGTATTACAGCTATATGTCAATTTGTTGCACACTGTGTGTTGTGTCACATCAGCACCGCTCTCGGCTGCGTTCGTCGTCAATCGGTAGCCGACGTATACCGCGGCGCGATGATCTGCCGCATCAAGCGAATCATCGTCACTTCCTTTCCGTCCTCTTCCCTGTGCAGGCCCACGAAGCGTCGTCACCGCGTGTCACCTGTGTGGTCTATGCGTCTCGTCGTGCTGTCTCATCATCGTAAACCTTATGAATCCCGTAACATTTGTGCTGTCGTATACATTAAGTCATTCGAATACATTGTATTTATTAATTTACTTTATATGTCGTTTGTACACAAACTTAGCACTAACGAGTGAGTGAGACAGCACCGATGTCGCACGTCCTAAACATGCTCGATAATTAATTTGACATGAGGAATATTGTGACTAAATTGAATTTAGCTTAACGAGTAGAGCGTGTGTGTGGTGGCAGCGCTGCTGTACGCGACCATCTTCGGCCACGTGACCACGATCATCCAGCAGATGACGTCGGCCACGGCCAAGTACCACGACATGCTGAACAACGTGCGCGAGTTTATGAAGCTGCACGAGGTGCCCAAGGCGCTGAGTGAGCGTGTCATGGACTACGTGGTCTCCACGTGGGCCATGACCAAGGGACTCGATACTGACAAGGTAAGGCTGGTTTCAATTAGCTCTTGGTTAATTTCTGATAGAAAGACGACAAAATGACACGTCTCAACATAATCAGCGCGTCCATGGCACACCTTTTTGCTGGTGATATTATGATATACTACGGTCAATGCTGTATCGCTGGAAGGTCTTGACACAATGCTCGAAGACTGCAGTAAATTTCCCTTTTACAAAAACGTGACGTTTCCACTAATAAAACTTTACTTTTGGAAATGTCACTATACTAAAATTTGAAGGCCAGTGTGTTTACTCAGGTCTCAATAAATCCAACTTTCAGAAAGAGGTTAATCGAGGAATCTAGTTCGTTCATGTTACCAATGATAAAATATAGGACCAAAACGTAGCTGCTTACAGTAGGTATAATTAGATCACATCCAGAAATTCACCGTGATGAAGTGATGGTGGGATGGGTGTAGTTCCTGCAAAACAACCGTTGCGTAGATGACCGTGGCTGACTCGGGAAACTGACCACAACTCGTATATTTATTTGACAATAAATCGTGAATCTGTCATCAGTTTCTTCATTAGTCCTGACTAGACTCCAGACTAGACTTCACAAGGATCAAAAAGTATGTTGTTAAAGTGTGACGATATTTTTATATCAGTTACGGATACTCATTCAGTACGATGTATCAAAACCGACCCGCTTTGCATGTTTAATGTTTGTTCCGTTTATGAAATTATTGGTGAATGAAGCAGATGATGCACACAGCACGTGTCGAAAAGAGATCGAGACGTCTCCCGCCATTACTCGTACCTACTATGCGACCAAAAGAAAATACAATCAAATCTCCTTTAGCTTTCTTCATGTGCGTTTTAATATTCGCACATTAAAAATGAGACCCATTTCCTATATTCGCGGCTAAAGATTTCTTTTTTCTTTGATCTAATCGGAACATGCTAGACAATAAAAAGATTAGATATCTTTTTATTAACTACCATGTTCATCATATGTATCCAAATCAATATCCTTTGTAAGCACTTCATCAAATGAACTGTTGAAAAAAAATAGACCGTATTGCAATTGTGCCTCACAACATTTGATACTTGTAATTTCTTTATGAAAATGTTCTATGGAACGAAGTCATAAGACTAAAAAATAATTTTAAGAGGCCAATTGCTAAATTCACTGGTAAATATCACTTAGAAATGTTTAAACAATTGTCTGAGCATGTAGATAATTAATTAATGAATCTGGTTCAAAACTTCAATGGTATTGATATTTTATTATACGTATTTTTATCACCTAGCAATGTTTCCCCTATATGTTCACGGTTTCTGTATTGGCGACTATTTATCCAACATACTCTTATACCTTGTGAATTCACTGTACACAAATGGACTGAATTTGAACGGCACTTTCGACGCGTTAGTGTGATATCTACCTCTTGTTTATATAGAAACCACAGAAGTCCAGAAGTGTAGCATCAGCACATAGCAAACACTACCGCTTTGTGATAGAAGTTGGAAGGAAGGCACACTTTTAATTAAGACCATCAGAGTGTACATGTAAATGTACAAACCCACTTAAAATTGTTCACGTGATCCTCTCAAGCTCGTGAGAGGGTCACGCAAAGCCTACTTTTAAGTCTAGATTAGCATTTCAAGTCAGGTCAGTCTTCGTCTGAAATGAATAGAGGTGACTAATTAGCTATTTTGTTCTTCAAGTCAAGTAAATGAGTATATACTTTATACATCATCTTAAAGTTTCATCATATCAATCATATCAGCCGGCGAGTGCAATGGTTCGATGCGTAGGTGCTGAACTACTGCCCCAAGGACATGAAGGCCGACATCTGCGTGCACCTGAACCGCAAGGTGTTTAATGAGCATCCCGCGTTCCGGCTGGCGTCGGACGGCTGCCTGCGCGCGCTCGCCATGCACTTCCAGATGTCGCACTCCGCGCCCGGCGACCTGCTCTACCACACCGGCGAGTCCATCGACTCGCTGTGCTTCATCGTCACCGGCAGCCTTGAGGTCATCCAGGACGACGAGGTCGTAGCTATCCTCGGTCAGTACTGTTTCAACTACAAATTTTTTAACTCCACATCTCAGTGTTTCTTTTTGTCTGATAGTGTCGAATATAAGTGATGATTGATCCAAGCTGAAAGCAAAACTAAGGTCTCAGCCACACAAAATTGGTTCTTAACTCAGTTTTACACTCTAATTTGTTGTATGGGGAGTTGGGTGTAGTGTGAGTAGTGTAACGGCGCGCGGTGTAACTGTGCAGGCAAGGGCGACGTGTTCGGCGACTCGTTCTGGAAGGACAGCGCCGTGGGGCAGTCTGCGGCCAACGTGCGCGCGCTCACGTACTGCGACCTGCACACCATCAAGCGCGACCGCCTGCTCGAGGTGCTGGACTTCTACCAGGCATTCGCCAATAGCTTCGCGCGCAACCTCACGCTCACCTACAACCTGCGCCATCGCCTAATCTTTCGGAAGGTGACTTACTTCAAATTTCTTTCTAATCTTTGCATTTACATCGAATTTTCATCACTGATATCAAATTAAGTGAGACTCCATTCACTCTGACCGCGACCTCCCGATGAAAAGGCCTAACTAAATGGTGAATGATGAAGTGATTTGTGAAATTGTGTTGGCGCGCTTTGAATAACCGGTCTTTGTGTGTTTTTGTAGTTGGTTTTTTATTTAATAATTATTATTTTTGTAATATTTTTTATTGTTTAGTTTTCCTTTTTAATTTATTATTATTTTTTCTTTTGTTTGTTGTAGCGCAATGGATTTTTTTATTAATTTATTTTCCTTTTGTATTCTTTGCGCCCGTAGGTATCGCATTACAGTGCCCTTTCAACAAAATTGTGAAAGCTCCCACAGGACAGGCATAGCCTGGTGTGGGGGTTTTTCGTTAACCACAATTTGTACATCTATTTGAAATAAAGTATTATTATTATTTTATTAAATTTTAATTCTTAAATGATGAAAATGCCTGGATTAAATTTTGTGATTATTATTAAATCTATGATTCTATAGCAGATTATGTTCAACGTCAGCATTTACTTTACTTAGATAATTTTTATTGTTGTATCGTTTATCATTAGGCACGTATTTGACATCGCGATGCTATTAATATATCAGCAATTAGTTATGTATATCTTATAGCAGAAATTCTATTTTATTCTTATATATGCAATTATGATACAGAAAAGGTAGACGTACAACGAGTATGATTAAAAAATATGTTTTTATTGCATGTATTCTTGTCGGACGTTTATTTATGATTTTGAAAGGAACAGATTTTAGACCAGTATTTTTGCCTTTCTTGTCTAAGCAATTTTGAGCTAGTGTAACTTTTAGCGTGTCTTTTATTCTCATACGTATGTCCGTACTGGGTTATGGAGCTCTCAAGTTCCTTGTGTTATTAAATTTGATATTTGTTAAACGACGAGATTATTTTGATTTTAATAAATAAACTCGACAGGTGGCGGACGTGCGCCGCGAGCGCGAGCTGATGGAGCGACGCAAGCGCGAGCCGCAGTTGGAGCAAGCGCAGGACCATTTAGTTCGCAAAATCTTTTCGCGGTTCCGACGCGAGCGCAGCGTAGCTGCGGCACCGGGACCTGCGCCGGCGCGCGCGTCCGCCGCCGGGCCCGCGGCCGCGGCTGATGGCGAGCGCGCAGATGCGGCCGCCGGTGCCGGAGCGGCCGCGGGCCCGCCCTCGGCCGCCGCGCCCGCCCCCGCGCGCGGCAAGTGGGGCCGCCTGCTGGCCGGCGGCTCGCTGGACGGGGGCCCGCCCGCCGACGGGCCGCGCGCCGCATTCACCCGCAGCCTGTCCACGCGCGACCGGCCCGCGCCGGCCGCCGCCGTCGTCGCTGCCTTCGTGCCCGCCGCCTCGCCCGTGGACGCCGCGCCGGCTACCTCGCCAGCCACACTCACTATTAAAGTTCGTCGCATTATGATTTAAGTTTTTTTTACATATGACAAGAAAGTCCTTGATCTGTTCTGATAGTGAGTGATGATAAAGCCGAAAGTGTAAGCGAGCTGCATCTTTTGTCGTCGACATCTGGGAATCTAGCGGTCTCACCTGTTATTTTCGGAAACTTTTAAGTTATTATGATAATTTCTTATTATGGCTTTCATGTTGCTTATAATAAATGAATTAACCAGGATTAAATAATACTTTTCATTTAGGCCCAGTTCGCGAAGGCACGGTCGGCTAGCTCGTTGGGGAGCGTGGCGAGCGCGCGCCAGGACACCATCGAGGAGGAGCTGGACGAGCGGCGGCTGGTGGCCGGGCCGGGGCCGCCTGCCGCCGTGGTACCCGCGGCGCCCCCCGCGGCCACCCCCGCGACCACCCCCGGCGCGACCCCTGCATCGACCCCTACCCCTGCTGCCAGCGCCACCCCGTCCCCACACGACGCCGCGCTCGCTGAACTGCGACGCGACGTGCGCAACGAAGTGCAGCGGTTGCAGCAGAAGGTACTGCTCGAATTTATTGACCCTCGTACAAACTAAACACTTGGTATGAAAAGTGGTTAGAAAACATTGCAGAGACGCAGTGTAACATTACTTGGCTCGCTTCTCGTTGATATCGGCTAGATGCCGTAAAAGCATATGTTACATAAACATGACTGATATCATGTCACGGACTTCGCTCTCCAATTAGATTCAATTAATCTTAAGGCTATGAAAGCGCAGAATCGTATATCACTGTTAATTCGGTACTCATGTTTCCTGCAGCTGGGCCGCGTAGAGGAGCTGCTGACGCTGCTGGCGGCGCGGCTGGGCGCGGGCCCCGTGCCGGCCGGGGCGGGTGCGGGTGCCGGTGCCGGCGCCGGGGCCGGGGCCGCGGCCGCCAGCTCCGGGCCGCGACGCCGCCCGGCGCGCCGGACGATGACGAGCGGCCGCCGCACCCACACCTCCACCCTCACCCACACCCGCCCGACCTCGCCGCGTTGGCGCGCAAGCGCCGGCCCAAGGTACCTTACGTTGGTTCTTATCGGACGCAATGTCTACATTTATCCGCATACTTTAAGCTATTTAACTATAAAATATCATTAGTAGAAAATTTGTCAACCCCCGTATGTGAACACTGCTTATTAATGAACTTCCAATATCTTGTCATTGTTTACGACAAGTTTATTGATTAAGCCAAATCTTAGTAATCTCACCGATGAGCTGCGGATCTGCGAAGTGCACGACATATTTCACGTACAGTTAGCGTCGGAAAATGCAAGTATAGGCCAATTTTAAAAATGAAAAAAGAACGATATTTCTCATTCGGTCTATTCTCAATCATGTCAACAAGGTGGCTGCGTATTGTAAAGATAAAACACGTTTCTTCCATTGCCATCCATCTTAGGATGAGAAGTAGACCAAGAAAGCGATGGATTGAATGTGTGAATTTTGATATGAGAGTAAAGGAAGTCGATGTTGAGCTGACGAGTGACAGAGGAGAATGGAAGAAGAAAAGATGTTGTACCGACCCTACTTAAGGTGGGAAAAGGGCAGGAAGAAGAAGAAAACACGTTTCTTCCATTGCGCGTAATTGGTATTGAACTATAAATGGGTAATCGATGTTACATTTGCTATGAAATACTGACCTCCATGAGAGCAAACTGAATAATCCAGTCTAGATCTTCTGTTGTGTCAGTGTAGATGCGTGTTAATGGTGCACCACATCAACGATTGCAGGTGCGAAGTAAAGGCAACGCTCCACAAGTGCCCTCGCCCGGCACGCCGCCGGCGACGGAGCCGGGCGGGCCGTCCGGCCCCGCTGCGGCGACAGCGGCGGGCGCGGCCAGCACGGCCGGCGCAGGCGGCGCAGGCGGCGCGGGCGGCGCGGGCAGCGCGGGCGGCGCGCCGGAGCGGCGGCGCGAGTTCGTGTAGCGCGGGGCGCCGCCGCCAGCGCGCGGCGGACGCTTGTGACAGTGACAGTGACAGAGACACTCCGTGCGCGACAAACGATTACCTCGTGTCCCACGAACCTTACGCCCGTTGCAGCTCTGACTCTACGAAATTTGCCGAATCGCCTCAAATCGAGTTGCTCGCGTGATAAGCTTTTTCGATTAAAATATATTTCTGATGTCACAATTGCAGCTATGTCACTTTAATGTTTTGAACAAGGAGACCAATTTATTGTTAATAATTTTTTCTACGCAATTATATTAATTTTGATTCATATACAATGTTCAAAATATAGCCTACGCATAACACGTATACATATAGTGAGAGCGTGATTACGGACAGACACCGGAGCCCTGGTCGCAAATGTCTGCTTAACAAATTCGGCAATTTTGTAAGCGGAGGGCCGTACACTCGGCGTTACCATTAGTTCAACAGTCCGTGCGAATCAGCACGTGTACTATAAAGTTGTATTATGCATACTTATAAAGTTTATAACGAGTACTTAGTACTTTTGTTCGATGCGGCACTTCGAAGGCACCAAGTTTTTGATTCCACATAATGTTGAACTTTAATTTGTTAGGAGCGGGTACGCAAGCCCGCGCGCCCGGCGGGCCGTCCGTCCGCCGCAACGGCCGTTCTGTACATAGCGCATGCGCCGCTGCAATCCCCGCAATGGCTGCGACCAATGATATAATTATGACGGATTTTCTGATAGCAAATTAAAGAAACAGACACTCCTGTAAAATTGTTTTAACTACTTGTGACGCTTTTGTCCTAAGGATAAATCAGAATTATATTGATTTGCCATAAAATAATAATGTTATTTTTTATAATATATAACGTTTGGTTCAACATATTTTATTCGTTAATATTATTTATAGTCCGTGAACTTGCAGAATTTTGAATTACATATAATCAAATACTAAAAAGAGACAGTAACCTTATAATCGCTGTTTAGTCCACGATGAAAGCTGTACTTAATGTTCAAACGAAAGACACCAGCCGCTTTATAGCTTAGCCGTGTAGAGCGGGGGCTGCGTTGCACTCAGTGACTCGGAAAATCCTCATTTTATAAATATAGTTGGCCGCGGCGGTGCCGGCGGGCGCTGGCAGCTCGCGCGAGGCACCGAGCGCGGCCTCGAGCCTCACGGCGCCGGCGGCTGCCGCCTACTCTGGCCTTACCCTGGCCGTACTCAGGCCTTACTCTGACCGGGAACTGCTCGCCACAACACTGTTGACTCTTCCAATATTGTAAATGTAATAGGTAGCTCTTGTGGGCTATGTATAGGATTGGCAAACTAGTGAACTCAGCTACACAAAATATATTTATAATATTCTATTAAAAAAGACTAGTTCCCACGGATTGTGAACTGAACAATTTCTACTACTTACAGTAACTTTAAATAAATTGCTTTATCATGATTATCACGATTTCGGTAATTTCATTTAAATATTTCTATGTTTCTCGTCCTAAGGAGATTAACAAATCAGTTGGAATCACCATAATAAATTTCGCCAAAGTGCAAGGAATGGGAACTGCATTGTATAAGGTGCTAACAAAACAAATACTATCAAATTCAATTATGTGAAAAAATTGCAAACTGTCCCTTGGTAATAAAAGTGTGAGGCCTTGTAGCAGTGGCGGCGCCGCGGGTCAGGTGTCGGCGTCGCCTTGTTATGTTTGGATGCGTAGCACGCGGCATCACCGCCTTTTTATCCAAATATATCGATTTAACAATGCCAGTGTTCTTATTTAAACCCGAGCCCTATTTTATTCACCATTACTACCTCAGCCGAAAGATACTTACTGCTGGATATAGGCCTCCG
Organism: Scirpophaga incertulas; assembly: GCA_036419045.1. Classification (NCBI taxonomy): domain Eukaryota; kingdom Metazoa; phylum Arthropoda; class Insecta; order Lepidoptera; family Crambidae; genus Scirpophaga; species Scirpophaga incertulas. The sequence continues at coordinate 17,005 of CM071644.1, read as the reverse complement.
TAAAAGGTCCAGATCCGATCAATCCTGGGTCGCGGTCTTCACCAAATATGCTTTTTACATTGTGGAACCGACGACGCAACGTTCAGTCCTGCGAGCAACACGCCCAGTGCCACTTGTTTCTGGCTCAGCCTTGAAGGCATGAGTGGGGTTATTTCATGAGATATTTGGACTGAGGTAAGACAGGCAAAAATTTGGCAGAATGTTAAAATAGTTTACTGCTCTGGAAACGAACTTAAGAGGGAACTACGCAACACATTTTCCATACAAATGTAGTGCCCTGTTGCGTGTCTCTATGGTTTCGTTTTTTTAATAATGTATTTAATAAAAAATATCTAAAGGACCAAATTCTTTAAAAATGGCCAGATTTTCTGGTGTGTTCAGATCCAAAAACAAAAAAAAAACATGCAGCTATACGAAGCATTTACGTCAATTAAAGGAATGACATTGCCGACGCCACCTAAATCATCAAATTTACAAAATTATCATTGAAAGTGCCATGTGTCCAAAAAAAGCATTGCCGAATCTTTCCTAGCTACCGCTCAGGTTGATGCTCTAAAAGGATAATGCCTCCTACTAAAAATTTACAAATCGCTGTCGTGGGTCGTAGAAGCTGTCCCTGTCGGCGGAACCGGAATACTACCAAGGTCGCGATAATGCGTCGCAGGTTTTTTTTCCTCAGGAGAGGAGGCTGAGAATCCTCAGGGATACCACCGCAACGGCAAGTTGCTACTGTGATTATGTCGGACTCCTGGCGAATCGAGACGGCTGGACCCGACAGACCTACCGACTAAACTCAGCCTAAGCCTTTGGACCTCAGGAGAGGCACGGTTAGCGCTTTCCTATGGAGAGGGCATATGCGTTAGAAGTGGCACGGTATACCAAAGTGGATCCGGCCTATATTGACAGGGAACCTATACCGATACAAGGTTTACGATTATTCTACGATATTAGCCTTAGTTAATATTAGATACTACAGTGTAGTCATCGTTGTCGTCGGAGGAAGACTCTCAGTAGTTCGGAATCAGAATCGAAGGTTGAGTTAATTGATACCTAAGATGCGTCGAATGCATTCACGTAGTGTCCCCGTAAGATAACTCCCTTAAAGCGTCTGCCAAGTTCTACATTTGTCGGTTGGCGTCGTTTTGAAGCGAAGACGCTGTGTTGAGGGGCGCTTTAAGGCTTCTAACAATAGTTAAAATCGATGATGCTTATCTTAATATAAAGCCAACAATTTGTAAAACTAGTATTTTAAACGAGTTTATAGCCTATCGCCATAGATCACAGAAATAATTTAAGACTTGCAGTCAGCTTTGCTAAACAGGACTGTGATGTTTGGGGTATAATTCAGATTAATTGCAATGATTCCTATAATAATCCTATAATTCTTTTCATTTTTAGGATCGCGGTTCGAGTATCTGTTTGCTCTGGCTAGCAATACACGGAATCTGAAAATCAACGTTAAAATGTCTACCATTAATACGTCAATGCGTATGAATAAAACCATTTTGCTGCAAAAATCAGCAATCCATTAATAATTCAGAGCATTATCACGTACCATAAACTATTCAAAGCCCCGAGGTTATTGCCTCTAGTCATCGCAACCCTCGTACAAAATCAATAACGTCCGCCGGGTGGCGGCGAATATTCCAGAAATACATTAATATTTTAGGCTTTGATGCGCGCGTACTCTAGGAGGGATGCGTCTGGCAAAATCGATAATGTCTCGCTCACCCCCGCCGGCCGGTTGCACGTTGAACTTTCTCGAACAATCCGCTAGACCAGGGGGCACCAATTAGTTTCGCTCGGGTTCCATTTTAACAAATGAAATGGCATTCACGGTCCACACATTTAATAAAAAAAAATTGAATAAAGCTAATTACGGAAATTACAAAGATATTATTATTTACATATCAATGAGAAAAGTGTCATTTTTTTATTATTGATTATCTGTGTGAAGTTTGGAGTAGAATTGGTGCAAACTATTAACATTAAATCCTGAAGATGTTCATCAGTAAGTCCAGATCGAAATCAATTCTTATTGAAGTACATCTTCGAAAATGATGCTTCGCAAATACATATATGTTGACACAAACAAAGTGAGATGTTTCAAAGCAAATTTTTGTAGTTCTGGATATTTATTACTACAGAATTTTTTTTATCCAGAACTCTCCACTGGACATTTCAGCATGTTTGTGTTTTAAAACTGTGTTTTACTAAACAACACAAAAAATACTGCGCGGGGTATATTTTTTCGATCCGCATACCATGGGTCGGCGGTCCGCCGCACGATTTGAGAAGTTCGAAAATGGTATGCATGAGAGTTTGAAAGTTGCTGCAAAGTTGCAGCCGTGCTGAGTCATTTGAACTCTTAGGGCTGAGTTGAATGACCGGGATCAGGAGCTGCTGCAAAATGACGTGGAGATCACCGGAGTTGAGGAGCAGAAGAGTGAGGGTCTGTCACATGTAGTTTTCACGCTGGCTAATAAGTTAGGTGTGAAGTTGGAGCAACAGGATATAGTGAGCGCCGTACGTATCGGCCGCATGGAGTCAGGCGGTGGAACTGGGCGTCCAAGACCTATTGTGGTACGTCTTGTGCGGCGCGTAGTTCGTGACGATCTGCTTCGTTTTTTTTTTTCCTCAGGAGAGGAAGGCTGAGAATCCTCACAAGGAGCACGAAACGTACCCAGGATATCCCCGCAACAGCAAGTGTCACGGAGGTTATGTCGGACTCCACGCGACCGGAACGGTCCAGCCACGTGACCTACTGACTAAACTCAGCCTGGCCTAGGTTCTAAAACCATATAGGCAAATCGTGAGGGCGACCGCCCCTCAGGAGAGGGGCGATGCAGAATCTGCTTCGTGCGGCACGTGTTCGACGTGGAGCTACCACTGAGGGAACTGGTGTGCCGGGCGCTCCGCGTCGCTTCTATATCAACGAACGTCTAACATGCTCTAACCGCCTTCTGTTCCGACGGGCGCGCGAAGCTGGGAACCGCCTGAAGTGGAGCTACGTGTGGACGAAGGATGGTAGGATCTTCGTTCGTCAGCATTACAGTTCATATAGACATCGTCTACGTACTGAAGCGGATTTTGTTAAGTAAATCTTCCTCGGTAGTAACTTTGGATAAGATTATACTTAATGTAGTTAAAATATGTAGTTATTTTAGGTCGCTGGTTTTAAAATTTGTTTGCCGGCGTCTGGTAGTTAAAATATCAATGTAAGAGATAAGTAAGAATTGTTCTTTTACCATAAATTACAAATGAAAACATATAATAAATATTGCTAAGCTTACCCCTTGAACGTTTTTCTTTATATTTTCATTAACCTTCCACGGTTATATATAGTGAAAATATTAATCATATATAGTGAAAAATATCAAATATTGTAAATATCATCTGTACGCTGACAATTTACGGCTCTATTTATCGGGGAATATAGATGATTTCGATGAAGTCGTAAACAAATTAAATGAGGATCTTAACGGGGTTGCTGTGTGGTCTGAAAATAATGGATTGTGACTTAACCCATGTAAGTCCAAACACATGATGGACCAAGAAACAAATCTCAATGTGCTTAAGTGGTGAGCCAAAAATTAAAATAAGTGGTCAGGTTATTGAGAGAGTCGTTGAGGCAAGGAATTTGGATGTTGTCTTTGATAGCCAGTTGCATTATGACTGTCATGTAAGGAATTTAGTTGCCTCTTGTTTTTATAGATTCAAGATCTTATATGGTATCCGTGACTTGCTGGATGAAAGAGTCCGAGTCCTTCTATGCTAATCACTGGTTCTGTCAAAGCTGAATTACGGGGATCTAATATATGGGCCACGACTTCAATCAAGGAGTTGTCGTCTTATTCAACGTGTTCAAATCTCACCGTCCCTAAACAAAGCCTTGATGCTCAATATGACTTCTAGAAGACATCTACACCTGGCGAGTCTTTTATTTCATATAATTAATTCAAAAACTCCAACATACCTCTTTTCAAAAATAAAAATAACACCATTTCATAACAGATATGGAACCAGATCTACCAGGAAATGTCTACTAGAAGTTCACGCACACAGGTACACGTCTTTCAATGGTAGTTTCCGCTATCTAGCTACCAAGTGTTGGAACAATATACCCCCTCCAATGAGACTAATTGCCTCTAAATCTACATTTAAAAGGAGTGTTGATCTGGTGACTGGGGTTCTCTATATTATATTATTCATTATTATAAGAACACCGCAAATATACATCAAATTTTAAAAACCATAGTGACAAGCTAAAGCTACCATAGAGTTTATACCAAACTCTCCAACAATATGTGTATATAAATACATATTTGGTACACAGGCATCACTTGTTCACTTGTTTACTCAACAATTCAGCTGTTGTTCATGGTTTAATCCACGGTTAATATAGATGTGGTTGATATAGTATTATATATTATCTTATTAATTTACATTTTCATTTAGTTTTCTGCCTGTCCTCATCCTCTGGGCTGTAGCAGAATACCAGTGCTCTTGAAGCAAAATCAGTCGCTGAGCTATCGCCTTTTTGTATCTCTGCAGCACGCATGTATTGTATCATTATTTAGTAATAAGTATGTAGTAACATGGACTGAGGTGAGTTGGTTGCTGGTAGCGTATTTAACTCGTCAGAAGTTAGCAATCCATCCTTTCCTCGTTCAATTTGTTAGTTATTAAGTTTGATTTATTTTATCTTGTCTGTTTTTGTGTGTTGTAAAATGATGCAAATAAAGTATTCAATCATTCATTCATAATTAGTAATATTTGTTTTATAACTTTTTAAAAAAGTGAAGAAACAATAAAATATTTACAGAAATAACATGATGTATCATTTTACACTTGTTAGTATGAGGTCAATTCAATACTGTGCATAATGATTTACGTTCTATTATATCACTTAGTGTACAAAGTTTCGTGCTGTGTGATTTAACTGGGTTTATTATTTAATAAAAAAAAAACCACTTGCATTATTTTCGAAACTAGTACAATACCTGACTATTTCTAACATTATATTTCAACAAAAAAATATTGCACCATGTTATCTCCAATAGTCTTTTCACTGAAGGTAGAGATATTTCCGTAAATATGCAATTATTAATCCGAATTAATACTGCTGAAAAAATGCGACCGAGATAAATCCGTAGACAGTAACGTATCGTATGTTAAAATCTATTTTTTTTATTGCCCTTCTTTTTCCACGGTCTAAAAGTTGTCAGGGGTCATAATTCCTAAACACACGTGCATTTGTACGTGTTTTTCGTACGTCAAAATTAAACACCATAGTTCAAGTTTCCAACAATTTTTATTTTAGTTTTAAGATGGTTTCATAAACATTAAATACAATTTTCTTTTCCTGTTGTACACATTAGATTTAAAATGTTTTGATCAATATACTAACATTAATTTAGTAAATCTTCGCATCTTCGTTCCTCGTGGCCCCTTTTTCTGCGCCTGTAGTGGTCGCCTTCCTGGCAACCATTTTTCCTTAGGCCGCATAACGTGTGAGTGCCCACTGCGCTTCAGTCTAATATTTAGATGCAATTTTTTGTGTCGTTTCATGTCGTGGGAATGTTATAATTTCCGAAAGCATACATCACATAAGTAGGGTTTGATGTCAGTGTGCGTTTGACTATGTGAGGTCAGATGATCTGATCTTCAGAAACATTTAACATGTTTAGCATTAGTAAAGTTTCTGCCCAGTGTGAATACACATGTGTCGTGTTCTATCATCAGCTGGCAAGAAGCAGTCATTGCAGCCAAAAACAGGACAGTTGTTGGATCGCTTGTCTAACGGGTTATCTTGTGAGCCGTATGATTAAAATAAAAGCCACGGTTTTGTCTCTACGAATCTCAGCGGTTGACCACTTTCCTGGTAGAACTGCCATAATATCAAATGAGCTTTGCTCGTGAAATTATTTCGCGAGGTGCACGGGGAGCTCGACGACGGAGTTCTGACAAGATTCTCGCTGGGAAATACTCGGGTGTGGACTGCGACGACAGTTGTAGTTATCGAATTTTTTGCGCCGACAATGCGATGCGGCAAACGCATCCACAAGCGCAACCACATGTACAGGCGCAACTGCATCCACAAGCACAACCACATCCACAAGCGTAACCGCATCCACAAGCGCAATCGCATTCACAGGCGCAACCGCATCCACAATCGCAACTGCATCCACAAGCACTATCGCATGTACAGGCGCAACTGCATCCACAAGCGAAACCGCATCCACGGTCACTACCAATTTTACCTTCAAAGTCTTACCCAGCCAAGAACCTTGTCCGAACACCATCGTCGAGCGCCATATGCGAATCGCGAAATGCAATAATTCCACGAGTAAAGGCTATTTGATATGATGGCAGGTCTACCAGGAGAGTGCTCAGCCGCTGAGAATCGTAATGACCAAGCTCATATGGCTTACAAAAACACCCGTTTCTCCAGCGATCCTCCGATTGCCCTATATTTGGCTCTAATGACTGCGTCTTGCGAGCTGATGGTATAACGCGACACATGCGCATACACACCAGGCAAAAACCTAACGAATGCTTAATATGCTTGAGGTGTTCCGTTTTGATCAGATTATCTGACCTCACATAGTCGGACGCACACCTACATCCAAACCCTACTTATGCGATGCAAGCTTTTGGTAATTATGACGTTCCCACGACATGAAAAAAAAACAAAAAGTTGGACCTAAGTAAGAAACCGAATCACAACGGGACTCGCACGACGGTGTGAGGGTCGGCCATCCCAAATATGGAGCTGGGAGAGACATGGTTGCAACTGCATCCACAAGCACCTTCGTTTGTGAATACAGTTGCGCCTGTGGATGCGGTTGCGCTTGTGGATGCAGTTACACCTGTTAATGCGGTTGCCTTTGTGCGTATATGTATGCAGTTGCGCCTATAGATGCCGTTATGTTTTGGATACAGTTGCAGCTGTGAATACGGCTATGCTTTGGTTGCGCCTGTTAAAGTAGTTGCGCTTGTGGATGCAGTTGCGGCAGTGAAAGCGGTTGCGGCTGTAGGTGTGATTGCGGAATTAGCGGCCAGCACTCGCAGTGTTCAAGCGGCGCCTGGTTCTCGTAGTCTTGCGGAGGTGGTCGGTGCTCATCGAGCTATGAGCTTAATGTGTCCACGTAGCCGGACCTAGGCCGGGATGATGGAGAGGTGAAACTGTATAGCTAGTTGCTTGAACTGGACGTGTCGATGGAGGCGGCCGGCGACAGCGAAGATAATGCACCTGTAACAATGAAATGTTGCCTACTGATAATATTTTTCTCTATATTAGGCAATGGTGATATATACAACGAGAGGTAGATATCACACTAGCGCGTCGAACGCACTGTGCCGCTCAAGTTCGAGCACTGTAACAGGAACACCGTTATAGGTCGAATTTAGTACTTTATGGTTTTTGGTTATAATACTTTGGACGGTGTTCCTTCCTTTCCTTCTAGTGTTGTCAAACAGATAGAGTTTTTAAATGTATAATAAAAAATTGAAGGGAAGTTTTAAATATATACTAATTACATTTCCTTTCTGAAATTTCCATAGTGAAAAAAGCAACCCTGACTTTGTCCGTACAACGGTCAAGCATGAATGGGATTGTCCGCTGTTGACTTTTTAGTGAGAGTTACATTTAATCTTACTTCATACATTTGAGATTAGTTTACATTGAGCTTTTTAAAATGTCATATGTATTAATTACTAATGATTTAGACTTGTAAATTCACTCAATATCTCTAAATATTAAACTACTATTTTGTAAATATTTATGGCTCTAATCATATAATTACACATATAACGTAGTTGATTGTATAAAAGGATATTACCAAAAACATAAAAAGCAGTAAACTTATGCGAAACATACAGAAGTAGTCTGTTCGTACCTCGTGCAACGTAGTAGGTGCTAAGTATTGCGTGAAGAAGCCGTGTAACGAAGTGGCGTTCGTGGTCTCAGCAGGTGGCAGTGCGTAGGGCTGCGGCTGCGCGTGCTGCGTCCTCCGGGGTGCATCCCCATACTGATAAGATGGTAAATGAAACTGTATGTGCACGCGATAAAATTGCAATTGCGGGTTGCAGCGCGTCACCCCGCGCTGGCGGTCAGCACAAGCCGCCGCCGGCCGCCGCCGGCCGCCGCGTCTACGACCACTTTGAGTCACCACAGCTGCGATAATGGCGATCAATAGAATCACCCCACTCACAGACGGTAACGCCCACGTAGGGATGTGTAAAAATAATCGATTAAATAATTTTTCAAAGAAAACATCAGCATGATGTAGCTTGTACATAATACTCCTGAAAAAGAATTGAGGGAATTTATCCCCAAGTGACACAGTTGGCGTGTAAGCCCCTCTTGGTACCGACTTCTTCGGCTTCAGCTGAGAGGTTGTTCTCGAAAGTTGGTGCCATATTAACAAAGAGCCAAATATTATCCAAACTAGATTACTAACCTATTATTTCTCAACATGAGCCTGAGGATATATGTATATATTTTTAATATCAATAGTTTTTTATTATTGTTAATTTATGTTGAAATAAAGAAAATCATTTTAATTTCAATGTTAATTATTCTATTATTATTTATTTGTGTTTATAATTTTAGTTGTTTATTTTTAATAAATAATACAATATGTTAATTTTTAAATCAACTTAAAAAATAGAAGAAATTGATATATATAAAAACGATTATTTTTTAAGATTATTCATTAATCGATTTTTCATGCTTAACGAACAATCGATTAATATATAAACGCTATTTTATATAGAATGTCACATCCCTACACGTGCGCCGGAAAATGGCGCAGCGTCGCGGCGGCACACGAAACACCCTCCCTCGTGTACAATAGAAAAATCGATGACGTGGGCGGCGTGAACTGGGAGCGTGGCCGCGGAGTCTTGTCGAACCGACCTGCGGGCGCCATTACTGAATAAATACGTATGATACGAATACTTATTTAAGTACCGTAACGTTTATTTTTGTATCTGCATTGAAGGTATTGAATGTACGAGTATTAGTTAATTTGCTTTGATGTAGGTAATATAAATATAACAGTTAAATTGCCAATCGCATATTAGCGAATAAAATCATGCACTAGATAGATTCAGTTATTTATAAAGCTTTGAACGATTATTTAATTTTAACGATTCAATGATTTTCGGATTCGAAGAGTTGTAAAATTACTTCTGTTTACATATATACTTGTATAATTATGACAATTTACTTAACGATGCAAAACCGTTTAATATATGAAAATGATGTGTTGTATAAAATAACAAGCCTGTTTTGCGGTTGCGTCTGGCACAAATTCATTCTAAAAAAGGCCAACTTCACCCATCCAGAGCAAATTCAGATTCAAATGGCTATTCAGAGCAAACTGACTATAATTCTGATAGATTTGAATCTTTAGGAAAAAAACAATTGTGCAAGTGCTTGGGTATCCAAAGTCAAAAACAACAGCAGGTCGATACTCAATTTGTTACACAGGTATCGACACAGTCACATACTGCTCCTGAGTCTGATATAATAGGATTACAATCATTAGTACAAAATGAGTCTAATCAACAATACAGAGCTTCTCAGTCAATACCTTCAGAAGTAGTACAATCACATTATTCAAAAAATACAATTTTATTCAGTGATGAAATTGGCAAAACATGGGTCAAATTTTATGTAATATGGGTAATTCTGTAGTCAATAATTGTATGCCAGGTGCCTCTTTCATAGAAATATTGCAAAAAGCAACACTACAAAATTACTTACCTGATACAACATTAATATTTCTCATAGGAAATAGAGGTGATTTGAATAAAAGACCCTATTAAAGTTATTAGATAATCTAAATTGTAACATTAACATACACAATATTGTATTGTTCTCATTGCCTTATTGCAGCAACTTGTCACAGGTTGAAATAGTTATAGGTATAAATTAAATTTCATATTAAATACTGTATGCAACAGTAATAAAAAATTGCATATGATTGACACTAACAGACTAGTTAGTAATTTTTATTTGACTAAATAAAATATTATATTTGTAATTATTTTAAGCGACAAATAGCAGTATCGCTATCTTATTTTTTTTCAGTAACAGCAAGAACTTGGCTACAATAACTGCTCCTATTGAGCAATGTGCTTTTATAGATTTGACTGTCAGTAATTCTTGTACTGACAATATTATTGATATTTCTTTAAATTAATTTCTAAGACAAAAGAGAATTCCTCTCGCTTAGAAAACATTAGTAATACTGAAATAAATTTAAAGAGTCCACTTAGTACTAATCTACATAGTAAAAAAGTTAATAAAATTAATGCATCAAAACATTCAAGGAATGTTAGGAAAGGACTTAGAAATTGAATTATTTATAAATTGTAATAATATAGATATATTTTGTGTAACAGAGCATTGGCTTAAAAATTATCAGATCATGCTTAATTTTAACAATCATCTAATAGCTAGTTCTTTTTGTCGTGAAAATGCAATACGTGGTGGCTCCTTAATTTTATTGAAAAAGAAAATTAAATTTAAAGAACGCAGAGATGTTGTGAATCTCTCAGTTGAACGAACGATTGAGATTGCTTGTGTGGAACTGGAGCATCTTGTTGTATTAAGCATTTATAGGCCCCCTTCAGCATTATATGATTGCTTTGAGGCTACCATGGATGAAGTTTTAAGGAAGATTTGTAAATTGGGCAAGAGTTTGATTATATGTGGTGATTTTAATATTAATTTATTGGAAAATTCTAGTTTATGTACTAAAATTATTAGCTTATTTCAATCATACAATCTCAAAAATATTTTTCTTGAGCCAACCAGAATAACTGCTAACTCTGCCAATGTATTGACAATATTTATACAGATCTTATTCTAAAATCTAAACAAGTTATCAATCAATTAGATTCTGACCACTGTGGACTAATAATCGCTGTCCCACATCAGTGTAAACATGAGGCAAAGAGAGACATCACTGTTATACCTAAAACTATAAATAGATTAGAACATTTTAAAAGTAACCTTTTTGATAAAATACCTTACTTAAAATACACAAATAATCCAAATAAATTTTACAATGATTTTTTTAATCTATTTTGCAAAGAATTCAATAATATCTTTGTGCCAAAAAGGATTTCAATTAATGATGTTGTTACTTTTAGTGAGTGGGCCACACCCGGAATATATAAAAGTAGAAAAAGACTTTTTGAACTTTATAATGAACGTAACTATAACACGAGTGTAGAATTTTATGAATATGTAAAAAAATACTCTAAATTGTTTAAAATGGTTTGTCGCCAAGCAAAGTCAAGTTTTTTAAGTTCGAAAATTAAAAACAGTGCTGATAAAATTAAAATGACCTGGAGCATTATTAACGCTGAAACTGGACGAGTTAAACTTCGTGACAGTAACTACAGTTTAAATATAGGAACTAAAAGAATAACTTCAGATAGTGAGGTAGCTAAAGAGTTTGAAACCTTTTTTACAATATTCCTATTTTATCAACAAATTTTTTAAACTCTTCCCCAACTGTAGCAGAATCCATCCTAAAAGAAAATGTTAAGGATAGTCAGACTCTTTTTAAATTTCGACAAATTGAATCGGTTAATATAATTAAGACTTTTAAAACATTAAATAAAAAAAAACCGCGGACCTTTGGGGAAACTCCGTAGTTGTCACAGAATCAGTAATTGAAATAATAGCTCCAATTCTAGCTTGTATATTTAATGATTCTATTGAAGGTGGTGTTTTTCCTGATTTAATGAAACATAGCAAGATAACTCCTTTGTTTAAGTCTGGTAGCTCATTTGATCCCACAAACTTTAGACCTATTTCAGTGCTACCAACGTTTAGTAAAATTTTGAGAAAATAATGTTAGACCAAATGCAAAGCTATTTTCGTATTAATAATCTTCTGCATAATAATCAGTTCGGTTTTAGTAGGGGTCGTTCAACAACTGATGCAGGTGTAGAGCTTTTAAATAAGATATTTGACGCCTGGGAGGATTCACACGATGCTTTGGGTGTCTTTTGCGACTTATCCAAAGCATTTGATTGTGTTCTCCATGAAACTCTGATTAAGAAATTACGTTATTATGGTTTCAAAGGCTCTTCTCTGAACCTTCTTATTCATATTTGAGTGACAGGATTCAGAGAGTCGATATTAATGGTACGAGATCTCAGGGATCTTTGCTTAAGATGGGCGTCCACAGGGCTCAATTCTTGGTCCCTTTTTATTTTTAATATATAAAATGACCTTCCCTTATTTAATAATAAACACGAAATTGTACTCTTTGCAGATGATACATCACTTATATTCAAAATTAAACGGAGACAAAATATTAATGACACTGTGAACGATGCAATCTCTAAAGTAGTCCACTGGTTTAACGTTAATAACTTGCTTCTAAATGAAAGTAAAACTAAATGTATCAAATTTGTATTGCCAAATGTAAAACAGGTGAAAACCGAAGTAATATAAAAGGATAGAAATGTGGACCTCGTGGACACCACAGTATTTTTAGGAATTACTCTCGATTCCAAACTTCAGTGGGGCCCACATATTGATAAACTATCAAAACGGCTCAGCACTGCAGCATTTGCAGTTTTGAGAATACGCCAATTAACTGACGTAGAAACAGCTAGATTGGTGTACTTTAGTTACTTTCATAGTGTAATGTCGTATGGTATTTTGCTGTGGGGAAATGCTGCCGACATTCAAACTATATTTGTGCTGCAGAAGAGGGCCATTCGAGCAATTTATAATCTAAAAATGCAAGACTCTTTAAGAGATAAATTTAAAGACACTGGTATAATGACAGTTGTGTCTCAATATATTTATGAAAATCTAATATATACCCATAAAAACATTCATTTATTTAGTAAAAACAGTGATGTCCATAGCTTCAATACTAGAAATAAGAATAAATTACATTTGCCTCACACTAGACTCCATAAAATTAATAATTCATTCAGAGGTAACTGTGTGCGTTTTTACAACAAAGTTCCAAGCAATATTGTACAATTAAGCCTAAATAAATTTAAAATCATTGTTAAAAGTGTACTTATTAGCAAAGCCTATTATACGGTTACTGATTATATAAAAGACATGAATGCTTGGACTTAATGTTTCTTAGTTCCACCAGGCATTGCCATGAACCTTTGTAATTATACTTGTACCTATAAGTTGACTTTTGTATGACTTGGTAACGATATATATTTTTGTAAATGTCGTTGCTTCTGTAAAAGTTATAGAGTTTCTTGCGCCCGTTCTTCTCTATAACTAAAAGAAGTCCGAATGGGTAGTAGGAAAAAAAAAAATTTGGACTATTCAAAAGAGCATATCTAATTGCCTACTTGAAATAAATATTTTGACTTTGACTTTGACTCTTGCATCGAATGCGCCATATTATGTGCGAAACTGTCATCTCCACGGGGACTTCGAACTCCTCACGATTCAACAGGACTGGTTAGGTCATGTCATATAATTCAGCACCGCATTCAGCGAACATATTCAATGAAAATCGGCAAACTTCGCAGATATGTCCTTAGCGACCTTCTGACTAATTAACGCAAACCCTTTAAGACTTCCCCCTTGGTGATGGCTCGACTAACTAGGTCAAGCTAGCCCGTAGGCGTGTAGAGGTAGAATTAGCTGTAACCCAGCGGGGCCAACGTCTGACTAGAAATCGGACGTGGCTCGAAGCATAGGATCGAAACCTACCTGCTTCCCTTTCTCACTTTTTGCAAATTTACTTTACTTTAAAATTGTCAAAATCTTAAAAAAAAAATAATCCTATGATGACGACAGGTTTCGAATCTGTTGCATTCTCAAGCTAGTAATCTGATTTCAAGTCAGATGCTGAACAAGCCAGCCACGACTGTTGCGTTTTAAATAATGAAACACCGCACTGAATACGGCAGGCGATGACTTGCAAATTCTGCATGTGTTCAAGAATTGTATGCGCTAATCCTGTACCACAACAAGAACAGCTGTAACCCAGCGGCGCCAACGTCGGACTCGAAATCGGACGTGGCTCGAAGCATAGGATCGAAACCTACCTGCTTCCCTTTCTCACTTTTTGCAAAATTACTTAACTTTAAAATTGTAAAAATCTTAAAAAAAAAAAATAATCCTATGATGACGACAGGTTTCGAATATGTTGCATTCTCAAGCTAGTAATCTGATTTCAAGTCAGATGCTGAACAAGCCAGCCACGACTGTTGCGTTTTAAAGAATGAAACACCGCACTGAATACGGCAGGCGATGACTTGCAAATTCTGCATGTGTTCAAGAATTGTATGCGCTAATCCTGTACCACAACAAGAACAGCTGTAACCCAGCGGGGCCAACGTCTGACTAGAAATCGGACGTGGCTCGAAGCATAGGATCGAAACCTACCTGCTTCCCTTTCTCACTTTTTGCAAATTTACTTAACTTTAAAATTGTCAAAATCTTAAAAAAAATAATAATCCTATGATGACGACAGGTTTCGAATCTGTTGCATTCTCAAGCTAGTAATCTGATTTCAAGTCAGATGCTGAACAAGCCAGCCACGACTGTTGCGTTTTAAAGAATGAAACACCGCACTGAATACGGCAGGCGATGACTTGCAAATTCTGCATGTGTTCAAGAATTGTATGCGCTAATCCTGTACCACAACAAGAACAGCTGTAACCCAGCGGCGCCAACGTCTGACTAGAAATCGGACGTGGCTCGAAGCATAGGATCGAAACCTACCTGCATCCCTTCTCACTTTTTGCATATTTACTTAACTTTAAAATTGTCAAAATCTTAAAAAAAAAATTATCCTATGATGACGAAAGGTTTCGAATCTGTTGCGATCTCAAGCTAGTAATCTGATTTCAAGTCAGATGCTGAACAAGCCAGCCACGATTGTTGCGTTTTAAATATGAAACACCGCACTGAATACGGCAGGCGATGACTTGCAAATTCTGCATGTGTTCAAGAATTGTATGCGCTAATTCCTGTACCACAACATGAACAGCTGTAACCCAGCGGCGCCAACGTCGGACTAGAAATCGGACGTGGCTCGAAGCATAGGATCGAAACCTACCTGCTTCCCTTTCACACTTTCTGCAAAATTACTTAACTTTAAAATTGTAAAACTCTTAAAAAAAATAATAATCCTATGATGACGACAGGTTTCGAATCTGTTGCATTCTCAAGCTAGTAATCTGATTTCAAGTCAGATGCTGAACAAGCCAGCCACGACTGTTGCGTTTTAAAGAATGAAACACCGCACTGAATACGGCAGGCGATGACTTGCAAATTCTGCATGTGTTCAAGAATTGTATGCGCTAATCCTGTACCACAACAAGAACAGCTGTAACCCAGCGGGGCCAACGTCTGACTAGAAATCGGACGTGGCTCGAAGCATAGGATCGAAACCTACCTGCTTCCCTTTCTCACTTTTTGCAAATTTACTTAACTTTAAAATTGTCAAAATCTTAAAAAAAATAATAATCCTATGATGACGACAGGTTTCGAATCTGTTGCGATCTCAAGCTAGTAATCTGATTTCAAGTCAGATGCTGAACAAGCCAGCCACGACTGTTGCGTTTTAAAGAATGAAACACCGCACTGAATACGGCAGGCGATGACTTGCAAATTCTGCATGTGTTCAAGAATTGTATGCGCTAATCCTGTACCACAACAAGAACAGCTGTAACCCAGCGGGGCCAACGTCTGACTAGAAATCGGACGTGGCTCGAAGCATAGGATCGAAACCTACCTGCTTCCCTTTCTCACTTTTTGCATATTTACTTAACTTTAATATTGTCAAAATCTTAAAAAAAAAATAATCCTATGATGACCACAGGTTTCGAATCTGTTGCATTCTCAAGCTAGTAATCTGATTTCAAGTCAGATGCTGAACAAGCCAGCCACGACTGTTGCGTTTTAAAGAATGAAACACCGCACTGAATACGGCAGGCGATGATGACTTGCAAATTCTGCATGTGTTCAAGATTTGTATGCGCTAATCCTGTACCACAACAAGAACAGCTGTAACCCAGCGGGGCCAACGTCTGACTAGAAATCGGACCGGCTCGAAGCATAGGATCGAAACCTACCTGCTTCCCTTTCTTCACTTTTTGCAAAATTACATAACTTTAAAATTGTAAAAATCTTAAAAAAAATAATAATAATCCTATGATGACGACAGGTTTCGAATCTGTTGCATTCTCAAGCTAGTAATCTGATTTCAAGTCAGATGCTGAACAAGCCAGCCACGACTGTTGCGTTTTAAAGAATGAAACACCGCACTGAATACGGCAGGCGATGACTTGCAAATTCTGCATGTGTTCAAGAATTGTATGCGCTAATCCTGTACCACAACAAGAACAGCTGTAACCCAGCGGGGCCAACGTCTGACTAGAAATCGGACGTGGCTCGAAGCATAGGATCGAAACCTACCTGCTTCCCTTTCTCACTTTTTGCATATTTACTTAACTTTAAAATTGTCAAAATCTTAAAAAAAAATAATCCTATGATGACGACAGGTTTCGAATCTGTTGCATTCTCAAGCTAGTAATCTGATTTCAAGTCAGATGCTGAACAAGCCAGCCACGACTGTTGCGTTTTAAATAATGAAACACCGCACTGAATACGGCAGGCGATGACTTGCAAATTCTGCATGTGTTCAAGAATTGTATGCGCTAATCCTGTACCACAACAAGAACAGCTGTAACCCAGCGGCGCCAACGTCTGACTAGAAATCGGACGTGGCTCGAAGCATAGGATCGAAACCTACCTGCTTCCCTTTCTCACTTTTTGCAAATTTACTTAACTTTAAAATTGTCAAAATCTTAAAAAAAATAATAATCCTATGATGACGACAGGTTTCGAATCTGTTGCGATCTCAAGCTAGTAATCTGATTTCAAGTCAGATGCTGAACAAGCCAGCCACGATTGTTGCGTTTTAAATAATGAAACACCGCACTGAATACGGCAGGCGATGACTTGCAAATTCTGCAT